>JAPFRF010000018.1:10550694-10618194 GCA_029282475.1 Phrynocephalus forsythii
AAAAAAAAGGACGAAGGCAAAGTGGATGGCCGGCCAGGGGCTTTCCCCCCCCCCCCCAACGTCCCTGGGGGACCTCGCCTTACCTGGGCCTCCCAGCGCCTCATCCTCCAGCCGGTCTGCAGGTGTGTGTCCCCCCTTGGCCCTTCCCCCGAGCCCCCACCCCACCCCACCCCCAGGCCCGGCCCTCTCTGCTAGCCCCGGGCCAGTAGCCCAGCAGCCCCCCCCCCCGGCACCACCCTCGAGCATGGGGTGGGAAGGGAAGGATGCGCGGTGCCCTCGCCCGGTCCTCCAGGAGCGAATGGCAGACAAATCATAATATTAATAAGGGGGTGGGGACGCCCAGCTTTCCTTCCCCAACCCCTCCCCTCTCCGCGCCTCCCCCCCTCCCTCCCTCGCTCGCCCATCCCATAATCTCCCCGGCCTTGCCCCATCCAGCCCTTGGGTACCACTCCGCAATCTGGACGGAGAAGGCATATCCCCCCACACACACAAACCTCCCTCCACTGGACCCACTGCCCTTGCCTTGGGGGAAGGGGGTCTTTTGAGATGCCCCCACCGGTCCCCTCGACCTGGACTCGGATGCCTACCTGCCTGCCTGCCTGCCTTGAAGGGGGAGAGAGGTTCGGACTGGACAACCTCAGAGGAACCCCCGGAATAATGGGGGCTTTGCCATGAAAAAGGCCACCTTCTGCTTAAAAGCCCAAACAAGATGCTAGTCCTCATCTTCTGGAGCCCAACGGCAGTCTCCCTAGCCGTGCAGAATCTATAAACTAGTACAGAACCATATATAATGGACACAGATGTGGTTGTTATGTATGCAGTGGGTTGTAAAGCTGCCCAGTGTGAGCTTGTTGTCAGGCGGAATATAAGCCAGAGAGAGAGAAAGGGAAGGAAGGAAGGAAGGAAGGAAGGAAAGAAGAGATAGGTAGATAGATAGATAGATAGATAGATAGATAGATAGATAGATAGATAGATAGATAGATAGATAGATAGATAGATAGATAGATGGGAAGGGAGGTGGGAAGGGAAGATAGATAGATAGATAGATAGATAGATAGATAGATAGATAGATAGATAGATAGATAGATAGATAGATAGATGGGAAGGGAGGTAGGAAGGGAAGAAAGGAGATAGATAGATAGATAGATAGATAGATAGATAGATAGATAGATAGATAGATAGATAGAATGAACAGGAAAGAATGAATAGATAGATAGATAGATAGATAGATAGATAGATAGATAGATAGATAGATTGATTGATTGATTAGGAAGGAAGGAAGGAAGGAAGGAAGGAAGGAAGGGATTAGATAGATAGATAGATAGATAGATAGATAGATAGATAGATAGATAGATAGATAGATAGATAGATAGATATAGATAGATAGAATCATAGAATCATAGAATCATAGAGTTGGAAGACACCACAATGAACAGGAAAGAATGAATAGATAGATGGATCGATCAATCGATCAATAGATAGATTAAGAAGGAAGGAAGGAAGGAAGGGATAGATAGATAGATAGATAGATAGATAGATAGATAGATAGATAGATAGATAGATAGATAGATAGATAGATAGATAGATGGGTGGGTGGGTGGATGAATGGATGGATGGATGGATGGATGGGGTGGGTACTGAAATATAGTGTATGTATCTATTTACATCTGTTTCATAACACAAGCATATACAGAGATGGGTGCCGCAAAGACCAGCACATACTTGTGTACATATCCGTCCGCCTGCCTAGGGCGTGCGCCTGCATTTATGTGCGTTTCTCCCTCCCTTCATCTCTCGCCACAGAAGCAGGGAGGCGGAGAGGATGACATTGCAGTGTGGGCAACCATCCCCGCAACCCGGAGCACTGCAACATTATAAACCCTGGGATCCATCCATTTCTCAGGGTCTTTGCCCTCCCTGGCATCTATGCCTTTTTTTTTTTTTTTGCAGCCCAGATGTCTCCGAAACCCCTTCCTCTTCCCCTGCTGAAAACGAAATAAAGACACGAAGACAGCCTCCTGTTTGCAATGCGCCTCCGATCCTAGATGCACCAGCTGGCATCTTATATAGGAAGCAGGGTTGGTTCTCCGATCTGGACCGGTGCCTTCCCTGTCTCGTCTCCCATCCCAGGGAGAGGCTCTGTCGAAAAGGGGGAGCCGTCAAGGGCAGAGAGACACCCCCACCCCCCCCCACCCCTCAAAAAGGGCCAAGCCAAAGGTGCTCTTACCTCATCCCCAAAGAAGGCGGAACGCAGGAAGGAGAGGAGCCACAGGAAGCCCATGGATGGAGCATCCTTCAGCCGCCTGGGCTGGCTTGCAGCGCCCGCCTGCTTCTCCTCCGAGGGGGCTTGGCATTGGGAGACGGCAGAATGACATCACGGGGCCCATCCCTGAGCGCTAGAGAGGGTGGTGGCGAGCCAGGGATCCGGGTTGCTAGGGGGGAAAATAAAAGAGGAGAAGGATGTGCTAGAAAGGAACAAGCTGGAGGAGGCGAAGAGGAGAGGGCAGCTCTCAAGAAGGAGCCGTTTAGGCCCAGACCGAGGGAGACAGGCAAGGGAGAGAGGAATAAAAAAGGGGGCTGATTAAACTCCATGGGGTATGAGCGGGTACCTCTGCCATTCACCATCACAGAGTTAGCCCCTCTCCTGGCAGCTTTTAAGGCCAAGGGATTTACCGAAGCACGAAGTTTCGTGGGTGCACAGCTGGGCTGCTCAAAGTCAGGGAGTCCAGCGTCAACAGAGGAGCAAGGGACTGGGTCTCGGGTCCGGATCTGGGCCTGGCCACAGAAAAATCACTGGGGGTGGGTGCGGGGGCCCAATTTACTTCAGTCTCGGAGGGCTGTGATTTTAGGAGAAGTCATCTGGGTTAATATATAGAAAGAAAGAAAGAAAGAAAGAAAGAAAGAAAGAAAGAAAGAAAGAAAGAAAGAAAGAAAGAAAGAAAGAAAGAAAGAAAGAAAGAAAGAAAGATGGATGGATGGATGGATGGAAGGAAGGAAGGTAAAGGTAGACAGAAGAAAGAAAGAAAGAAAGAAAGAAAGAAAGAAAGAAAGAAAGAAAGAAAGAAAGAAAGAAAGAAAGAAAGAAAGAAAGAAAGATGGATGGATGGAAGGATGGATAGATGGATGGAAAGAAAGAGATAGAGAGAAAAAGATGGATGGATGAATGGATAAAAAAGGAAGAGAGAAAGAAAGAAAGAAAGAAAGAAAGAAAGAAAGAAAGAAAGAAAGAAAGAAAGAAAGAAAATGTAGAATAGAATAGAAATGAAAGTTGAAAAAAGAAAGAAAGATGGATGGATGGATACATGGATGGAAAGAAAGAAAGAAAGAAAAAGAAAATAGGAAGAAAAGAAAAAATAAATACATAAATTATTGAAGGAAGAAAGAAAGGCGAAAGAAAAATGTTGTGTCACCCTAAAGATAGCTATATTTTAATGTGAGCTTTCATGGAAGAAGACCACTTCCTCAGACAAGGGATTGTATATAAATGCATCAATATTTAACAATGTAGTCCCGCTCGTCTGTCTGAGGAGGTGAACTGGATCTCTGAGCCCAGAAATGCAAGTACTGAAATCCAATGGTGATCAAAGCCCTTGCAGGCAAGATTCTGCAGCTAATTATTTCCATTTGAAAAATAAAATTCAGAGCTGTACATTTGCAGAGTGAAAAAATGGGGACTCACTTGAGGGCTGCTGTCGAACCCAGTACATCCCAGTATAACCAGCGACAAGTGCTCGTTGCAGATGTGGATGGAAATATTGGGATGATCTATTAGAAACAGATATACTGGAACAATCCACAACAACCGCTTTCTCCACTTGAGCAAGCACTCCTTCTAGATACGGGGCCGGCATCTTGCCAAGTGTGGGTATGGGATTTGGGAGGCTATTATCAGGATCAAACTGGGAGGGGAGAATAGGTACATCTGCTGTCTTGGGCTCAATGAATTAAAGGTGGGATACAAGTACATGTATGATCCCTGAATTTGTGGGCGATCATTTCCACACACACCCATTGTGGTTGCTGAAAACGGTGGATT
The DNA here is from genome assembly GCA_029282475.1 of Phrynocephalus forsythii. NCBI lineage: Eukaryota > Metazoa > Chordata > Lepidosauria > Squamata > Agamidae > Phrynocephalus > Phrynocephalus forsythii. Next base: position 10,554,731 of record JAPFRF010000018.1, read on the forward strand.
ACAGCAAAACCTATTTTAATTATTAATAGTGTTATACATTGCTTGGTCTCTGGCTCCCTCTCCTGGCCACTCCTGGTATCTTCATCTTAAGAATTATATATCTCTAGTCTAGGATTTCACTTTTAATACATTTAATCTTTACATAACATGGATAAGTGAAGTGATGGATATGGATCCTGGAAATATTAGCATCTTCCTAAATAACAAATAACTTTAAAATGATTTTTTTTAAAGTAGTATGTTCCATGGATGCATCGCAAAGCCAATTAAGTCAGAATAAACAAATAAATTAAGCAAAATTTTCCTTTGTACCAGTTTTCCATAGGAATGCATTGAAAACGGATTAATCCCTCATCGTGACCGTTTTTCTGTTATACAGATTTGCCCCATACGTGATTCTGTTAAGTGATTTCCCCCATCTTCATAATTTTTTTTTCCTTTAAGCAGATTTTCTGTTAACAAACCACTTGTTATACGAGGGTCCACTGTACTGTATTCTGAAGGGACACCAGGCCAACATATTTAACTTAGGGTTCTTTCTTTGAGGGACAGGGTTAAAGAAACTTTTTTTTGTTTTATCCGTTTATTTTAAGACTTAATATTTCCAATTTTGTGTTTCTTGTAAACTGCCCGGAGTTCCTTTTGGAAGCATGGGGGGTATATCAATGTATAAATAAACAAATAAATAAATAAATAAATAAATAAACACACACCCATGTACCCAGTGCTGTCACACCTTCCAGCGCCTGCGAGATCCCATCCAGTCTGGACAGCCTCAAACTCCCACCGACTGGAAACCTCTCCCTGCCCTCCAGCCTAAGCCTTATTTATATCAAAATACACCGAAAGGGAGGGGAAAGGGGAAAAAAATAACACCTCCTCTTTACTGCCCTTGATGGGAGAAAGGGCAGGACGCTCCTGTACGGTGAAGGCGGCTTTGAAACCCGAAATCCCACAACTTTCTCTGGGGAAGACACCAGCCCGGGATCCAACCCAGCACCTGAAGCCTTCTCGGGTGAGGATCGCATTGGTTGGTTCTCAAAAAACAGGCAATCAGGTTTGGGTCTTTTCTTGGGCAGCAGCTGGCCAGGCCTGGCTCTCTTTGACTAGGCAGCTTTCATAATATCCTAGAATCCTAGAGTTGGAAGGGACCTCCAAGGGCCATCTAGTCTGACCCCCTGCCGTGCAGGAACCTCCATCACAGTATTTCCGACAGATGGCCACCCAGCCTCTGCTTCAAAAGCTCCTCCAAGGAAGGAAACTCCACCGCCCTCCTTTGGGGCAGCATCTTATTCCACTGCCGAACAGCAATAACCATCAAGAAGTTCTTCCTAATGTTTAATGTGAATCTCTTTTCCTGTAGCTTTGGTCCTTTGCACAGCAGAAAACCCGATTTTTTTTTGGGGGGGGGGGGGCTTGGTGCTGACCAAGAGCCTTGTGGTGTCGATAAGATGGGTCAATTTTTTTGTGGGGGGCATATGTGCGACCTCATCGGCCCCGTGAACGAGCGCTCTCCGAAAATGCCCAGCCCATTTTTGGAGCTGGAATTCATCTTTTCTTTTAAATATTTTTTAGCCCGGTCGGTAGACGTGAATCCGCAGATAGTGGTTCCTGCAGATAACAGGGATCCCGCTTGAACAGGCACGAAACCCATGCATCGGAAACTTGCTTATGTTCGGGAGGGAGGCAGAGCAAGGGGCGGCCGTTTGCGAATTTGTTCGTGGTTCTGGGTTGTCCCCCTCCTCGTTTTGTGGCCGGGTGGAGCTTTTAAGTGTGGTTTCTCCCCCCCCTCTTTCCCAGGCCCGATGGATACAGACGCCCTCACCCGCCTGCTGAGCGGGACCAGCGGGCAGGAGCCCTGGCTTTGCCGTGCTGGCCTCTCCGTCCTCACGGCCGCCCAGCTGGGATCCCTGGCGTTGGGGGCCAAGACCCTCTGGAAGGACGAAGTGGCCGACTTGCGGTGCGAGGCTGCCCCCACGGCCCCCGCGCGCTGCCTCCTGGCCTGCTTCGACCAGGCCTTCCCGCTCTCGCCCTTCCACCTCTTCCTGCTGCAGATGGCGAGTGTTGGCACGCATGCCGTGGCCTGCGTTCTCCTCTTCCGCCCACCCGACTGCCAGGGGAAAGGCCGCTGGGGCTGGGGCCTACTCCGGAGTAAGAATCGGCGGCTCCCGTTGCACTGGCTCAGCCTCGTGGCCAAGATCCTCGTGGAAGGCCTCTTCCTAATGTCCTTCCACGGCCTCTACGGCCGGTACCCGGCCAGGGTGTCTTGCCCCCCTTCGTCTCTCTGCCCGCGAACCATGTTTTGCACCGTCCAGAATGCCGGCTGGAAGGACGCCTTCAACCTCTTCATGGCCGCGGCTTCGTGGCTCTCCGTGGCTCTCTGCCTCGTCGCCCTGTACCTCGCTACCGCCAAGATCCTTCAGCAACCTTCTGATCCTACCAAGAGCCGACTACCATGGCCCCTCTTGGCCCACCCGGTGTAACGGCTTCCAGCCGGGTCAATCGCCCGTGGAGGCCGGGCGACACAAAGGGCAAGACCGCATATCTGTTTTACAGGTGTGAGAGGCAGGGCCTGATCACATTTGCCGGCGACACTAAATTATTCATTCATTCTTTATTATGCAGTCATAGACCCGATTTAAACACTAAATTACACAGGGTAGTAAAAATGAGAGATTGTTTGACATTGTTTATCTGGACTTCCAGAAGGCTTTTGACAAGGTCCCGCACCAAAGGCTCTTGAATAAACTTGCCAGTCATGGAGTCAAGGGACAGGTCTTGTCCTGGATCAGCAACTGGCTAAGGGACAGGAAACAAAGGGTAGCACTAAATGGACACTTCTCCATATGGTGGGAGGTAGAGTGGGGTCCCCCAAGGTTCTGTACTGGGACCCCTGCTTTTCAACCTCTTCATAAATGATCTAGAAGTAGAAGTAAATAGCAAGGTAGCCAGATTTGTCAACGACACTAAATTATGCAGGGTAGTAAAAACAGAGAGATTGTGAGGAGCTCCAGAGGGATCTCTTGACACTGGGGGAGTGGGCAAACCAGTGGCAAATGAGCTTCAACATTAGCAAGTGCAGAGTGATGCACGTTGAGGCAAAAAAAAAAAAAAATACATTTATAAACTGACAGGGTCTGAACTCTCTGCAACAAACCAGGAAAGGGATCTTGGTGTCCTGGTGGACAGCTCAATGAAGGTGTCCACCCAAAGTGTGCTGCAGCAGTGCAAAAAAAAAGCAAACTCAATGCTAGGGATCCTTAGGAAGGTTATAAAAAATAAGTCAGCAATGGTCACTTTGCCTCTTTATAAATCTATGGTGAGGCCCCATCTGTGGAGTCTTGTGTCCAGTTCTGGTCACCCCATGCCTCCAGAAGGTTATTATGGAAACGGAAAAGGTGTGGATGAGGGCAACCGGAATGATTCGGGGACTGGAACGCCTTCCTTACCCTCCGAGGCTGCAACGGCCGGGCCTTTTCGCTCTCGAACGACGGCGCCTAAGAGGGGACCCGATTGGAGTTTATAAAACCATACACGGGGTGGAACAAGTAGATAAGGAAAGAATGTTTTCCCTATCGCACCACACTAGATCTAAGGGAAGCAACCAGGATTGCACAGTGGGTGGGCTGGAATCCGGGTTCCGGGTGGTTGAGGGTGTATCCATTGTGGGTTTTAGTCCGAAGTTTACAGGACCTATCAAAGTGGCTGATTTCTGTCCCATAGATTTGGCACTCTGGGCAGCTCTCATCTAGTTGAGACAAAAAACTTGGGGGGTGGGGCAACAGGTCTTAAAAATGCCGTGGTTTTTAATGAATTTTATGATTAGCTGCACCGACTTTGAATTTATAACCACTTATAACTTTTGTGTTTATCTCTCTCCTTGTGTGACTGCATTGAGATTATGTTATCAACTGTTAGCTATAATATTGCCTTTTGTAACAAGTAAGATGCCCCTCAATTCCCTGTTTCTCAAACTTAATTGTGTCTTAATTGTAACGGGGACTGCATATTGTCTCTCCTTATTCAAGCCGCCTTGGGTCCTTCTCCCAACGAGAAAGGTGGGGGTAAAAAATACACAATTAAATAAATAAAAATAAATAAAATAAGGGAAAGCCCAGTTTAAGGGGATGGATCTGTTTACTGCCGTTGTTCAGATTTGAAAGCATGGCCCCAAATCATCATTTAATGTGCAGCTCTCTCCCGATGAGCCCTTGATGTAAACGCTACAATTATTTCCAATTATCTATTTGTGACGTCTTCGTGCCTGAAACAGCTTGTGGATTATTTATTTATTTATAGATTTTTAAACAGCAGCGATTTTTCCCACGGGAACTCTGGACGGTGTACAAACAAACAATTAAAACACCCCAGTATGAATCAAAAAGGAAACATACCAAAAGAGGAAAGGGGGAAAGGAAAATAATCCAGCAACAGGCACAGACAAATACTAACAGAAAACAAATGATTCACTAGGGGCACCAACAGACATTAGCAATCCAGGATCTTTGGGGAAATCGGGCAGTAGATAAATGGAAATAATAAAATAAATAAACATCTGGAGGGAATGCCCCTATGACTCATCCCCTGCTCCACAAGCCCTGTTGGGTGGCAACGAAGGGAAAATTGTCATTTTTTCCCTTTTTTTGCGGCCTGTGGAACTCAGGACCACAAGAAAATTCCAGAAATGTCTTCTATTTTCTTCTGTATCTTAAGGCAAGCTTCCCCTGAATGATGGACTCCCTATGATGTGCCTTTTATATGAATCTATGGAATCACATAGACTTTTTGTGTTTATAACTACTTACGATCTCATGTGATTACATTGATACTGTTTTCAATGTTAAGTTTCCATCACTTGTAACTTTTACATGGAATTTTTACTCTCTCTTTAACGGCTCGCGTTCTCCTGTAGGTTTAATGTCATTATTTGTCTATTAATGCTGTAAGAGGTCCCTCCATTCCTTATTCTCAAATACTTGAATATGTCTTAATTGTACTGGACTGTATATTATCCCTCGTTACTGTAAGGGTCCTTTCCCAAGGAGAAAGGCGGGGTAAAAATATTCAAAATATCTAAATAAATATCTAAATAAATATCTGGACTGTATCTTGTCCCTCATTACTGTAAGCCACCTTGGGTCCTTTTTCCAAGGAGAAAGGCAGGGTAAAAATATTCAAAATATCCAAATAAATATCTGGACTGTATCTTGTCCCTCAAAATAAAATTCCTTTTTCCAAGGAGAAATTTTATAAAACATTTACTTTAAAAGAAAATTTATTTACTGGCAAGATTTATTTATATTTTTTACAAGATGCTGCCCCATTACTAGGTGGTCTCTGGGTGGCAAGTAGCCAGTAAAAAGTGATTTTAATAAATAAATAAAAATTATTATTATTAAAAAAGAAAAAACAAATATTATTAAGAACAAGAGCAGTTCCAAAGCCCAGCTTTCCCGATCTTACACTTTAAAATCAAACGAGAACACAACCATTTGTCGAACTGTGTAAAGAGCAGATTGAGCTACAGTGGTCCCTTGGATAAAGGAATTAATCCGTTCCAAATGAAATTCTGTTCAGCAAATTTTCCTTTATACAAATTTCCCAGAGGAAGGCATTGAAAACGGAGTAATCCCATTTTTATGATGTACTGATTCGGCCCAGAGGCATTTCTGTTAAGCCAATTTCCCCCCTATCTCTGGAATTTTTTAAAGTTGTACAGATTTTATGTTATACAAACCGTTTGTTATACGAGGGCCCGCTGTATTTTTTTTTTAATGAAGCAATGACTCGCAAATTTGGAGGGAATTAAAAAAAATAAGCCTCACCCCCCCACACACCCACCCACCACTGCCTCATACTGCCCACATCACCCCCCTTTGCCCTTCTTATTAATTTGCTCAATTACCTGTAAACGTGGCCCTTCGGAGTGACCTCCGTCGTGGAGCCACGCAGACCGGGGGCGAACCAGAGTCTCGGAACGTTCTAGCAAGGAAAGCCGCGAAGGCCCCATCGTTTCCCGCCAAAACGCTCTTAGGCCTGTGGCGGGGGGCGGCCTGAGGGAACCTGAGGCGTTTTTGGCAGGAAATGTCGCGGCATGGAGACTTAACGCCTTTGGCTTTCATTGCTAGAAAGTTCCGAGGCCGCCGTGCACGGCGCCGCTCCTCTGGTCACCCCCGTCTGTGTGGCTTGACGCTTATTTATTTATTTATTTATTTTTATTCCGCCCATCTGGCAGCGAGGTCGCTCTGGGCGGCTTATGCGATCCATGTTAAGTTTCCATCCCTCGTCACTTTTCCATGGAATACTCTTTTAAAATCAGTGGTTTCTCCACCGGTGGGTCCCTAGAGGTTCCTGGACTGCAACTCCCAGAAACCCCGTTCCAGCACAGTGAGTGGTGGAGGCTTCTGGGAGTTGCAGTTCCAGGAACACCGGGGACCCACAGGTTGAGAACCACGGCTCTAAATAAATAAATAAATTTCTTATTTGTGGCCTTCGTGCAGCCACACAGATGGGTGATTACAAGCTAAACCAGGCATGTCCAAACTTCAGCCCTCCAGGTGTTTTGGACCACAACTCCCACAGTCCTTTGCAGTCCAAAATACAGACTTGGAATTCTGGGAGTTGTGGTCCAAAACATCAGGAGAGCCAAAGTTTAGGCATGTCTGAGCTAAACTCACCAGCTTCCAGGCAGTGGTGGTGGACTTTTGGCCCTCCAGATGTTTTAGACCACAACTTGCTTATTTTTTTTTTAAATTGCATATTTACTGTTCCTGGCTTTCAATATTATCTTTTAACGAGGCAAGCTGGAATTCTTTTTAAGGAAAAGGGCAAGGTCAAAATATTTTAATCAAACGCACACCTTAGCACACAGAAATTTGCCGCTACAATTCATGCCAGGATTCTGGCCACAATATAATGGCTAGTGTTATACGAGAATTCATGAAATGTTTTTTTACTGGGTAACCAAACACACCCAGAACGTCAAAAGACCAGACCAGCTTTACTGTTGGGAAACACTTTTTATTTACACATACAAATATGACTCCCAAACCAACCTCTTATTTCAGAGGAATGAACCGCGAGGAGTGGGTGGCCCCGATCCCCGGCCGGCCGTGCTTCACGGGCTTATAGGTGATGGAAAATTCACCCAGGTAGTGGCCGATCATTTCAGGCTGAAAAAGAAAGAGATACTATTAAGCCATTAAAATATCTTCTAGCAGAAGCTGTCCCTGAGACTGCTCTAGAGCCTTCACCAGGCTGGGTGCGACAGTTTCATCGTTCCAAGATAAAAAAAGCTGATGGGAGATGAAACGTCTCTAGGTTTGATTCGGCCCCAAAGGAAGGTTCAAAACAGCCCATTCTTAGAGCCGTAGAGTTGGCCATCAGTCTGACCCCCTGCCATGCAGGAACCCCCATCATAGGACCCTCAACAGATGGCCATCTAGCCTCTGCTTAAAAAACTCCAAAGGAGGAGACCCCACCACCCTCCTTGGGGGCAGCAGATTGCCGGACAGCTCTAACCATTAGGAAGAACTTCCTGAGATTCAAATTGAACCTCTTTTCCTGGGTGTTGTTATTCTTCTTAACAGTAATAATGCATCTTGTCGATTAAAGCCCCCCCCCGCAATGTTGGGGTGCGTACAATCCAACAAAGAGGTGCAGACCCTGAAATTGCAAAGGCAGGCTTTGAAACAGGCTTCTTCCAATTCCTGGCCACCATTAATCTTGCTTCTGTTAATAAAATTGAAAATTTTCCTTATCCCTATTGAACCTGGATAAAAGCACTCTTTAAAAAGTACAGTACAGTATATTATCTGGGTTTTACTGATACTAAGCGGAACGTGGTTGTGCAGTTTATAGCTTGTTTCTACACTACTTAGAGCAGTGTGAATTTACTAACTGGGTGGTACATAAATTAAACAAAGACATCTTAGGACACCCGATGCCTTCCTGTTGTACTTGAAGCCATTTCGTTGTATGACACAAAGAGGACGTTGGATGAACCTGGTGGTCAAGACTGCGTCATCAGCCTTACACCGGGGGGTGGGGGTTTGTTAATGATTTAAACATCATCAAGATGCAAGTTCCTTAAATCCCAGCTACAATGCACCCTCGGATGCCACACGAGTGGCCAGAATGCCTGGAAACAGGTTTGTTTTCCATAGCTTCAGAGACTAGGACTCGGGGGGCCATGGTTTCAAACTACAAAAAAAGAAATTCCATTTGAACATCAGGAAGAACTTCATGACGGTTAGAGCTGTTCGGCAGTGGAATAAGATGCTGCCCCCAAGGAGGGTGGTGGAGTCTCCTTCTTTGGAGGTTTTTAAGCAGAGGCTGGATGGCCATCTGTCGAAAATACTGTGATGGGGGTTCCTGCATGGTAGGGGGTTGGACTAGATGGCCCTTGGAAGTCCCTTCCAACTCTATGTGATTCTATGATAGGGCTTGAAACGACTCCTTCAAGACCCCTGAACATTCAGCCTAAATTTCATTTCAATGCTGCTGCCGCCACCCCTTAATAAGGGAAAGATGCTTCCACCAGCTCATTCCCCCCCCACACACACACCCCGGAGGAAGAGGGTCCGGCCTGGATCCCACCAGCCCCCCCTTCCCCTTCCCCCCCGAGCAGGAAGAAGGGCAGTGTGGCCTAGTGGTGGGCGCTCACCTTGATCTCCACCTGGTTGAAGGTCTTGCCGTTGTAGACGCCCACCATGCTGCCCACCATCTCGGGCAGGATGATCATGTCGCGCAGGTGGGTCTTGACCACCTCGGGCTTCTCCATGGGAGGGGCCTCCTTCTTGGCCTTGCGGAGGCGTTTCAGGAGGGAGTGCTGCTTACGCCGCAGGCCCCGGTTCAGCCGCCGGCGCTGGCGGGCGCTGTAGAGCTGCATCAGCTGCTCGCTGCGGGGAAGGGGATCAAGGCGTATTCCTCTCGTCAGCTCAGCACTGGGTCCTTGAGCCTGACCTGGAGAGCCCAAGAGGCAGCGGCGCCCGAGGGGCGGAGCAGCGCCGGCCCTGCCAAAGGGAAATCCCCATCGGCCCCCCTCGCCCCAACCCCCGCCCCTCAAGAATCGAAATACGGTGGCAAACCTTCGGCCCTCCTGACGTTTTGGGACCGCAACTCCCAGAATTCCAAGCCTGTATTTCCAACGGCCAAGGACGGTGGGAGTGGTGGTCCAAAACATCTGGAGGGCTGAAGTTTGGACATGCCTGCAATACAGGCTCGGAATTCTGGGAGTTGCGGTCCAAAACGTCTGGAGGGCCGAAGGGTCGCCACCACGGGGTCCCTGCCCTTCTCACTACTTCCTCCCGTGGCCCTTCCTCCCCACCCCACGTGCCGTCCCCAAACTCGAACCCATGGCCCAGATCTTTTATAGGTATTAACGGCCAGGCATGAGCTCCACCCCGCTGCAAAATCAGCAGCTGGGAGAACCCAAGCGGGTAAAGGGGTCCCACTTCGGGGTTTTCCCCTTAAGGGGGCATCTCGTGGGGGCACAGCCAGGGACCGAATACTGGATTTGGTGGTCGGGTGGCGAGCCTCCATGTGTAGGTACAATCTACCAGGGTTATTAACCGCTTAAGGCAACCAAGGTCTGCATGTCAGAACTTTGGTGTTTGTTAGAAATAACGGGGGGGGGTGTTTCATTCCGGAAACAAAGCTGGTTCCCCTCTTTGAGTTTCTGGATGTTCTTGGCCCAAAACACCCAGCAACCCCCTGGCCAGCATGTTGAGTGGTGGGGAGCTCTGGGTGTTGTAGTGCCAAGGTTACCTGGGGACCTAAGTTCAGGGCTCTTAAGAAGGTTCTTCAATCTTGCTTCTCCCCATCCGTAAACTCAAGGCTCCATTTAGGGAGAAAGGCGAGAGGAAAATATTTCAAATAAATAAATAAATCTCATACTAGGACATGTCCAGGAGCTGGTCCAGGTCGACCCCTCGATAGGTGAACTTCCGGAAGGTCCGCTTCTTTTTCTGCTCCACTTCCGCCTGTCCGGGAAAAAGCGAAAATTGAGATTTCAAGGGCACCTCCTGGTCAAGTCCGGAGCGACTTCTCCCACTAGCCTCGCCCATCGGCTAGGGCAGATGGGATACGGAGTTCGGCAACATCCAGAGGGCGCCCCACAACCTGGCCGGCTCGAAAGAGGAGAGGCTAAAAAGCAGGTCCGAGGGTGGCTCTGGTGCGGCATCTCTGATATTCAAACCATTTGCCCCATCTTAGGTGGTCCTCTAGGCGACAAAATCTACATATGATGCACCCGGTCAGCAGTAAATCCCTAATTAAGATCTCAAGCAGCGATGCGTTGGGAAGGTAGACCACTTACCAAGACAATCCCATGGCAAAATGAAGAGCAAATAAAACAAAATAAGCAACAAAGAAAGACACACAAATGCAAATTAAATATCATTATAAGCGCCCACCCAACCCTTAAATGCAAGCTTTTAAATTGCATTAACTTTTTAAGACTTAATGCAAGTCTTTTAACAAGGCACCCCCATCATGGAAAGGAAGACACCGGCTTTGGGAGGAAGCCTAGTCACTCTGCACATGCACCAGGGCGCCGTTGTCTTCCTGACCCTCCCATTCATTAGCCCCCTCCCGCTCGTGCCTCGACCACGCATGCTCGAGGAGCAATCAGCCCTTTGCACGTGCCCAGAGGCACTGCGTCTGCACCCCACCCTCTGGTTCGTTTCCTTCAAAGGGTGGTGGGTCTCCCTCTGCCCCCTAAATAAAAGGGGGTGGTGGTAGTGGAAAGGGCTGCCCTCCTTCTGCACGTGCTCAGAGGCACTTTCGTGGCGATCCTCCACCCCCCCCATCTCCGCCCCGTTGCCGGGGTTGGTGGAGCCACGAGGCTTGAAAACCCGAGAGCTGGAGAAAGCGTTACTTTTGGGGTAAGCAAAGTAACGCCCCGGCGTTATTTCCAGGCCCCAGCGGCGGCGCCCCCCTTTTTTCCCGGCCTCCCTTCGGGACATTCCCCCCGGGGGGACCCACGCCGGACCCCAGGCGCCCAACGCCGCCGCCTCGGCGCCCCTCCGAGCCCCGCTCCGGCCGGATGGCTCCGGATTGGCCCCGCCAGCGCTCCCCGTTCGCCCCGGCACCCACCATGTTGGTCGCCGTCCTCTCCGGGGGAAAAAGAACGAACTCTCGCGCGAACGGGGCTTCAAGTCTCGCCCAAACGCCGGCGACTTCCGGGAGCGGCCGGAAAACGTCGTCGTCGTCGCCGCCGACGCCCCGGGGAGGCTTCGGAGCGGCCGCTTCCGCCCACAAGCTGGGCCGCGGGGGTTACTGCGCGTGCGCAGCGCCTTAAAGGGCCTCGGCCAGCGCGCCGGCTTCATTTAACCCTTCGCAAGCCGGTCTGCCACGCTTGTGTCATTCAATTTGCAGGCAAATCCTTGTGAATTTATTCAGTCCTTTTCGATCCGCCCCCATCCAAAGGGGCACAAGGAAAGGAATGCAGGGGCTTCTTACACCCCCCCATTCCAGTCCTTGAATCCGCACAACAACCCCGCGAGGTAGGCTCGAAACTCAAGCCTGGCTCACGGGCAGCCCAGGGGCACATGCGCAGAATCAGCTTGGCGATCCTTGAATCGCGAAGCCCATCATCCCCAGCATTCGTGGGACGCTTGGGTCCCCCAAGAGGCGTTCAGACCACAACTCCCGTCATCCTGTAACCTTTTGCTTCGCCGGATGCGCCTTAGGGGGAGGCGGAGGTCAAAACATCCCGAGTACTACAAATCTGAGACTACAAATCCAACCATCCTTATTCCCCAAAAAACACTGGTGGTCCATGCGCCCAAATGATGGGGAAATACTTGCTCGTTTAATTGTTTTCCTTCCTTTTCTTAGCATTTGTCCCACTTGGTGGTGGGGTCCACTGAGAAATTTGCTTGTCTAGAGTTACAGAATACAAACTGCATAACTGCTTTTGGTCTGTCCAGGCAGCTTTTAAAAACCAGGATAGAAAATAGAGCAATATGCTGTACAGTACTGTATACTGTATTTCTATATACAATACAGTATACATATTCTGTGTGTGCGCGCGCCTGTCCATCCAAGATACATGCTCTATTCCAGTATTGTTGAACCTATGGCAGTGATGGTGAACCTTTTAGAGACCGAGTGCCCAAATTGCAATTCAAAACCCACTATTTTTTTTTTGCAAAGTGCCAATACAGTAATTTAACCTGTATACAGGTGGCTATGAAGGGGTGATGTCGGGTGCCCCCAGAAAGGGCTCCGAGGGCCACCTTGGGCACCCGTGCCATAGGTTCGCCATCACTGACCAATGTGGCACAAATGTGGCAGAGCCCTTTCTGTGGGCACCCGACATCGCCCCTTCACAGCCACCTGCGTACAGGTTTAAAGGCTGTATTGGCACTTTGCGGAAAATTAGTGGGTTTTGAATCGCAGTTTGGGCACCCGGTCTCTAAAAGGTTTGCCATCACTGGACTCTATTCTGTCCTGGCTTTTAAATGCTGCCTGGGCAGACCAAAAGCAGTCATGCAATTTGTATTTTGTAACTATATTACAATTATATATACTGTATATATATCCGGAGTGGAGCTTGGTCCAGCTTTTTACCCAATAGGGGAACCGAGAAACCCTTGAATCAAAAGCATGTGTGGATCTTCAGATGACATCCAATTTATATCTGATCATCATCTGCAGATCTGGAAGGGACCTATGGATCGAGTCACGGAACCAGTGGTTTCTCCACCGGTGGGTCCCCAGGTGTTCCTGGACTGCAACTCCCAGAAGCCTCCACCTCTCTATGCTGGAAGGGGGTTTCTGGGAGTTGCAGTCCAGGAACATCTGGGGACCCACCGGTGGAGAAACCACTGGCCTAAACCAAGCCGTCGGTCATTGTCTGGGCAACCCCGTTGCGAGTGTCATGTTTAGAACTGGACACAGGATTCGGGAGGAGACCTGGCCAGTGTCAAATAGAAGGGGAATTAGTCCTCACGGGATTCGGAGACTAGATTTCTCTCCGTTCGTCCCAAAACTGCATTGGCCTTTTTTTGCACTCACATCACACGGTTGTTGGCTCATATACAGTGGACCCCTCGTATAACAAACAGTTTGTATAACAAAATCTATACAACATAAAAAATTCCGGAGGGGAAATTTGCTTAACATAATCGCCTATGGGGAGAATCCGTACAACCTAAAAATGGGATTACTCCGTTTTCAATGCATTCCTATGGGAATTTGTATAAAGGAAAATTTGCTTCACATAATTTCATTTGGAACGAATTAATTCCTTTATACAAGGTACCACTGTATTCGGCTTGTGATCGATCCATCATGCCGAGATCCTTTTCGCTGTTAGTAAAAGGAGCACCCAGCTTGCTGGGGGGCAATGTGTAGCCTGCATACTCTTATTAAAACTGTAAAACCGCCCAGAGACTACTTGAAGTGGTATGGGGCGGTAGATAAGCAGAACACGTTTGCTTTTTAAAAATTCTCTGTGTTTTAAGGCACGACGTCCCACAGCCAGGGTCGCGAGCCAGGCGAAGGGCGGACCAGCGGCGACGATGAGAAAAGTCGTCGAAACTGCCTCGTGACCACAAAAATGGGAGACGAGTCTGTGAAGGTTCCCAGCCATCCTGGTGAGTTTTATCTGGAAGTTGAGTCCTGGCAACTGGACTCTTTTTCTTGACAGACGGAAACGTTTCGCTGCTCATCGGACTCAACGTCCAGAAAAAAATACGGGAGAGGGAGGCCAGAGGGGTCAGGTCACAAACGGTTGTTGGGGACCCCTCCAGCACACGTGCCCGCAACGCATCAGCCGAGACGGACTGCGCAATTTAAGCACGGTTGTGAGGTTCTTGGGGGGGGGGAATGGCGGCGTTTCGGAGGGGGCGCGAAAGAAGAGTGGAGACAGGCGTGTGTTTCTAATCCAAAGGTACTTCTCTTTATTCAAACCAGGGGTCATCACTGGTTAGTGCAAAACGCACCCAAAAATGGTTGTCGGTGTCTTGTTTCCGTTTGTTTTTTTGTTTTGTTTTGTTTTGTTTTGTTTCGCCTGAGGGAAATCTACATCTGAGGGAAATCTACATCCCAAAAAGGATTTTTTTTTTTTTGTTTAAAAGAAGAACCAAAGCCCACCCTGAAACATCGGAATTTGCTTCCCAATTTCACAATTTGCTTTGTCAGCCCAGAAACCAGAAACAACAACACACAGTAGATTATTTTCTTTCCCACTCAGTCCCCTTTCCTCTCTCTCTTTCTCTCTTGCTTATTTTTTTTAAATTTCCTGTCCCATCGAAAATGAGGTTGGGAACTGACACCCCCTTTTATAACGTCTCAGCAGTGCTCACGGAAACCCTGTGGTTTGGTGGGGTTTTTTTTTCGTTTTTGTATTTTTTTTTACTCTTTAAATTAAAAAATAAGCCAGCATACATAGTAGAAAATTTCTCTTAAAAATCTCACAATCTGTAAATGTATATATATTTTTTTCTTCTTCTTCTTTAAACATAAAGTTTACAATATATGGTAAAACAAAGGCTCAGGAAAAGAAAAAATTTAAATTTTCAACAAAAATAGAGAAAGAAACCTGAAGTTTTTTTTTCAATTAAAGCTGAAGACATTTTAAAAAACCCTGTCGTTTGAACCAGTGACACTCTCTTTATTTGTGCTGATGGGTTAAAGATGGGAAGGGGGGGTTTAAAAACTGCAGCCCAAACGCCACCCCACAGCTTTGCTTTCGACGGCTGCTGACGCCTCCTCTAACACCCCCTGACAGATGTTCACATTTGGTGGTTCTTCCCCCCCCTCAAAAAAAAAAAAAAAACCACCTGCCCCCCCCCTCCGGCCAAGTAGGTGATTGTCACGAGTTCGTTAAATCTTGAGATTCCTGGGTTTTCAAAGGATACCAGAGATCTTCCTCTGGGCAGATGGCCCGGGAGGGGCGCTGCCCCCCCCGCTAGCGTCGGTAGGGGTGGAAACCTTGAACGTTATGGTTCTGTCCTCGTCCAAAGCCGCTGCTCCCGGCGGGCGGCCCACTGGGAGGGGCCACGGAAGGGCCTCCGTAGGAGGGGGGTTGTTGGCTGGGGTCGGCGAAGCCTTGTCCGAAACCGCTCAAGTCTTGTCCGTACCCTGGGAGGGAGAAACAGAAGAAGAAGAAGAATTGATTGATTGATTGATTGATTGATTGATTGCACTTATAAACCGCCCGATTTTCCCAAAGGGAACTCTGGGTGGTGTACATAAATATCACCCCAAAATAACTACCCAAATACAATCCGAAAAACATCGCAATCCCCCAAAAGAGCAAACAGAATAAACAAAAGCCAAGCAAATACAATCGGTGTTCAATACAATACAGTAAAACTACTAAAAGATGCTAAAAAAAGAAAAGAAAAGAAAAAAAAAGGCAAGTAAAAATAACAGGCGCCTCAACCAAGAAAAGAAGTCCAGGTAATATCTGGCAGGCGACTAAAAAAAACTAGTACCAGCAAAAGGGGGAGAAGAAGGCATGAAGAGAGGGTTTTTTTGGGGGTTGCCCTGCAGCTTTAAAAAAAGAAGCCAGAAACTGGGAACTCTTCACCCACTGACACACCCCTGGTGTCCCCCCGACCAGACCAGCCATTCTGCCCCAGAGCAGATGGGGACCGGAATCCAGTCCGCCCCAAAGGATCTAGGAGTGGGTCGGAGACGGCCACTTGGGGGGATGCTTCTTCCGCTGCCTTCATGGGGAGACCAAGGGCCTCGCCGCTTCCCCAGGGACCGGGGCCGTTTTCTCCCTCTGGTCTCTGGGGGGCACCCCCCCCATGAAAGACCTTTCTTCTTCAGTAGGAAGGGCTCCCGTCCTCCGTTGGAGGGGGGAAGGGGGGGGCAACCGGAGGCCACCCCAGCTGCAAAACCCGCAGGTAAGCCGAGGTGTGCCGTAGCTCAGAAAAGGAAGTGGAAGGGGTGGGTCAGCTTTCGTACTTTGCGGCCGCAACTCACCTGCTTGGCACGCCCCCCCCTTCTGCCTCAGTAGCCCAAAGGGCGAAGGACCGCCCCGTGGATCCAGCAAGATCACGGGTCCGTCTCACACACCGTGCCGTTCTTTCCTACGGCTGGAATCGGGCGCTCAGACTTAAAGAGGGGCCGGGTGGTCAACCCCAGCCTCAGGGCAGTTAACCCCGGGGTTCGGCAAGGGACCGTGGTGTGCTTGGGATGCGACACGTTTATTTTAACTTATTTATTTTTGTGGCTTTGGGGAGGGAACTCGGAATTCTGTCGCTTATCGGGCAAAACCCAAAGGAGGGAAAATATTTTTTTTTAAAAAGACAAAGCTTGCAGTACCTTAAAAGCTGCTATATTTTAATGTGAGCTCTTCTAAAATGACAACGGTGAGAGTTTTTCTGCCGGTTCCTCCCCCGGCCCCCTTCCCAATGACATCCTTCCGCTTTCTACCCTGAGAATTCTACCGGCTTCCTCTCTCGCACCAGGGATGCTGAACTCGGCCCTTGAGGTCTCTTCCAGCTCTAGGATTC
Source organism: Phrynocephalus forsythii (assembly GCA_029282475.1). Taxonomy (NCBI): domain Eukaryota; kingdom Metazoa; phylum Chordata; class Lepidosauria; order Squamata; family Agamidae; genus Phrynocephalus; species Phrynocephalus forsythii. The sequence goes on from JAPFRF010000018.1 coordinate 10,571,209, forward strand.
TATGAACTCTCTGCAAAGCTTTGTTTTTTCTCAACTAGCCACAAGACAAGAGAGCCAGTGTCCCGTCCCCATGACTTTGCGGCTGGAACAGTTTTCTCCTCCGGACATGATGCCTGGCAACCCACTCCCGATTCAGGGAACGGGTTCCACAGGCGTGTAAGCTGAGAACCATTTGGGGCATTTTTTTTCCCTGACCTAAAAGGGTCCGTGCAAAGCTTTCGGCACAGACAAGGGGTTGCGAAAAGTCAAGAGGAGACGCAGCGTCCTTCCTTCTGAGCCTTGCCCTCCGACGCGCACAAAAGAAAACAACGCTATTTGAATTTTCCTCGCATGCATTTCTGCGCCACCAGCACCGGCTGCGGCAAGCGGGTGGTTCACTACAATCCCGCAAGTGTCTTGAGAAATCAGAGATTTTTTTTGGGGGGGTGAGGCAGAAAAAGAGAGGAAAAGCCGTACTTTTCCATCAGAAAAGGTGCAGCAAACTGGATGCAGATGGAATTGGAGATGGACTAAGGTCGGCATCACCCGGAGGCTCAGCTATGTTCTGGTCTCGCTCGCATTTCATTCGGAAAATGCAAATCCGTCCTCCACCGGCTGGTCCCTGCTCTGTTCATAACTGGACGGGGAGTTAATGGGCATCTTTAAGTGGGAACGGCCAAATGGAATCAGGCCACACATTGCAAGGCTGCCCGAGCCTGTGAAATAAGCTCTCCAGGCTACTTCCCTTGACAACGCCTCTTCCCAGAGGGTCTAAGACAGTGCTGGCGAACCTACGGCACGGGTGCCAAAGGTGGCCCTCGCAGTCCTTTTTGTGGGCACCCGACATCGCCCCTTCACAGCCGTCTGGATTCAGGTTACATGGCTGGTTTTGGCACTTTGCGAACGACGAGTGGGTTTTGAATCACACTTTGGGCACTCGCTCTCTAAAAGGTTCGCCATCCCTGGTCTAGGTCCTCGGACAGGGATGGCCGAACCTTCGGCCCTCCAGACATTTCGGACCACGACTCCCACAGTCCTTTGTCACTGGCAACACAGGCTTGGAATTCTGGGAGTGGTGGTCCAAAACACCCGGAGGACCGAAGGTTCGCCACCCCAGGTCTAGGATCTTTTGCATGTTTGCAGGGAGGTGGGCAAAATGCACCTTGCAAGGCCTTTATCGGAGGCTTCAGGAGGGAAGAGGCATCTCCGGCTGCCCCGCTGAGGATCGGCTGTCATTAAAGAAACGAGTTTTAGCCCCCCGCCTCACCCCCTGAGCAGAAGGCAAAACCCCTCTCCTCTGTGTCCTAACTAGTTAAGTGTCTTTCCTGGAATGGCACCCACTCAGCCGCCCGCCTTCGATGAACTTCTGCTCACTGGCAGAGACCTGTTGATTTAGGGGGGCTGTGGACTAAGGCTCCAAAAACTGTTGACTTCAAAAGTCAGCAGCTTGGCGGTTCGAATCCCGGGTGCCACGCAGCGGAGCGAGCTCCCGCTGTTCATCCCAGCTCCTGCCAACCTAGCAGTTCGAAAGCATGTAAAATGCAAGTAGATCAATAGGTACCGCCTTAAAAGGCAGGAAGGTAAAAACAGTGTTTCCTTGCAGCTATGCCGGCCACGTGGCCACGGACTTGCACAACACTGGCTCTTCCGGCTTGAACACGACTAGCACGCATGTGCGAGGAGAACCTTTACCTCTACCTAGGCAACCAAGTGGTTAATGAGAAAGGGCTTATAAGCCCATACTCTCTCTCTCTCTCTCTCTCTCTCACACACACACCAGTCCCCCAAAGCTCGGGCTCTTACAGGCATGTTCAGGGACTCAGCTACCAGGCAGCGAGAGCGCCTCCTTCAGGCTGACCCCGTTGGCCCAGGCCTGCAGCGCCTCTCTTTCACACAACAACAAACCAAGACACACACACCCCTCCCCAAAGCGGCCTTGCTGTGCAGCAGGGGTCCAGTACGGGAAGGCGGCTTGCTAAGACCGACGGCCCAGATCCCCAATGAACTTGGACCCCCGCTGGGCTCGTCCCTCTGGCTCGCCCTGAAGGAATGCGGTGGAAGTGAAAGGCAGGCGGAAGGTATGCCCACCTTAGGGCAGGATCATGGCGTCGGAAGGGGCCTCTAACCCCCTGCCCAAGCCCAAGCCCAAATGACAATCGGGAGCCCCATTTGCTCCATGACAGACATGCCCTGCCTAGCTCCCTGGAATTAAATCTGGGAGGCAGAAAAAGAGTTAAGTGCAAATAGCTAGCAGTCTTGTCTTTGCGTTCTCCTCCTCACTGCCGTCTCGTCACTCTGGGGGGGGTCAACTCAGCTCTGAAGGCAAGGGCTGGTCAGCGGACCAGCAGTGGCGTCCGGGGCCGCCCAGGATCCGTGGGAACTCTGTGCCTCTGCCACAGGGTGTTAGATTGGCTCGCATAACATGACGGGAAGCACAACCCGCGTGTGTTCCCGGACGAAGCCTGGGGAAATGTCTATTTCTCCAGGCAACGTAGTGCTACCCTCGCGTGATTAGCCTGTGGAACTCCCTGCCACTGGATGTGGCGATGGCATCTGGCCTGGATGCCTTCCAAAGGGGACTGGACAGATTCCTGGAGGAGAAGTCCATCCCAGGAGACAAACCATGATGGAGATGTGTGTCATCTCCAGGCTTAAAAACACAGGGTCCTTCAAGGGCCAGATGCAGGGGAGTGGGATCAGGAGACAGAGATCTAGTCTCGTGCGCTCCTGGAGGCATCTGGTGGGGCCACTGTGAGATCCAGGAAGCCGGACTAGATGGGCCTTTGGCCTGATCCAGCAGGGCTCTTCTTAGGTTCTGATGTGTTACATCCCACAAGCAAATGGGTGCTGGAATCTGAGGGTATGAACTGGGGTTTTGCATCTCCTCCTGCAAAAAACCCACGAGGGAGAACCACTGGGCCTCCTTGTGTGACACGGCCTGCCCCCAAATCCCCCTGGCGGGACCGTAAGCGAGGGGGCTGCCCTGTGCAGGGGAAGGGTCTATAAGCATCTCCCCTCCCTAACTGTTTTAACAGATAACACCTCTGCAAAGGAAAAAGGGAGAAAGAAGTTAATTCCCCACCCCCTTCCCGACACCACCACCACCACACCTCGCCGCACAAGAGATCACAGACAAAAGGATTTGGGTGTAAAAGAGGCGCCACCTACCTAGGGTAACTCACTTTTCAGCCTGAGCATAAGTGTGTATACAAAGTATGGGCCCGAAGCCTGAAGGGTCTTGAGAAAAGGCACCCAGCCCTGGTAAGAGACGGAGACCAGGGTGACTAAACCCCCCGAAGTGAGCTCTCCATACAATCTACAGTTCTCGTAGGAAACGGTGGGTGGATGGGGGGGGAACACAAGGCAGACTTACCCGAGGGGCCAGGACCAGGGAGGCCCTGGTCGGACAGGTGGATGGCATTTGGAGGGAGCTAAGGGGAGGGAAGGGGCTGAGGAGGGCCACCCACGCCCCAGCCTTCGCCTATTAAGCCCCTCGGGGCGGGGGGGGGTGTCCCTTAAAAATGGCTACGCCTCTCAAAAGGGAACGTGGGCAGCCCACCTTGGATGCAAGGACATATGTCTACGGTGGCAAGGAAGAACCCTTTGGGATCACGCCTCAAAACGCGGGCACGTTGGAACATGGGAGATTCCGTGGGCTGTGCGTGCGTGAAACCCGTCCACTTCCGGGGACCTTCTGTCCAAAGATTACACCACTGTCCCGAGAGCCAAGGGTGGGGCACAGTAGCTCAGGGCACCAAAATAAAATTTTTTTGAATAAAAACTTTTTGAACTGTTGCCGTCTGGCAGGAGATACAGGACTCTTAGGTCAAGGACAAATAGACTAAAGAACAGTTTTTATCACAGAGCGGTATACAAGCTAAATGCGACAGTTTTAGCACTATCTTAATCAGTTTTAAGTAGTGTTTTAAATTTTGTAAGCAATTTTAAGAGTTTTTAATATTTTGTATGGTGTTTTATATGTTTTATGTGTTTTGTATGCTTAGAGTGTGTAGTGGAACAGCACTCTAATTTCGTTGTGCATATTTTGCATATGCATAATGACAATAAAACTCTATTCTATTCTATTCTATTCTATTCTATTCTAAAATAAAAACAAAAAACCAGTCTGCTGTTAGTAGGACCAAGCAGTGGGGTGAATGCACTTTCCTATAAACCACAAAGTCAGTCAGTCAGTCAGTCTGTCTATCTATCTCCTTTCCTGTTTTATCTATCTATCTATCTATCTATCTATCTATCTATCTATCTATCTATCTATCTATCTATAATAACCCGGCATGTTTTACTGGCTGATCTAGCGCCTTCACTAACTCAAACCTAGCCTTTGTTTCACATTAAATCAGGTCCAAAGAAGAGTTTTCTGGAAACATTCAGAGCCTTGTGGGTGAAATGTGGGGGCAACAGTGAATTTCCTTTTCACCGCTCCTATTACAGGAAGTTCTCTCAAAAGTCTGCTGCCTTCTCCAGTACAAAATGATCACATTTTGGAGAGACCGATGATTATTGACACTCCTGAATGCTTTGTTAGAAGCCCCCTTTCACTGTTCTGAGAAGCTTGACTCGAAATGGGTGAGAAGGAGAAAAAATATACCCCGTTTTCGGGCATCTTTCCCTTCATGTAGACCAGTTCAGGTCCTTCCGGGAAGGGTTCTAATCGGCCCAAATGCTGCTGACCAATTGGGACAAGTTCAGAAGAGGGCGTTGTTAGTCTGTGGAACTCCCTGCTACAAGAGGTGGTGATGGCACCTGGCCTGGATGCCTTCCAAAGGGGTTTGGACAGATTCCTGGAGGAGAAGTCCATCCCAGGTGACAAACCATGATGGAGACGTGTGTCATCTCCAGGCTTAAAACCAGGGTACTTCAAGGGCCAGATGCAGGGAAGTGGTATCAGGAGACAAGTATCTTGTCTCATGCGCTCCCAGAGGCATCTGGTGGGGCCACTGGGAGATATACAGGAAGCTGGACTCGATGGGCCTTTGGCTTGATCCAGGGCCTCTTCTTAGGTTCTTATGATCAGGGGGCGGGAAACCAAGCCCTGGGAGGAAAGCCAGGAGGAAGCACAGTCTGCCTTTTTAGCCTGGAGAAAAGCAGACGGAAGGGAGATAGGTAGAGCTCTCGTCCTCTCTACAGAGGAGGGGCAGGATTTGTTCTTGATCAACCCAGAATGAGGAGTATCAGGAAAAAGACTCCTAACAGAGCGGGACGACAGTGTCTCCAATGACCCCGAGAGGGTGGTGAGTGCTCCGGGGCTGGAGGCCTTCAAGAGAAACTTAAGACTATCACCCAGCGGGTGTCCTTTGATTTGTATTCCTGGCCACACAGGCCCCTTCCGACTTCACGGTTCGATGAGGTGCGATCCGAGACCCGTTTATTGGCTCCCTCAACTATTTCTCGAAGCTTCGCTGGGATCAGCCACTGCCCTTTGCCAGGAGTTGAGAAATGTTAATTCGGGCGGCTTCGGATCCTAGAATTCCCATCCGGGGAGCTTATCAACATCGCCCCTTTCTGGGTCATCTTCCCGGTTAGAAGCTAGAAGAAACCCCTGACCTTGTGAAGCCCAAAACCCCTTTAATTCTAGCAGGAGTGCCCCAGCTGAAGCACCCCTGAAGCTGGCCACCCAACCGAGGTCTGAAAGCCTCCAACCGTAAAAACATTACATGCGCACGCACACACACATCGTAGCTGGCTGGCCTTTTCCAGGTCAAACGCAGGCCCCCCCTTTTTTTTTGTCCGGGTGGGGAGACTCCCTTAGGGACACCGGAGCCAAGCCAAATCACAGCAGCCTCCCCCCAACCTTCCGTCCCAGCCTCAAATGGCAGCGATCAGACCTCCCGCCCGGCCATCTCTTCTCAGGGACGGGCACCATCCTCGCGCAGGACCTCACCCGTCGTGAATTGCTCGCGCTCGGGGAGGAGAAACGGAGATTCTTGCTCGTGTGTGCCAAGGAAACGGGCACGCCTTCCCCAAAACTTTTTTTTAAAATGGGGGGAAAACGTGACCTCAAGAGCTGTGGGCATCTTAGAAATTTCTCTAGGCACCCCTTGCATGGAAAATCCGGTGGACAAAAAAAAAAAAAAGGGGGAGCCGGGAAGAGCGACAACCAACCCTCCCTGCCCCGGCGTGGGCCCCGGCAACTACTTACCAAACTGGCTATAGGGGAAATCTGGCTGGGCGGCTGGTGGCTTGCTCAAGTCCTGAGAGGGTTGAGAGGGCGGCGGGGGAGGCGGGAACGCCAGGGGTGCCGCCCCGGGGGTGGCCGGTGGAGGAGGGACGCCGGGAGGGGCGAACTGGTCAGGCGGCGGCGGCGGGGCGCCGTATCCGAAGCCTGGAGGAGGCAAAAACAAAAGGCAGGCCCGTCACCATAGAAGCGCCTGAGCGGCAGGGGAAGGGAGGGAGTTCCCCTCCGGGAGAGGAACCATGGATTCCAGTCCTCCATTCCCACCCCAGGTGTTTGCGAGAAGCAGCGCCGCTGAGCGGCAAGTCAACCGAGCTCCCCGCCCCCAAAAGGAAAGCGTGCTGCGTACAGGCGGTGCCGCTTTTACAATTCAATCGTACTGGCTGCCCGCCGCCCGTTATAGCGCCGCGAGAGCTGGCTGCTCAATCTGCCGGCCTCGGAAGGAGGGCAGGCCGGGTCCACCTTGAGCCAGCGGCCTGGGTATGAGATGGGTTCTGGCCGCCAAGGCGCCACAGGGCTCCTTCTGAGTGCCAAGTGTGTGTGTGTGTGCGTGTGTGCGCAATATACTCCGAGATTAAAGCCTTGGATTCAAATCCCCCCCACCATGTAACCCCGGGCTAACGGTATGCACTACGCATCCCCGACCCCACAAGGTTGTTTGTGACGGTCCTAGGGACGGAAAACAGGACAGACCTCCCCTGCCCACCACTCAGAAACTTACCTTGGCTCATGGCACGGGCCAGCTGGGATTCTGGGGAGCTGACGGCGTTTTAAAAAAGCAGCGCTGCTGCTCCCAGGAGGTGGGACGGAGCCGGGGGATGAAACACACCGAGCCCAGGTCGGTCTAGGAGGGGATACTTACTGAAGGGCGGAGGCGTGCCGTATCCCTGCGGGAAGCCCTGCGGAGGCGGGAAGCCCCCCGGAGGTGTCGAGACAATGTACGAGGTAAAAGGGGGCGGCGGCGGGGGAGCGCCTCGGCCTGGAGGAGGGGGCCCGTAGCCGCCTGCAAGGAAGAGGAGGAGCCGATGAGACGCAGACCCTCGAGGAAAGGGGAGCTTGTCCCACGAGAGGGGACGACGCTCCCTCTCCCCCCCCCAACGCCACACACTGCGCCAGGACGGCAGGGTGCCCTCGCTGGCCTCCTGGCAGTGGGGATGACCCTTCCCTTGGCCTGTATTTTCATTCCCCCATTCAACCCAAATGCCCCCTTTTCCACTGGGTCCTGACACCTGACACCTGGCGTGCTTGAAAAGAAGTGTGTGTGTGTGTTGGGGGAGTTCTCAAGCCGCAGGTGCTCACCCCATGCTTAGGTGGCCCTCCGGGGTTCCAGTCAGAATGGAAATTCTGGCCCCGCAAAACCAGATGCAATTCTCTATTAAGGGACTGCCCACTTTATTTAACTAACTAACTAACTAACTAACTAGAAAAATTCATTTTAAGAGACAAGAAGGCACTTCCAATTCTATTCTAAGAGGCTGATACAAGTCCTGGATGGCTGATGCACCCTCCCAGACCCCAAGAGTGTATGCATCACTGCTGTCTAGCATACAGGAAACATTAGAACATTAGGAAGAACGTCCTGACGGTTAGAACTGTTCGGCCGTGGAATAATCTGCTGCCCCCAAGGAGGGTGGTGGAGTCTTTTTCTTTGGAGGTTTTTAAGCAGAGGCTGGATGGCCATCTGTCGGAAATATTGTGATGGGGGTTCCTGCACGGCAGGGGGTTGGACTAGATGGCCCTTGGAGGTCTCTTCCAACTCTAGGATGCTATGATTCTAGACACAATAAAAATATTCAGTGTATGTGTGTGTTTGGCATTCTAAGGGAGACCAGGCTCAGCAGATATCAAGGCAAATAGTCTTCTTCCTCAGCTGTCGGGCTCGGTAAATTAAAACCTATAACATGGATTAAATTGGTGATTCCCCTGAAAACGCCTCTCTCACCCCACCTCTGCGCCCCTAGAGAACTTCCTTTGAGGTCACTCACCAACCATGCCCTGAAGCTGGGCGATATATATTTAGCCTAACGAGCAGGGAGGGGGAAACGCCTCACCCAAAGAGGAGAGGAAGAAAACCGGAACAAAATTTGGCCGCACTGTTAAAAAATAAAATAGAACGCCACCAGCTCGTGGCTTAAATTTGCTTCTGCGACGGAAATTAATGGCTTGCCTCCACGACATTAATAGGCCAAGCAGGTTCTAGTTAAAATGCAGATCAGCCTGAGAAAGGGCACGATGTCCGAGCTGCATGAAGTTAGATAAAAAGCCTCAAGCTCACTGCGACAGAAACACTAAAAATTGCAGATGAATATAAGCTGTGGAAATAATTCAGGCTCTTAAGATCTGTCCCAGCTTTCTCATGTCTCCGGATCCGTTACCTTGGCTAAAAACAGTTCTACAAAGAGCTACTACCCTGCCAGCAGGCGGGTTTTGAATATCTAGTGGCCCCTCGTAGAACAAACGGTTTGTATAACATAAAATCTGTACCACATAGAACATTCCGGAGATAGGGGGAAATTGGCTTAACAGAATCGCCTATGGGGAGAATCTGTACAACAGAAAAACAGTTGTGTTGAGGGATTACTCCGTTTTCAAGGCATTCCTATGGGAAATTTCTATAAAGGAAAACGTGCTTAACAGACTTTAATTTGGAACGAATTAATTCCTTTATGTGCCTAGATGCCCTAAGCACATCCGATCTTGCCTGATTTCGGAAGCTAAGCAGGGTCGGCCCTGGTTAGTACTTGGATGGGAGACCGCCAGGGAAGACCAGGTGCTGTAGGCACCCTGGAGTAGGAACTGGCAAGCCACTCCAGTATCCCTGCCAAGAAAACTCCATGGACATGGAGTCACGAAGGGTCGGTCACGACTATAACGACAGAACACACACACAATTCCTTTATACAAGGTACTGCTGTACGTGTGTGTGTATCTATATCTATCTATCTATCTATCTATATTCTCTTCACTAGTTCATTCCCAACGTCCCAGCTAATTTTAAGACCAAGTCCTCCACACACTGCAGGAGAAACGAGGGACTTTTATAATCCAGCGGACTGCTCCAGAGACAGCTAGTTTTCCAAAAAGCAAAATTATTTCCAGGTGCCATGCGGTGAATATCCTTTTAGAATGGCTGTGTAAAAGTCAGTGGCTTGAGACAATAAGAGGTTCCTCTGGAGATTTTGGTGGTTTTTTTGGTAATAAACAGGAAGAAAGTTTGTTGCATCCTTGGGTCACTGTTTCGTTTCCAAAGTTTCCTCAATCGTTCAGCAGAGGATAAATGCCTAAGTCACTGGCGCCTAGGGCTAGCTGCAATTTGTTCTGAGCAGATATCCATCCAATGGCTCCTACCACAAATCTTAACACACACACACACACTTGTAACTAGAAAAGATTTTCTGGAAGGAAAAAAAGAAAGGCTGGAAGCACACGAACCGCCCTGTTCAATCGCTTGGGTTTGCCTAGTTATGATATCAATATTTCATATACAATGGGGACAGGCTTGGAGGCGCGGCCTGAATTTAGTTGGAAATTTCAAGAGCAAATAGGAAGCGCGTGGGAAGGATTTCAGACTCCTCAATTCGTTAACCACAGCCGCGCATCTGTATATAGTCCAGTACTCGGGCGCTGAATCAGTCTCAAAGTCAGTGCAGGGAGAGGCTGGATGGAAAAGAGGAATCTCCATCTGGTACTGGAACCCCGGCCAGCAACCTGGGCTCAGGACGGCCTCAAATCTCTACCTGCCCGGATCCTACAGTCTTACGGGACATTTAAGCCCCCCCGACCCCCCCGCCGCCCCTCTTGGGAACAACCCGTCCGAAAGGGCGAGAGGGTACTTACCGAGGGCCTGTCCCGCTGGTACCCACATACCTAAGGGAGGGGGAGGGTGTAAGTAGGGAGAGAAGGAGAGAGAAAAAAAGACACGCAGAGAGAATAAGCATGAGTCAAGTTTTGGCCCCCCGTCTCGTCAGAGTAGCGCATGGATAACGGGACTTTTTAACTTCAGAAAGGCTGCGGGGATAGCCAGAAATCAAGTGGGAGGCCGGAATGAGCCCAGAGTTATTCTGGGACCAAGGGTTTTGGGGTACCTCTGCGAGGAAGCATCCCTGGGACCCTGAGATGTAGCTGTTGGTGGTGGTGGTGGTGGGGTGTCCTTAAGATTAAGCGGCTGATGTATGAAGCACCGGAGAAATCCCTGCGGCTCAGGGATTAAATGCCTGGCGTCGCTCCACCGCTCATACATTCAGAGTGGCATTTCCAAAGATTGTCAGTGCTCCCCCCCAAAAAAAAGTGTTTTTGGGGACCACCAAAATAGGGCTAATGACGTTTGCCACCGCACGGACGCTAAGAAGCGGCTCGTATATAAAAGATCAGACTGCTGGAATGTCTCCCTTCTGGGCCTATCTTTCCTCCAGAGTATTTTTTTGGGGGGGAGTTTTCTCAAGGTCTCAGAAGCTGCCCCCCCCCCCGAGCAGTGACAGGTGGGCGGGTGAGTGGGCGAGATGCCGACACCGAGGGAGGAACTTTCACCAGCCAGGATAGGAAGTCCTTTATTCCGTGGCCCGAGATCCCGCCGTGCCAAGGAGGTGGCACATCTGGGGGGGGGCAACTTCGGGGCCACCTTGGCAGGAGATTCGGCCGGGAAGAAATCTCCTGAAGAAGCGCGACCGGATCTTTTTAGTCGCGAGACGCCCGGGGTTTCAGCCTGGGACGTTCTGCCGGCAAAGGCCAGTTCGCCGGGCGGAGGCCCTTCCCCAACCTGTGTGGGGCCGCCCCAGGGAGCACCTGCGCGGTGGTGGGGCAGCATTCCTGCCCCCCCCCAAGGTCAAGCCTGAGCCAAGCTGGCAAGGAACAGAACCAGCAGCGAAGGGAGAGGTAACCTCTCTTCCTGCGCCGAGGCAACCCCGGGTGGGCCCCGACCGCCCCCTCCAAACGCCGCAAGGGTCAAAAGACGTACCCTGAGGTCCGTAGCCTTGTGGCCAGGCGGGCGGGGGCTGCCCTGCCCATCCGTTGGCGGCGCTGGGCAGGATCCGGCTCCCCCACTGGCTGCTGCCGGTGGGCCCCGGGGTCTGGCTCTTGCTGTCCCGAGGTTCGGCCCGCTTCACCTCCACCTAAACAAAGACGGTCCAACGCTCAGGAAGGAAAAACGGCCGGTCAGTTCACCCTCCCCTCTGCCCTTCACACGGACCCTTAACATTATCCTTAAAAGCTACGAACTTAGCATCTTTATGACTTATAGCTAAATATATCTATATGTTATAAACTTATTTTTAAGGACTCTGATTTAGGAAAGGAAATGTTTCTCAGGTACAAGGGATATCTCCAACGGTCTTTGGGAGACGTGCGGTTGGAATTAAGCCCCCCCCCCGCGTATGTGGTTTTATTTCGTCTCTTACTCATCTTAGGTCCCCCACAAACACCGACAGATTCATGCTTGCTGTACGCAGTTCTCACACAGCTCGCTTTACAAGTGGGGGAACAGGCGTACAGGTAAAGCTGGAGAGAACATCGTTTAAAAAAAAGGCAGAATGGCCTTAGCCGGATCTTTGACAGGGATTTTTTGGGTGGGTGGGTGGGGGATTGAGGAGAGCGGTGGGACTGATGCCAAAAACCCACCACTAAAACTGCATGATCTGCTCTGTTCATACCTGAGAAACACACATGTGGTTTCCAGTTCCTTGTATATATATATTTTTTAAAACTCCTCTTTAAAACTTAATATTTTAATAAAATAATTATTACTACTATTTTTATTATTATTATTATTATTATTGTTGAAAAGTCTAATGGAAGATAGAGACTTACCTTCCCCAGGCTAACGCTTAAAGAACCTCAAATAACTCAAACAATGTCAGAAGGAATGGATGTGATAAGAGAACCTTACATTACATCTAACAAAAAAGAAGTAAACAAACATGCAAGTAATAAAAAAATGGACAGTTGAGTCAATAAGAAGCAAAACCTTCATACTGTGTTTCGTCAAGGGGGGGGGACCGGCCGCATCCGTTTCCTACAGGGGCCTGACCGGGCTTTGGGCCTGCCCTGGCTGGATTCATGTCCTGTGTGCCCGACTTCTGAACGGATCACGAAACATTAGTGGCACCGGGACTTGTATTGTGTACAATTCTAGTCACAGCATCTCAAGAAAGACAGTGGAACTGGAAAAGGTGCAGAAGAGAGCGACTAAAATGATTACTGGGCTGGGGCACCTCCCTGATGAGGAAAGGCTAAAACATTTGGGGCTCTTTAGTCTGGAAAAAAGGCGCCTGATGGGGGATATGATTGAGACGTACAAAATAATGCAGGACATGAGTCAAGTGGATAGAGGGAAGCTCTTCTCCCTCTCACAAAATACCAGAACTAGGAGGACATCCACTCAAACTGAGGGCTGGGAGAGTAAGAACAGACAAAACAAAATATTTTTTCACCCAGCGTGTTGTTAGTCTGTGGAACTCCCTGCCACAGGAGGTGGTGATGGCATCTGGCCTGGATGCCTTCAAAAGGGGATTGGACAGATTCCTGGAGGAAGAGTCCATCACAGGTTACAAACCATGATGGAGATGTGTCATCTCCAGGCTTAAAACCGGGTCCTTCAAGGGCCAGATGCAGGGGAGTGGGATCAGGAGACAGAGATCTAGTCTCATGGGCTCCCAAACGCATCTGGTGGGGCCACTGTGAGATACAGGAAGCTGGACTAGATGGGCCTTTGGCCTGATCCAGCAGGGCTCTTCTTAGGTTCTTACTCCCTGGGAGCTGGTCACAGGGATCACGCCACTCCCTGGTTTCTATCAACTCTATTGGCTGCTGATCAGCTCCCGGACACCACTGAAAGGGCTGGTCCTCACCTGTAAATCCCTCAACGTCCTCGGACCAAGATGCCTCAAGGATCGGATCTCCTGTTATCAGCCTGCCTGGGGGTTAAGAGCATCAGGGGAGGTCCTATTCTCAGTCCTGCCACCTTCTCGGGGGAATCTGGGGGTGTGTGTGTCCTTCTGAGGCACTGCTCCCAGACTTTGGAACAATTTCCCCACTGGAGGGCAGGCCCTCCTTCACAAGCAGGCAAAGAACTTTCTTTTTAGGCAGGCTTTTTCTTGGTAAATGCTGGCCTAAGGAGGTTGGGGGAGGGGGGAAGACTCCCTTCACTTTCCAGTTTTTTATACTGTTTGCAAGAATGCTGGAAGCCACGGTGCCCTTTGGACGAGAACGGTGGGGGATATAAACGTTTCAAAGAAACCAATAGGCGCCCCAGCACTGTCAGGCCACGAAAAGCCACGTTCTAGTGTCAGCTTCAGACGCAAATGTCGGCCAGAATCCAATCGAATGTTTCCGTTGACATATTAGATGGACGACCACCAAGGAATATACCAGGTGCTGTAGGTGCCTGGAGTAGGAACTGGGAAGGCGCTCCAGTATTCCTGCCAAGAAAACTCCGTGGACATGAGGTCGCGAAGAAGAGTCAGTCACGACAGTAACGACACAACAAGAATGCGCAAACAGCCATTAATTAATTTAATTCATGCCGTAAGCCACCCAGAGTGGCCAGATGGGCAGGGTGTAAGTTTAATAAACAAATAATAAATTAACAGGCCCCCAACTGAATTCCTAGCCTTATGCCACTGGCATGGTTTAGCACACGACTAAGAGTTCAGACAGTTCAGAGAGTTCTCCTTTGGTTTGGATCCTCAAACAAAGCTCCGTTCGGAGACAAACAACTCCAATAGCCAGAAATGCTGTGTGTCCCCCGAAATTAAAATCCTCTCCGAGTGCTGACAACACAGTATGAAGGTGACAACAACCAAAAAAGGTCACTTGACTGCATCGTGGTTAAAAAAAACAAACAACCAAAACAACTCTTACGGATAAAAAAGAATAGGTGGGTTTGCATCAAAATCTTACAGTAAGTGACCCCAATTCTTTTTTTTAATTTTTTTGTTTCGTTTCATTTGAAACCATTCCTTCACGATGCTTGGCTGAAAAAACGTTTTGTCCACATTAACCTTTGGAAGGCGGCCGCGGAGGCCTTCCCGCCCCCCCCCGGTTGGAAATACGAAATCAAGGAGCGTCTACATCTGAAGGAGTGGTCGCGAGGAGCTGACGCTTCGGCAACCTAGAGATTTCGCTGGCGCCTCCTTCCCCGGCTACTCACATTCGGTCTGCACAATCTCCTTTGTGTATATTTGTGTGCAAGGAAGGGGGTGGCGGTGGCGGAACGCCTCAAGCCCAGGAGGGCAGCCGGTCTGGAAAGAGACTTAACAAAGTACCTGCAGGTTCTCCGGCTCTATTGGTGCAAACGTTGCCTTACATTTGAGACGCGAGAGCCAGATCTATGACTTCTGAACCCAAACATGATTTATTTACTGCTTAGTACCCTACTACATCACGTTGGCTGTTGGTGCGTTCCGCACCCACAGGCCCAGGGCAACCTCACGGGCGTTAAGGAAAATGTGAGAAGATCTAATCCACCCGTGATTACTTGTGTCCTCCCGTGCGTGGCACCCATACGGACCAACTCGTATGTCAACGGAGAGCAACCTTTCAAAGGTCTCCGAGTATTTCTGGCCAAGGCGGCTCGGGATAGAAGAGGTAATCGTCATAGATCTGATAAAACCATGGCTTATGGGACTGAACCAGGCCTAGCAGCTGCTGCGTCTCCCTCCTGGCACTTAGATGGCGTGCAAATAGATCTGATAAAGCCACGGCTTATGGGACCAAACCAGGCCTTTCAGGGAGGTTTGTCCGCCATCAAACCAATCGACTCAAGGGGCACCCAATGAGTGGAGAAACCAGTTCCAGACAGAGTTGTGCGACTTCATTCTGTTCCCGAATTTCGTCCCGTTTCCAAAGGATTCGTCTCCCGCCACCCTCCGCTCCACCCCCCACCCCCGCCAGCCAAATTGCTAGTTGCCCGAAGCCTCGGCTTGGTCTTAAGGTAAAATAAAACTACAACTACACACTTTTTTGCCCATGATGTCGTGAAAATGCATGTTGACAGCCTGGTCCACTGATTGTTCGTCCTCGAAAGTAATAAATCCAAAACCTAGCCAACGACGAAGAGTGAATCAAGGTAGCAGGGTGTTGTGACACAAAACAGGATGATGAACAGTCTTAGGGGCGGACCAAGGGTTCAAGCAAGGGTTTCAGGCAACCTGGCGGGGATTCCACTGGGGCCTGGGAAGGCAGGTAGCCGGCTGGCCGTCGGTGTCAATTTAACTCAGCGGAGAGCGTTTTTAGCGACAGCATCTCCACCGGCTGCGTTTGCTCTTCAGGCTTAAAAACATCTTTTAAAAAACCAACTCATGTAAACCTTAACTCTAGTCCAATGGAGGACAACTTTGGGAAACCAAGTCAAAACTGTACTACTTGGCGAAACTCTTACAAAATCCACTTTTCGGGAGAGAGGGAGGGGATAAACACCCTGCAACGTGGGAAATTTAAAGACATCCAAACATTAACTCCAAATGAAAGGGGGGAAAGTGGCGGCGGCACGAAACCAATTTGGGGACAACTTATTCATTTGGGAGGGGGTTGCTTTCCCCCCTTCTCCTGAAACCCATTTTTTCCCCCTTGGTGTCATTTTGCTTTGCAGCAAGTGCTGACAGCAGCCATTATTTGTTCTAAAGCGTTCAACAGAAAATAATAAAACAAGGTAACAGTCTCTGTAACAGTTAGTGTCTCGCTAAGCTTACCCAACGTGGTTGGGTAAGCTCACGGAGCCTTAAAAGGTAGAGAAGATTCATACTTTAAAAAAAAAACAACCACACACAAAGATACAGGCCAAGAGCGCAGCAGGGTCAAAATTCTGCCGTCAGCAACGGGAACAAGAAATAAATAAATTATATATATATATAAAAAAACTAAATAATAATAAATTGGGGGGGGGGAGAGAGGATGGGGCAATTTTAAAAATCATTTCCTGCACACATGTGTCCCCTAGAAGCTGATTCCAGCTGTGGTGGCCTCTAAGGAAGGAACAGCTGTTTCTCCAGGATACGTTGGTCTTAGCCCGATGGGCGCTGTTGGACACAAAAGATGCCGGCAGCCATCAGATGCTTAAAATTGGGGTGTGCTTGTGTGTGTGTGTGTGTTTTGGGAGGGAAATCCATGAGAGCGCCAGCAAAGCCTGAACAGGCATTGCTCAGAAGGAGACATGAGGCCGACGGAGGGCTGGGAAAGGAGGAGGAGGAGGAGGAGGAGGCCAAGAAGGAAAGACCAAGAAAAACACGGGGAAGAGATTTCGGATGAGAGAATGCAGAACTAAAAGATAGGGAGAAGCCCACGCTGAGGGCGGGGAGGTCCTGCTGCTTTGACCTCTCGAAGGCCAACAAGTAAAAGGAAGAGGAGCCAGCCTGCCTGCCCGCCCTGGCAGGCCTCTTTGGAAGCCAGGGGAAAGAGAGGGGAGAGAAAAAAAGGGGGGCAAACAGATTTGGGGAAACTTTGATCCTGTCCACAGAGCTCCACAAAAGCACTTGGCAGGCAGGGCAGATTTTAAAAATCATGATTTTTAAAAAAATCAAATTAAATTAAATCGCAATTTAATTTATAAATGATTTTAAAATAGTATTAAAAATCAATTTTAAAAAATAAATCGTGATTTAAATGTAACCCACCCTGCTGGCAAGTGTTGTTTAGAGCTGGAAAAGAAGGGGAAGAAAGAAAGAAAGAAGAAGAGAGAGAGAGAGAGAGAGAGAGAGAGAGAGAGAGAGAGAGATCTCAACACCAGACTTGAAGCTGCAAGCTTCAGGAGGAAAGGCAGAAGACCAGCAAAAAAGGAGCAGCTTTTCAGAGGTGACCAACGGCAGGCCTGGAGCGCGCAAGGAGCACCTGGCGTGTGTTAACCTGCACATGTTTGGAAGAAATCAATTTCCTGATGCAGCACGACTCTGTGGCTGGAGCCGTTTGGGGCACAGGAGAAAAGACGGGGAAATTTCCCCTCTCAAGAGAGAAACCAGGCAAGACAGTGGGAGTTCCAAGACCAGAGGAAAGAAAAGGGAAAAAAAAGGGCATATAAGGCTGCTCTGGTGTGATTGATCAGCCAGAATAACATATCCTGGGTATGTTCTCACACCCAGTCTCACGCCGGGAGGTCATCCTCACCACTGGGAAGCCACGATGGCCTTCTCAAGGCTTCCGAAAGCTGGGCAGATACAGCTGGGAAAGGAGCAAGGCCCTTAAAGAAGCCCAGGTTTAAAAATAAATAAATTAGCTCAGGCTCAGATTTATTGGATTTAAAAGAAAAAAGGAAAAAAAAGTCTGGTTTAGATTAAAAATGAAGAAAAACAAGGATGATCGGGAGCAGGAAAGGGAGGCACTGAATTCAATACCTGAAACCACGGAGGTCTAAAGCAGTGGTTTCTCAACCTGTGGGGTCCCCAGATGTTCCTGGACTGCAACTCCCAGAAACCCCTTCCAGCACGGCGAGTGGTGGAGGCTTCTGGGAGTTAAAGTCCAGGAACATCTGGGGACCCACCGGTGGAGAACCACCGGTCTAAAGGATGATGGGACGAAACCCCCCATCAGTAAGCCTCACCCCGTCCCATCTGGGAGTCCGATTTTACACGAGGTCCCTGCAAAGCTGTTTGGTGGGACTCGTCCGCAGGCCCTTGCCCTAATCAGGCCGAGGCCTGAGGGTCTTGTGGGTGGGGGAAATGGGTTTTTTTTTGGGGGGGGGATGATGGGCACCCCATGAATTCCTACCATCCACCGAGCTCTGCCCGTGGCTTCCTCTCGACAAGGCTCAAAGTGGGAAAGAAGACAAACCATGGCAGAAGACAGGGGTCGTGAAAGCAAGAGGGCGGGAAGAGGCAGCCAGTGAACGGAGGAGCCGGCGTCTGAAAGCAATCGGCATCTGCTGGGGCCATCTCCGTCGGGACTCAACGGGCACGTGCCATCAAGGTTCTATTTCGAAGCAAAAGAGAAAAAAGCACCGGGAGCTATGAAGGTAAGACGGAGACGTGATCCGAGGTGCGGGCTCGGAGCAGGCGGGCTGGAATCCAAATGGGCCACTCCCCAAAAGGATCGCCCCGGGATGGGTGGCGGGCTGCATTCGGGCTGCATTCACCAAGCCGGGCGCAACCAGCTGCATCTCAGCATCCTGGGTGGGGAAGGCTCCAATTCTATCTGGCTTCAGATTTGGCAGGACAAGCAACGGGGAGGCGAGATTTCCCGCTCATCAGCTGTCAGGTCACAGTGTCATTTGAAAAGGAGGGGTTTGGGTTTTTTTAAAAAAAAGGGGGGTGTTTTAAAAAAAAAATAGCGAGTTTACGAATCAGACGTCCAAAGGTTCTGTTCTATCAGCGGGCAAATTAAACCAGCGGAGGTCCGCTGCTGTTTAAATCCCTGACATTATTAGGTCTGGGATCTTGTTGGCTGGTGGGGGAGGGATGAACAGTTTCAGATCAGCGTTAAGGCTTGCTAGGCTGCTGGGTAATTTTTTTTCCTGTTGAAACAGTGCAAATCCGTTGCAAAATGCATTGGGGGGGGCGAAAAAGAAAAGCCGCCCTTCTCCTCAACGCCTCCCTCGCCCAACAACGGAAACTTTATTATTAGACATGCTTTAATCGAGACAAAAAAAGCCCGCCCCCCCCTCCTCCGTTTGTGGAAATGGCCTGTACCTCTGTGATAATCTATCACCTAAAGAGAAGGAATCTATAAAGAGATATTAATGACAAACAGTTCACAGAGAGGAAGGGAAAAAAATAGGAAGGGGAAAAAGAAAGAAAGAACTTAACATTTGCTGTACTTTTACTATGAAACACTTAAATATGCCACTAAGAATGTATGCCTAAATTAAAAACGGGAACAAAAAAAAAACAACAACGAAGACTTAACAGCTTAATAAGTATGAAGTGAGGAATTTATATATCGTTTTAAATAAGGAAGTCAAGGAGGAGAAGTGTCCAGTCCAGATGGCAAACTGTTCCGGGCATGTTGGACATGAGGGTTTTGGTGGTTTGTTTGTTTTTAAAATCTTGCCTCTAAGAAATGAAATGCCAAGGGAAACGGGGCGCAAGAGAAAGGACTTCCTCTTTTGGCGGAAGGGGGTTGCTGATCAGGCTGGTCCAGGAGTGGGGTGGAGGTGAACCGTGTTCAGTCACCCACAGAAATGCAGCGTATCCCCAGGTTAAGTAAGGAACAACTAAGATCCTCCTTCGCAAAATGACACAAGGAGATATTGGCAAACAGAGCTGCGCCCATTGGGCACAGATACAAACAAGGGTGGGGGGAATGGAAAAGCACAATGCAAGATCGGTTCTTGTTTCGGAGATTCACTGAAAACTTGGAAGGCCATTTTTAGGGAGAGTTTTGTTAGTCACTCCACTTTTTTAAAACGAAAAATCTTTTTTTAAATAAAAAAAAAGAGGGAAGGAGATCGCAGCTCAGTCATTACAGGCGATTCCCTCCCGTTCCCTTTTTGAAGCAAGCCACTGTAGATGGCTTGCGTATTTTTTAAAACAGGGAACCCCCTTTTTCATGACATAAGGTATGGGGGAGAGCAGAGACAATGGGACCTCACAGCAGTTAACATACCAGATGAACCTGTACGAAACGACTACGGTTTGATGGAATGATTTTCTGAGCCAATGAACAAATGAAATCTCGTTTTCTGGGAGGTGTATTTTGGGGCACGGGGACGGGAGACAACCGGTGTAGGGGACGTTTGCCATCGGACAAGAGGGACAGGGGGAAAGAAGTTCCAGGGGCAAACTAGATTCTCCTTTACCTCGAGGCCGCTGCTTCTCTGCGTCATAGATCATTACCACTTCGGTGACCTGGAAAAAGAGAAGCAGAAAATCAACTCAAAGAAGACTTCACAAATGGCGGCGGGGACGGAGGGGCACGTGCGATCGTAAACAAAAACAAAATGACGGGCAATTAAAAGCCTGGCGCCTCGTTATCAATACCTGCATGGTGATGTTAGTGGGGACCTTTAAAATAAATGACTTTTTTTTATTCTACAAGAGGCTTTGACACCAAAAAATCCACTCCTGCCTTTTCCCTTATGACATTAACCCACCACAGGGCGGTTCAAAGTGTGGCCCGATAGATGCGGTTGGGCTGAAATGGTGGGGAACGGCGAGGTCTGGGAGCCCAACGCAAATGGGAATGTTGCGTTTTCTACGCTGCTGTCACAAATCATCAGGATGGTCCCCAGGGAGGTTGTCTAAGAGGCCACCGCAGGTTAGTCTGGCCCTCCCACGTTGAGGAAGGAAAGAAAAATCCACCTTTTGGAGGGAAAGGTCTAAGCCCCTGGGGCACTTCCTAAACCCATGGCCTCTCCATCACGTGAGCTCCATCCGTAAGGCAACAGAGCAGCGATGGAAATGTTAAAGGAACGCCAAGGGAGGTGCTGACCGCCAACTGCAGGAAGGTTGTCCATGGCTCAGGAGCCGGGACCCGTAATTTCCCTTTCTCTGGTTCGGACAGAGCAAAATTATCTGGCGAACGCCTTCAAAAGAAAACGGGACACAGCTTGATCCCTCTGGTGTAAGCCTAGCTGTCACTCCAGGGATGGTGGCCTCTGCCTTTTGGCAACCCCAAAAGCAGGGTTGTTTGAAAAATAAATTAAGGACACGCAACAAGAAGTGACTGTGACTAGACACTCCCTTCAGTCCAGGACATGGCACGCCACTGTCGACCCTCAGGCTCTTTAAAAAACTCTCAGGGTCCAGGACAACATAAGTCCGGCGAGAGAAGCAGAAAGGAGGTTTCGTTAGGGATTGGGGAGAAAAGCAAAGGACTGGAGGGAGAAGGAATGAAACGTTAATTAGAGGAACAAACAGATTCTCCGTTTGCGACGGTCTGAAAGAGCTTAAAATGCCACCAGGTGTCAAGGCCCGCCAGTGCAAAGAATGAGCTGCCACTTCATCCGGACTTCATCTTGGATTTTCAAACAGCAACCAGGAGGCCTGAGAGGGACGTGAAGGCCAAGGGAGCCTTTTCTTCAGCAACGAGGTAAATGGCAACCCTCGGAATCGAGCAGCAAAATCACGGCTGGCGGAGGAGCGAGGCCACCTCCCTTCAAAAAAAAAGGAGGATCCGGAGCAATGGCAAAACCAAGGAGCACCAGGGGCTGTGGTTGCCCCAATCAGCCGCTTGCCATGACAAGACGGTCCAGATCTTCCCCGGTTGTTCCTGGACTGACAACTCTCAGGAATCCCGACCAAGCAGGATAGGAGGATTTCTGGGTTCGGATCCAAGAGCACCCAGGGAGGCAAGGCTGCGAACCCCTGGCATCGCTGTTTATCAGCTCCGAAAGGGATTGGGCAGCGCGACCGCAGGATCAAATGGTCAGAATGAGATCAAAAGGGTGGGACTCTAAGCCAAAAGATCTGACGGTCTTCTTACCGCCCCTGCGTGGGTTTTAAGTGATTTGGTTCTCCCTTCTCCTCTTTCCTTCAGCTCAAGGGGTGAGTCCCCATCTGCCCGCCCCTGAGTTTGCCAGGGATCAGGTCCTGAGACCCTGCTCTCCTGACCCACTTACAAGCCAAGAGGGCTGTGTAAAGTGTGACGGGGGGGGGAGCCCCACAGAACTCTAAGGCTTAGGCTCTGCCCCGAAAGCCCCGCCGTTCCCCCTCCGGGGAATATTTCAGGGACCAAAGGGCAACTCGTCTAATGAAAAGGGAACTGCGTGGATGTGCCGACAGTGGTGTTTCGACCCTAATTGGACATGACGTTTATCAGGGTTCGAGTCACCGAGCGTCGATACAAACAGGAATCCTTTTAATGTGGGTTAATTCCCCTCCGGGACACGCCAAAGGATGCCTTGTCGCCTGTCTGCTCCCAAAGGGAAGGTCGGGTTTCTGATGCTCTCGGGCCAAAGCAGCTGCCCATGCATTCACCGCCGGAACGTAACAGCTTAGAAACACATTCAATGGAGCCAGAATCCCCCTTAGCAATCCCCCTGACAGGGGACTCTGTGAGCTGCAACCACCCCACAAATCAATACTTCCTCTCTCTGGTGAACACATAAAGAGCTTTATAGGATCGTTAGTGAAAGTGAAGTGTCCTTTTGAATCGCGAACCTCAAGTTGGCTAAAGCTCACTTCATAAACAAGGCAAAATTGAATTTTAGTAAGGTCGGGCTAGGTTTCGGATTCCTCGTCATCCGGACGGCCTTCCTCTGAACTTGCTCCAGATTGCGGGTGTCCTTCTCTAAGAGCGGTGTTCAGAACGCGACACAGGACTGGAGACGAGGCCGCCCTGTTCCGTCCATGCGTGCACCCGTCTTTCCCAACAAGGGGAAAGCTTTGGACTACATCTATCATCCAGGGCTGTGGAGTCGGTAGATAAATGTTCCGACTCCCACTCCTAAGTTTTTTTGTACTTCCGACTCCGACTCCTCTGTATTAATATGCGAATGGCTAGGTTACCCATGGGCGCTGCGAAACAGCAGAACACAACACTACGGAAAGTATAAGTATTGCCGCTCCTCCTTGTGCGTTGCGTGCCATATAGTGAAGCACATGAAAAGCATGCTTCTTCACGGTCACTTAACGTGTTCGTTTTGCGGTTACGTGAGGCACTGCATGCATTGGTCTTTATTCTTGCAGTAGAGAAGTCATTAATTATAACTTTTTGTGAATTGGGACATTAAACTTGCTTTTTTAAAAATTCCAATCTCAATTTAGTCAGAGTCTTAGTCGGAGTCGGAGCATTGTTTGCCGACTCCGGCTCCAACTCCACAGCCCTGCTATCATCACAGACGACCGGCGCAGTTGTCTGTTACAACCAGAGGGAGCGGCAGGAGGCTGTGGCTCGCTGACCCCCAAGGATGCTGGGAATGAAAATAAAAATATTCAGCTGGCATGCTCTGGCTCATACTTACCTGCCAAGTGGATTGGGAGAGAAAGAACGAAGGGGGAAGGCCAAGGGACAGAGATTTGAGAACAGAAGCGGGGAGACCATCTGCGTGAGTACAAAGGGATGGGAAAGCTAAAGAAAAGCAAACTCGGGTCACGACAGAGAATCCGCGCAAAAGCTGTTCGAACTGTGCACTGGAGTTTTCATTGGGAGGGGGGCAGTCTATTTTCCTTACATCTGTTTTTCAAGAGATAAGCTATGTTATTTCTGTTGCAGTAGAAATAAGAGGGCCTTTTGTGGAGTGCGGCTCCCTTTATCAATCCCAACCTAATGAACAAACCACAGCCCACCCAAATTTCTGTGCCAGAGACAGGTGTGTCTTAAGACTCTTTGTCCACTTATCTAGTGGATCTGTTCTGAAAGGAGAGGAGGGACGAACAGCCCCACATCAGATCAGCGGGACAAGATATTTCACCCTAAAGGATTCCTTTACTTTGCCATAAGAAAAACATTGATTTTGAGCCCCCCCCCCCCCAAAAAAAACCAAGTACCCATCCTGGAAACCAAACCCAAACAGGACACACTGCCAAGCTTTTGAAATCAAAGGAAAACAAGTATCTCAGGATGTTTTCTACTCCCCAAACCATTTACTGCCGTCACTTTCAGTGGGTGTTTACTTTCTCGATAAAGGTTTAGTTTTGGCTAATCGGCTACCGATTGACCTGGAGGACCCAACAGCTATTTGGCAAGTGGCATTATTACTCAAGGCGCTAATGAAAACTCCAGCAGGTTCCGCCGGAAAAGAGCGAGCATAAAAAAGATCTACACCGAACTGTTTTTACGTTAGGACGTTAGGAAGGAGGCCCGGCTTTAAAAACTCACCACTCCGAACTTCTTGAAGTATTCCCTGAGCTCTGTTTCACCACAGTTGTGAGGGATCCCACCGACAAATATTTTATTGGATTTATTATCGCTCCGCGATCCTTTCTGTGGAGGCAAAAAACACAAGACTTGCCTTTCGCAAACCGCCTTTTCTCTGCGCCACGTGGGGCTGGATGGCTCCAGCAAGCAGCTGCCTGGAGCTCAGCCAGGGAGGGACAGTCCTGCCTCTGACCTTAAAGGCCAGAGACCCACCAAGCAATTAAAACTTTTGCTCTACCGGTTGGGAATGGCTTCCGGGCAAAACGTCAGGCCCAACCTTGTTTGTCTGGCCTCCCCTCTGCCAAGCCGGGCCTTGGGCAGAGGCGGCACAACCTTGGACGACAAGCAAACTCCGGAGCATCGTGGCAACTCTGCCTTCGGGGGGTGGGGGAGGTGGACATTGAGACATCGGGGATCTTTGCCGGGGTCGAGCAAGGAAGGTAGCAGAGCAGTGCTTAAAGCAGGAGTGTCCAAACTTTTTTGCCAAGAAGGGCCAGATCTGGTGAGGTGAAAATGTGTAGGGGCCGACCATTCAGCTGATTTAGCCCCTTTGGACAAGCCTCTAGGACAGTGTTGGCGAACCTACGGCACGGGTGCCAAAGGTGGCCCTCGAAGGAGCCCTTTCTGGGGGCACCCGACATCGCCCCCTTCACAGCCGCCTGGATTCAGATTAAATTGATGTATTGGCCCTTTGCGAAAAATTAGTGGGTTTTGAATTGCAGTTTGGGCACTCGGTCTCTAAAAGGTTCGCCATCCCTGCACTAGGACATGCAAGGAGGCGGGAGGACGCTGCAACAACAGAGCCAGGGGCGAGCAGGCTGGGCAGGTGGCTGGGGGGGAACGGATGGAGGCAGGGAGGGCAGGCAAACTGTAAACTGACGTGTCTATCCTGTATGGGGGGGGGCAGCCTGTGGGGATGTGTGACAGGATGAGCCGGTGGGGAGGAGAGGCCGTGGGCCGCTCAAAATTTGAAACCGGGCCGCATTTGGCCCCCGGGCCTGACTTTGGACGTGCCTGGCTTAAAGGGTCAAAAGCAGCCCATTTTTAAAATCCATGACGTTATTTTCAAAAGGCTTCAGGGGCCACAGTTTTGCTAAAATGTAGAGGCATCAACTACTGGGGCAGGTGGACTTCTCTTTCCCTCACAATTCAAGAACTGGGGTGGCCCCGGTTTTTCTGACTACTACTGTGAGGAGCTTAATTTGTTTCTTGGACTTATATAACGCCCGTTTACTGCAATGCACCCTTCTGGAAGGTTGACCACTGCAGCAGTAAATGCCATGTTTATTCATTTTTATATTTTTATACCGCCCGTCTTCCGATGGAACTCCAGGCCGTTTACACCAATCAAACACAGGAACAATTAAAAAGATCAAGGTAATCATCATCATTATCATCCTCGACTAGTGATTTGTAATACAAAATCCAGCGTTGTTATCTTGTCTGCTGTGTGATAATTGGATAATAATAAGTTATACAAGGTTGAGAACAAATGGTGTATGTTTTACACCATACAAGGGCACCGGCACAGCCAATTCAGGGAAGGAATCATAATCCAAGGAGATCGGACAGATATTTATTCTCCTGAGGCCTTGGGCTCTGTTGTTGCACTGGTCTAACAGGATTTTTTTTCTTTTCTTCCTGATATTCAGCTAAAATCTGGCTTCTTGTAGCTTGAACCCACTGTTGAGTCTCCTGCACTCTGGGATGATTGAGAACAGGTCCTTCCCCTTCTTTGTAGGGACTCCCTTTCGAGAATTTGATAAGTGCTATTATATTGCTTTTATTGTTTTGCCCTCACCAGTCCACTAGGGTACCGGGCACCAAGAAAGCGGCAGGAGGAGGAAGAGGCGATAAGAGGTCCATGGGAAGGAGAAAAAGGGCCACTGGGCACAAACCAAACCAGAGGACCAATGAACTGCTCAAAAAGCATCGAGGACCCCGTCTCTCCTGAGGATGCTGCTGATGTCTCAAAGGGAAAAGACTCAGAACATCCGCTGGGGCTGTTCGGCAGAGATTTCTGGCCCAACGCCCAGCGGAAAGCCCAAAACAATCCTTCACTGCTCAGTGCTTTAAAGCTGGGTGCCTTTCCTGACCTGAACTAATTAGTATTATGGTTCTTTTTTAAAAAAAAATTACCCAACGGCCAGAATCCCACTGGGGGTTTACAAAGCAGAAATGCAACTGCGCGAACCGCAAGGGCGAAGGCTTAATTAACAAATTGCTGCGTGAGCGCCTGGTCACAGGCCAAGGTGCGTAACTGGCACGCACCCAGCAATGCAAGACTTTTCCCCCAGATATATTTTGATTAGTGAAAGGACATATTTTGTTGATTACGTTTGAGGTTGCTCTTATTTTAGATTTTTTTTTCGTATTCTTCGGTTGCTCAGCGTATCCTGTTGTTATAATAAAAATATATTGTTTTAAAGGGATGGAAGCGGTGCGTTGTAAATTAGCAAGAATTCACAGCTGCAGTTTATGCAACTAATTTAAGCTAGCATAAATCACCCCCAAAGGCTGCCGTCTTAAAGCAGGTGCAGGATGCGGCTGGATTCTAATTCCCATCCGCTCTCCCTAGCTCAGCCAAAGGGAAGACGACAAGGAGTATGCAGACTCATATCTGCAGCACTAGAAGCGACTGATCCGTGTGTAAACGATTTCAGCATCGTCATGTTTGCCCCAGCTGTTGTTCTGATCACCATTTCCCATCCCAACTTGGAAAACTTGTGGGGTGGGGGGAGGGGAGGGGGGCTTTTTAACAATACAGATTCAACGAAGAAATGTTGACCAGACAAAGGCATGCGAACAAATCCTATGACTTCCAGACGGGGAATTTGGTACCTGGCCAAGGATTCTCAAAGGGCACACGATCCATCATTTTAAAACCAGATTACGGGGACCAGCAGGTTCAACTGAGGACATCGAAATGTGGTCAACATTAAAACCTGTCAAGAGAACCTTCGTTCTATTAAAGCAGCTGCATTCCATTTTTGCAAGCAGCTGCCTCTCTTCTGCCCGGAGAGCTCCGTTTGCTTTCTGCCAGGGCCGCCTGAATTTCATCGCCGGCTTCCACGCATCCTCAGGATTTGGGCCGGGAAAACGCCAAGAGCTCGGTGAAAGCCTCCGAGGCGGGAAACAGCGCCAAGCAATGCCGACACGGATCCCTTACCCATCCCTCCTTTGGTCGTGTCCTCTCTGGCTGCATTCCCCGCGGAGTACAAGGCTTTGGATCGATCTGTCGAAGGAGGGAAAGCGTCAAAGTGGAGGCATGACAAACGGCAGTATTTAAAAAAAATGGTCTTGACCAACCTCAGCATTGGATAACTGAAAAGTAACAGCAGCTATCCCCAGATGGCTTAAAAACCCAACTCCATCCTAGGGGAAGAACCTTCTTTCAACAGAGGCCCATCAGTCGATTCAAAGTACTTATACAGTGGTACCTCGGATAACAACTGCCCCAGATAACGAATAATTCAGATAACAACTGCAAATTTCTGGGTATAGGGCCGCCTCTGATAACGAATTTTCCCTATGGGCTGCCTCGGATAACGAATCGCAATTCTAGGTATAGGTCTGCCTTGGAGAATGAATTTTCTCTATGGGCTGCCTTGGATAACAACTCTTCCTATGGGCTGTCTCGGATAACGAATTTTCCCTATGGACTGCCTCAGATAATGAATTTCCAGCATGCATCAGTAAAAAAGTTATCCCAGGTGGCATTGCATCTGTACCTTTAAAGTGCACTTTTTAAAGAGTTTTGATCAAAAACCCAGGTGTCTGTGCCTTTTTCCTAGGCTCCAGAACAGATTAAACAGTTTCCCATTCATTCCTATGGGAAACTGCGTTTCAGATAACGACGTGTTTCGGATAACAACTAACCTCGGAGAACGAATTACCGTCGTTATCCGAGGCACCACTGTACTTACATATAAATCCCTTAGGACCTGTTTATCTAAAAGGACCACCTTCTTCCATATCAGCCTGCTCGTACCCTATTTTCAGGCCAGGAGGCCCCGCTGAAGGCGCCATCCCTCAAAGAGGTGAGGGGGAACGGATGTCGGCCATTGCCCCCCAACTCTGAAATGCCCTCCCCACAGATATCCGTCTGGTGCCAACATTTGTGGCTTTTCGGCGCCAGGCCAAGACCTTCCTGTTCAGCCAGCATTTTAATTAAATAGCAATCTTTTTACCTGGGCTCCTAAGCAGCAGGATTTTATTATTTGTATACTGATTGTTTTAAACTGTTTGTTATTTTGATGGTTTTTAATATGTTGTTTTAGAGTTTTAATATATTATTGTATGCCATCCAGAGACCATTTAGTAGTGGGGCAGCTAAAAAATATGTAAATAAACAGAGAAATATAGGTATATAGAACAATACAGGGGGTATTTCCTCTCTCACAGAGAAAGTCAGAGAACTTCTATCCGGTGGGAGGCAGATATATCCAGAATTAAGTAAGGCCCACCAGTCAATTTTACTCCTCATCTTACTTTTCATATGTAAATGGCTGCTACCCTGGGGCAAGGAGGGCCTGCGACAGTGACAGAGTGGAGATATAGTTTAATCCTCTCAGAAGCCACTAGAGCACTGAAAACTGTCCGCTACAAAGTCGGCAGCTTGGCGGTTCAAATCCGGGTGCCACACAGTGGAGCGAGCTCCCGCTGTTCACCCCAAACGCCTGCCAACCTAGCAGTTCGAAAGCATGTAAAATGCAAGTAGATAAATAGGTGCCGCCGTAAAAAGCGGGAAGGTAAAACAGTGTTTCCTTGCAGCCATGCCGGCCACGGACTTGCACAACACTGGCTCTTTGGCTTGAATACGAAGAGGAGCATTGTCCCTAGAGTCGGACACGACTAGCATGCATGTGCAGGGGGAACCTTTACCCTTTTACCTTCAGAAGCCAATGTATGGCCCATGTCAGCACCCAAAGTAGCAAGAAGGTACTCAGTTTAATAAGTGCCGTGAATCTATTTGCTTAAGGCATATTTTTATCTTATGCTTTCAGTATTTGCTGGCTAGTTGTAAATTACCTTTTTTAGATAAAAAGAACTCAGAAATTCAACAGTCACTTTTTTTGAACTGTGTTGCCCAGAATCCCTCACCTTACATGGTCAAAGTTTGTGTCTCTACTCGGGTTATTCTTAAAACAAACCAATTCATTGCTCAGAAAGTGAATCCAATAGTTCCATAAGGGTGCTTGTTTTAAAAATTTTAAAACTTTAATAAAGAAAAACCAAACGCGGCCAAACGCATCCCTCTTCACAAGGGACAAAAACTTACATTTCGTCCATCTAACGTATGGGGCCTGCTGGCCAGGACGGTCCCCACGCAGTTGGGATCTTTGAACTTGACAAATCCAAACCCTCGCGATTGGTTCGTGGTCTTGTCTTTCATGATCACACAGTCCACAACTTCCCCATACTGGGAAAAGTAGCTACGGAGCGTTTCTGCAGAGGGAAAAACAAGGAGAGCATTTGTGGGGAGTCAGAGAAAGAATGTCAACAGTTAAGGATGGTTGTGTTTTTGTTTTCACTCGAAGGATTAATCGATGCCTTAATTAGGTGGGACCTCCCCACCACCCCCGACAAGTTACGGGACTGAGGGTTCTGTCATTCCAAAAACCACAGCCCTCGTTAGCAGGGGAAACAGAAACAGAATTGCCAGAACACACTGTCTCAAAAGGGCTTTACTAAAGAACCTAAAGAAAGGCAACCTAAAGAAATGTCTAAGGTATAAAATTATTTTGAAATGCGTTTGCAACCATCCACTGATTTGGGGGGAAAATACCAGAACTCTGCAAACAAAGTTGTCACTTCCCAAAATGAAGCCTGTATGGAGATGGTGAGAAAGCCAACATATATAAGCCAGTTTTGAAGATGCAGAGAAGGTCTCGAACGCATCTCTGTACAGAGACGTTGGCAGGCTCGTTAAAAGAACGCCTGCTAATTCTCAGGCAACCCCACCATTCTCATTTCTGAGAGGTAACTCCTTCTGAAGAACGGGTGGGTGCTGACGGGATGGGTTTTCGGCTGCCCAGGCCCGAGGAAAGTGCAAACGGGTTTGGAGGGAAGACACCTCGAAGTCATCTTCCAAGAGGGAGCCACAGGGTAAAACAAATACGACAGGAAGGGTTTGGACTCTGAAGGGCGGCGAATCCAGGACGTGGTTACCTTGCGTGGTGCTCCAATCCAGGCCCCCTACAAACAGCTTTCTGCAATTCAAAGAATACTAGTTAATGGCCATGCCGCAGGAACCCAAGATTTCTGTCAAGCTGACAAGACTCTTCACAAACACACACACACATATGCCCCGATACACATGAAAGCATGCACTAGAGAGGATGTTGCCCTTGGCTAAAAGGAGGCATCCTAACGGTCTTCAGTGGGGTGGCAGCTTCAGTGTCTATCCTTTGTACAGCCCAAAGCCAACACCCACACAACATCCCGAAACTTGAATTCCTCCAGCCCCTGTATCGCAAAACCATTTGTGAGCCAGAAATATAACAGGAGATAACGACTCATGCCATAAAATGTCATTCATAAATGTCAATTGCTAAATTTGTTTTATTTTATTTGTCAAAATGGAAGTCAAAACTCATCACGGATCACTAGCCTAACACGTCACAGCTTCAAGAGGTACTCTAGTAAAAATTCACAGTATTTCTGTTTTAAATTAGTGGCCAGAATCCTGTTGACTTTAAGTTAAAATGCATAAATCATTGCTTCTAACTAACGTGGCACTAATTATACTACTACTCCTCTAGATGCCCTAAGCACATCCGATCTCGCTTGATTTCGGAAGCTAAGCAGGGCAGGCCCTGGTTAGTACTTGGATGGGAGACCACCAGGGAATACCAGGTGCCGTAGGCGCCCCCTGGAGTAGGAACTGGCAAGCCACTCCAGTACTCCTGCCAAGAAAACTCCATGGACATGGGGTCACAAAGAGTCGGTCACGACATAACACACACACACACACACAATTATACTACTAGCTGGCACCTCTTCATGTGGACTGCGTGGCCTTGGGCAAGCTGCACATTGGTTGATGTTTTAACTGTTTATTCTGAGAACCCCTGAAGAAGCTAAATAAATAAATAAATAAATAAATAAATAAATAAATAAAGGCTAAACCATTTTGGAGGACGTTCCACCCGGAAAAGCCTGACAAGGGTTGCTGAAAGTCAGTACACAATTATGACCATCAATGGTCAGGTTTCACAACTGCTGGAGGAGGACGCGACAGCCATTAAAGCTGCCTTCTGACAACTCACAAGGAGACGCCTAAAGCACAGACATCATCTTCCCCCTTTTCCTTGGGGGGAAGAGCCCCTTGGTTTTCTAAAGAACGGCCACCTTCTCCAGTGGACGGGAACTTAACCACGTAACACAGGGCTGGTCCAACTTTGAACAGGCCGAGATCTACTTTTTCCGGCACAAAATGCCTGAGGGTTACTACACTAAAACCTCTACTTACGAATTTCATCCATTCCTTCCGAGCACATGGTCATAAGAAAAAAAAAATGTAAGTAGAGCAGCGGTTTCCCATAGGAATGCATTGGAAATCAATTAATCCGTTATGGAGGGAATTGTCCAGGGGGGAGAAGAAGGGAGATGTCACTGCACAAAGGAGATGGGCACACCTGCAACCCCACCTCTCGCCCCTCCCCTCCCCTCCCTCCGCCCCAGCGACTCAGCTGGTCACAAGACAGTGACACACCGATCATCTGGCCAGTGGGGGGAACAGGGGACTGACCCAGAACTTTGCTGGGGCAGTGGTGGTCCTTGGGATGGGGGAGGGAGGGGTGGAGAACTTATCCCCTCACTTTTTTACTGATCGCTGGAGGGCTACTTTTGAACCCTTCACGGGCTACCAGTAGCCCACGGTCTACCTGTTGGGCAGCCCTGACGTAACACAAACACCGCTACAGCTGCCGTCCTAGGATTGTAGAAATGTAACAGCTATGGCTCATTTGCAGTTGCTATACCCATGGAACTCTTACGGCCGGGTGGCAACCCTTCATGGCAGCAAGGGGATCCCAGAGGGAGCTGTTCATTTTCCAGGCTACATCGCTCTGTGCTGGAGAGATGCAGGCCCCCTCAATCTTCCCTGCAAATATGCATGCTAACTTCTGCTTACGGCAAAGAGAAACGGGATATTTTCAATACCATTATTAAAATAATGGGCCCAATGATCTTCACTATTTTTTACGAATGACCGGGATCAGGGGGGTGCCGGGAATGCTAATCAAATGTGTGACTGAGACTAAATTGGGCGGAATAGCTAATACCCCGGAAAGCAGAAACAAAATCCGACAGGATCTAGATTGGCTGGAGCGCCGGTCTGAAAACAACAGAATGAAACTCGACGGGGATAAATGCCAAGAAGTGCACCTAGGAAGAAGACACACACCGCACACAGTTTCAAGAGAGGGGAGACCTGTCTCAGCCACAGGACGAGCGAGAAGGATCCCGGAATCGTCACAGATCGCAAGCTGAAGATGACTCAACAGTGTGATGCGGCTACAAAGGAGGGAAATGCTATTGTAGGTTGCATGAATAAAGACGTCTACGGCGGTCTCCAATCCCGAGAGCTACTAGTGCTCTTCTAGTCATCACAGTTTAGGTCTCATCCTGAGTACTCAGAATGTTCTCCGGTCAGGCTCTGGAACCCGCACTTCAAGAAGGATGCTGAGAAACTGGAACAGGTTCAGAGGAGGGCAACTGAGCCCTGGAAGGAAAGACTGAAAGAATTGGGGGCCTGTTTAGCCTTGTGAAAAGGTGACTGAGGGGCGATAGGACAGAACTTTTCCAAGACTTCAAACGCAGCCGCCCAGAGGGGCAGGATCCGCTTTCGATCCACCCAGAGAGTACAGGACACGTAACAAAGGGCTCCAATTCCAGGAAGCCAAATTTATGCTGAATATCAGGGGAAAAACTTCCTAGCTCTTAGAGCGGTACGACAACAGAACCAGCTACATCAAGAGGAGATGAACGCTTCCACTCTGGAGAATGCATTGAAGAGCAATTTAGGCAACCCCTTGAGAGATAATTCTTTGATTTAGATTCCTTCCTTGAGCATCGGGTTGGACTTGATGGCCTTACAGAGACCACTTCAAACTCCATCCTTTTATGATTCTATTAATCTGTGTCCTTCACGTCTCTTTACATGACCCAGCGCTTGCGTGCTCTTCGGTTTCTTGATCTTGACTTACTCTCTTCAATAGTTTTTTTCTTCACTTTCTCTTCCAAGCCGAGGGATTTGTGGCACTTTGCAGGAAATCTACAAGGCTAAGAATGTCTTGGATCAAGATAAGAAACAGCAAAATCCACGATGGCATTAAATGGGGACTGTGCTCCGTGGCCAGTTGTCCTGGGGGCTTAAAGGTTATTAGCTCCATGTTTCTGTGCAGAAATAAAAGACCTCAAAGAAAGAAAGAAAGAAAGGAAAGAATTCAATTTCCAGGTTCCTATCAGGCATCCGAGTTCTACAGTCAGAGGATATCCAAGGCCACTGAGGAACAAAAAAAAAACCCAAAACCCTTCCACTTGAGTTAAAGTTAGCTAAGCTTTTGCTTTTAATAAGTCAGCCCATGCTGTACATCAGCAATGTGACGGCTGCACGCACGCTCTGCTCGCACGCCATATGGCGGCCGAGGGCCTGTTGGGAAATCACCAGCGGCCGACACAAAGGTTTCCTTACCAGCGCACAAAAACAAGGATCAACAATTAAAAAGGCAGCCACCGTTAACACCCATCCTCTCCGTCTCCTGCAGGAGGCTTCCGCTGAGGTCCAATTAACGCTCTACCCTCCGAGGGAAGCGGCGTCTGTTGGCTTGTCGTGTTGTCACGCCCAGAACTCCTGGACGATCCTGCGAGGGGACGCGGGCTATCTGGTTGCTAATTTCACATACACACACACACACGGCCTCCAAAGCAGACCCAGGGCTCCTGAAAACCTGGGGGGGAAAGACAGGCAGCCCACACCCTGCCAAACGTTTTCCCCTTCTTCGAGCAGGGAGACTCTGCTGGAGCCGGATTTTCCTATTAATTTGTTTAAATTTATTTATTATATATTTAAAATAGATAAATTATCTCCTTCAAAGGACAACAGCATGAAAGCAGAAAGCACCCGCTCCTCGGTTTGTAAGGAACCCGCTCTTTCTACAGTCAGAAGGAACTGGCAAAGCTGTAAATGCTGCCACGGAATACCCCAGGAGTTCCCTAATAAAACAAGCAATGGGCACCGGTTCTTGGCAAACAGAGAGTGATGCAACACGCAGGCATTCATTGGAAGAAACCAGATCCTTGAGGCAGCAGGTTAACAGCTTACACCCATTTTTTTTTTTAAATTTGAATCCTTTTCAGAGCTCAGAGCACATTTTTCACGGGGAGAACATCAGCATCAAACCCAGCGCTTCGGCTTTTTTTTTGAGGGCTTGTGCAGAAAGCACAAAGTGTCCTAACGGTGCCGGGTCGTTTGGGGTCACCAGCATTAACAGGCGCTGGTGCCACTGTTAGCCAGCTCAGGACTCTGGCCCTCCTAAGGAACAGAAACGTTCGTGTGCCAACACACAGCCCAGGGTAGATTCATGCTATGAAGTCAGAGTGAGGAACAGTTCCCTTCTGCCGGCTTGGCTTACAACTCCCATCGTCCTACACCACGCAAGCTGGGCGGACAGGAGATTATCCACAACTGTCGGCCGTTGGATCCCTTACCTACAGCAATCAAAGCACCCTGGGACCACCAGTCTTTCTGACAACTTTCTAAAACTCGAGGTGAGAGACTTTGACTGGCAGGAAGGTCACCCAAAGGGTTCGGTGGCTGGTAAGCGCCATAAATGTCACAAAAGAGGAGCAATGAATTCAGATCTACTTCTCTTTGCACCTGATCCTCTTCTGGGCACGTCCTCTGTCATTTCAAATTATTACTGTGTTTTTTCATGTTTTCAAGACTATAATTTTTCACTAAAACTGTTAGACTAAACATTTAGGGTTGTCTTAAAGGTGGAAGTAAGCCAATGAGAGAACCACAGTAGAGAAACTTATTTCAGGCAGAATAATTGGGTGTTGTTTATACATGGGGGCATCTTATAGGTGGGAAAATATGGTACCTTCCCTCTCCTTCTTGTTTAAAGAAGGGGAGACCCCATATTTCCCTAAACTTCCATTTAAACGGCAACACTATTTCCTTAAACAAGCATCGGCCTGCGCCTAAGAGAGGCTGGGCGTTTTGAGCAGAGACGAGACTGTGTCTAATTGCAACGGTGCTAATTGCTAAGTAGCATGAAAATGCACACAGGTTTGTTAAGGCCATCATGCACCCTTGCTAAATCATATTCCTGGTAGTCCTAATTCCTACGTTGAGGGCTTCGATGCATGCATTTCTAACACATCCTGCACTACTTGGGAGTGCAGAGATCCCCGCTTTTTGGTGGCCCCTCCAGCCCCCGCTCTGTTCTGCATTAGAGGATGGTGTTCACCCTGACAAATATTCAAACAAAAAAGGCAGGGTTTTTCCGGGGCCAAGCACAGCAGCTGGATGTAAATGCTGAAAAGGGTTGCTATTTATACACATCTCTATATGTTGCCACAGCTTAGGCCTTTGGCTTTGTGATAGATAGATTCTGGTCGACGGAGCACTGCAGCCGGAAAATTGTCAACAGAGATTTGCTGTAGTCATAGAAGACCACTGACCAACCTAAACTTTTTCTTTGTTTTTATCAGAGGTTTTATGACATTATGTTGAGAATCTAAATTCTATTAAAATGAAGCAGGTTGTGGGTGAAAAACACAATTCTTGCTACCTGGAGTACAACTTTGAAAAAGGTAAAAGTTAATTGTCCAAGAAGAACAATCAACATTATAAGGATGTATTCTTTGCTCCAAGGGTAGCCGATTCACAGAATCAAGAGATCCTACTTACACAATGATTTAATAAGTCCCATTAATGCAACTGACCCACCCTGACTGGACTAACAATTGAATTTAGTTCTATACCTGCATCAGCCCACAGAAAACGCATGAGGAAGACGTCTTAAAAATGTACTGTAGATGCACTTACATGCACCCAAGCTTTATTTCTGTTGGGAACAAGCTGAGGTCAAGCTTCCAAGGACGGATTGAAGGAACCAAATAAAAGACTCGAGAACAAAGCATTTAACCGAACGGAAAAGAAAGATTTCGGCTGAACCAAACCCCTAGAGCAAGCTTTTCTTTTAGCAACATCCCACGCTACCAAAAGTAACATCCACCTCAACGCCGACTCAGTTGGTTGCTTTCGTGGCACACACAAATAACAGCACAGTTCCACAGCGTGCTTGTTCAGTTTGCGTGCTTTGCTGCAGGACCTGACCTGGGTGGCACCGAGCAAAGTACGGAAGCATCCTCTGAACGTCGGAGATGTTTATGGTGGTGGCTTTGGAAGGCCTGCTTTCTAATTTAGCCTCATGAAATGTCCTTCACAGTGCCTATACTTCCGCCACTGCAAAGAGCAGTCCAGCAAGAGAGGATGTAAAATTCTCCCTTCTGCATTCACCCTATACGCTGCGGACATCCTGCTCCACATATGGAAGCACGGTGACTAAGAAGGACATAATACAAAGAGACGCCACCAGTGAGCTATTTCGAGGTTACAGATTAAAAGCATGAAATCCCTTGGAAAGCTTTGGAAAACTAACGCGCCCCTTTCCTGTTCACGTACCGGCCACCTCCGTGGGTGGAAAGTGGCCCGTGGAATCCTGCCCAGAAACGAGAATCAGAGAGATAGGCTGGGGCGACCCAGAAGGTCTTATCTGCCTGCAGCAGGACGGGGGCAGCCGAGTCGGGAGGTGATGAGGCAGGGAAGAATTCCCTCCGCCTCTGCCCTTCTAGGGTGGGCTCCCTCGGCCCCAGGAGCCAAAACAGGCCCAAACCTTTCGAGCAAGCCCTGATGAGTCACCCGCCCCACAGGTGCTCATCCCCTACACCAGAAAACAGTAAGGTTTCAGCAGAGGGGAGTTCTCCCTCCTCTTCCAGGGCATTGGGAAAGAGATGAGAGGGACCAACAAGTCATTCTCCTAAATGGGCAGAGGAACCTCGGATAACAACTGGAGCACCCTATAAATGTGTGTGTGTGTGTGCGTGCGTGCGTGCAGAACTCTTGGGGAGGGGGAAAAATAGATCAGGCATGTCCAACTTCAGCCCTCCTGATGTTTAGGACAACAAGCCTATATTTCCAAATGGCAAAGGACTGTGGGAGTTGTGGTCCAAAACATCTGGAGGGCTGAAGTTTGGACATGCCTGGAATAGATGGCCATGGAAGACCTCCCAATGACCTTGGGCCTTGGTTCTCAGCAGGCCTCTGCAAAGCGGTGAGGCGTTGGGACTCAACACTGGGACCATGTCAGAAAACCCGCCGCCAAAAGCAGGGGCACAGAACGGATCGTCAGAACCTACGACAAAGAGGACAATCTCACCTCTCTTCTGCAAACATTCCAGGCCACGGACTATTTTAAGAGCTGGATTTAAGCCCGCACTACCACTAGAGTCTCAGGTTCAGATACACACAGTATCTCAGGAGCCACTTAAAGCATCCTCGCTGAGTATCTGCCAAATAGCATCCTTCCTAGCCGAGATGTAGAAACAAACGTCCCAGTGGGTCTATTTCGATTTTCCGTGCATGTAGGAAAGGAACAGAACATGACCAACCCCCCCCCACACACACCAAAGCAACCTCAGCCATCACTAGGATGCCAGAGTTGGAGGGGGCTGCGCAATATTTTTCTCAGAACACCAAAACATTACAATTAAGAGAAGCATTTGAGTCCTTGGGGATTTTTGGTCAGGCTAGGATAGTATCGCATTTGCAGTTATGGCAAAGAGTTCAAAAACTGGGCTGGATATTAGACCCCGTTTCAATAAATGGGTCGCTCAGCCATTTTCGGCGCTGTGGTTCCTGAACGGCTTCTGCCCCAGGGCTCAGTCACCAGAAACGACAGCTGCTTAGGTGCTCTAAAATAACCCTCTGGGCAGCCTATGAGGGGCCACAAGCTGCCATGAAGACAGTGTGCTGTTTTCGGGCTCCGTTCTTGAGCTAGCGCGGTCAGAAGAGGACTGCTGGTTCCGGCAGAGCTACAGTCTCTTCCACTGGGACCCTGGACGTTCTGAGCATCAAATGATCCCTAACCCCTGAATCCTTCCTCCACACTAACAACCTCTTCCTATATCACGTCCTGTTCGTTCTGTGCTCAAACTTCTTCCCCCGGGGAATCCCTGTAACCTCTCCAAAACACAGAATGGAACGTCATCATTTATTCTTCTAAGCCTGCATCAAAACACAGCAAGTAGGTAATTTCCACGGCCGGACAAAAATATTAGGAGCCCTCTTAGTGAACGGAACTTTCTTTTATCTACACATTAACAGAGGCTCTACAGACCCCCCCAACTACCCTGGGAACAGTTTTATGCAGAAGAATGATGCAATTGGTCCCCCAAACACACAGAGATACCACAGGGCAAGAAGGAAAACAAAAAGGGGGGATGCTCTCCTTGACTAGTGACCTGGCCGACTATAAAACTCCTGACCCCCACTGCTTTCAGGGTGCTTCCATCTTTGGACAAGAGGCTGAATCCGCCGGCAACGGGGTGCAGAATATTAGAATCATAGAGTTGGAAGAGTCCTCAAGGGCCATCTAGTCCAACCCCCTGCCATTCAGGAAACCTCATCACAATATTTCCGACAGATGGCCACCCAGCCTCTGCTTAAAAACCTCCAAAGAAGGAGACTCCACCACCCTCCTTGGTGGCAGCATATTATTCCACTGCCGAACAGCTCTAACCATCATGAAATTCTTCCTAATGTTTAAATGGAATCTCTTGCCCTGCAGTTTGAGACCATTTCCCTCCATCTTGCAACATTGCAAGAGACAATTCCCTGGGCTCCTCCCTGCTCACGGGGAATGGGAGAAACGGACAACCGTCCGATACAGATGAACGGCTGGATCGCTCGGGGGTTTCGGTTCTCTGGCTGTGGAGTCAGAGGTTGAGAGTTTTGATTCCTCTCAATCTCTTATTCTTGTCAGATATTCGTTCACCTCCCCCAAATTCTCCCTCCGATTGGGCAGACTGTCATTCGACAGGCCTGGATTCATTGTCCTGTCTTGCACAGAGAAAGAAGAGGGTGGTTACACTTTGCTAACGCTGAGGCTCGCCAACCTCTGAGCCTTTAACGTTCTCAGACTACAGCTTCCAGAAACCCTGACCGTTGGCCGTGGCAGCTACGACTTCCTGGACTCGTGGTCTAGGCAGCGGAGTCTGGAAACCACAACATCTAGGCCCGCCGGAGTGTCAGGTGGGCAAATCAATCACCAGCTTTCCCTTGGCTGCCCATTAATGAAGGAGAACATGATCGGCCCCGCTCACGGTGTCTCCTGGGCATCTCGCTAAGAAAAGGCTTTTGGAACGAACACGACTCTTTCTTTAGGGCACAGAGAGAGAGAGAGAGAGAGAGAAACCACTGAAGTGGGGAGGTGGGGAAGGCCGAGGAGGAGACGCGTATTTCACGTTGACCTTTTTGTGTTGTCCACTTTGTAGCATACAACTTCATTTGGCTTTGCAAAGTCGGGCCGGATTTTATTAAGACTGTTTTATTCACTTATCTATTTGTTCCCTTTTTTTATACTGCCGATCTGGAAAACAGAAAGAGTGCTTTGCCCTGATGGGGTTGAAAATAATGAAATGAAAGATTCATTAGGAGGTGCTACAGTACAGTGGTACCTTGTATAAAGGAATTAATTCATTCCAAATGAATTTATGTTAAGCAAATTTTCCTTTATACAACTTTCCCATAGGGATGCATTGAAAACAGAGTAATCCCATTTTTAGGTTGTACGGATTCGCCCCATAGGCGATTCTGTTAAGCAAATTTCCCCCTATCTCCAGAATTTTTTATATTGTACAGATTTTATGTTATACAAACTGTTTGTTATACAAGGGGTCCACTGTATTCTGATTCCTGCCCAGTGACCACCCGCCCCTCCATTCCCCATTCCCTTTCGGGAAACTGATTACAGTATTTCATCAGGACTACCGTTCCCATAACCCCCTCCTCCCCCCCACAACACACACACACACACACACACACACAATCCAATCTTTCCACCCTTGGTTTAAGGAAGTTCCTTTTTTTGTTTTGAGGGAGGAGAGGGAGGGAAGGGAACCAGCTGTCCTAGCAAGGGCTGGAGGAGGAAGAGAAGGATGCTGGGACTTGTAATCCCCCCCAAAAGAGAGAAAAAGGACGATTCCTAGATCTTGAAACATTTTGAAAGTGGAGGTGTTTTGTTTTGTTTTTTTTTTGCTCCCCCACTATTCCCAATTCTCTCCCCCCCCTTCCCTCATGGCGTGCTTCTGTTGGGGGGGGAGTTTGATTTTGGGGAGGGAGGGAGGGGGCGAAAAGGGGAAGGACCCCCCCTTCCAATGCTCCCCCCACCCCCCACCCACGTGACACCTCTTCTTCCCCCCTCCCTCTCCCCCTCCCCCCCTCTGGTCTATCCATGGAAACAATAAATAAGTGAGCAAGCCGGTCGGTCAGTCAATAAATAAATAAATGAACATTTCTTCCTCACCCGATCTCGTCGGCGCCCCCGACGCTATTCATGGCGGCGGCGGAGTGTGCGTGTCCGTGTCCGTGTGTGTGCGTGTATGTTGTGTTGTGTTGTGTTGTGTGTTGTGGTGTGGTGTGGTGTGTCTGAGGGCGCTGGGCCCTCGGGTCTTCCTCCTCCTCCTCTCCTCTTCCTCCTCTCTTGTTTCCTCAGGCGGCGCCGGCGTGAGGGGACGGCCGAGGGAGGGAGGGAGGGAGGAAGGGCAGGCCGGTCCCAGCGGCCCTTCCTCGGCTCCCTCGCGGCCTTCCTCCTCCTCCTCCTCCTCCTCCTCGCCTTCCCTTCTTCTTCCTCTTCTTCTCCTTCCTTTTTTCCCTTCTTCTTTTTTTACCTCACGCGCGACAGGGACCCGCAAGGAGGGCAGCCTCCCCCTTCTTGCTGCGCATGCGCCGGCGCACGCGCCTCCCCCCCCCGCTGCTCCACCGGCCGACGCCGCCAACCGCCGCTCCTCCCTCGCACTGCGCCTGCGCAACGGCCGCTTTTTTTCCCTTCCAGCCTGGTTCTCGCCCTCGCCCGGCCTCTCGCGAGCGCGAGCGCGTAAAAGGAAGGAGGGCGATTGGCTGAGAATCGCAGGAGAGGCGGAGGCGGAGGAGGAGGAGGAGGAGGAGGAAGAGGAGGAGGGGATCGCGAGAGTGGGAGTGGGCGGGGCGAAGGGAAGAGCGGAGCGCGCAGGCGCCGAACGCCCTTGCCGGGGATGGAGAGGAAAGGAAGGTTGGGGAGGGAGAGGGAGGGAAGAGGTGCATGCTGGGAAATGTAGTTTTACTTGCTCCTTTCTCCATTTGGGAAGGCTTCTGCCCACAAGGAATGTCGGGAAATGTATTTCTTTGGCCATTTTTTTAAATAAATAAATAAATAAACACAGTACAGTGGTACCTTGGATAAAGGAATTAATTCGTTCCAAATGAAATTCTAATAAGCAAATTTACAAGGGTCCATTTTAAGTAAGTAAGTAAGTAAGTAAGTAAGTAAAATAAAATAAAATAAAATAAAATAAAATAAATAATTAAGACCGCAGGGGGAGGGGAAAAGGGACACTTCATCAAGAAATCAGTGGCTTGTTACAGGTAAGAACTTTTCCCCCTGGTAAAAGCCATAATAAAGGCTGGGGGAAAGCGGGTGGGAGCAGGAAAAAAGGAAATAAATAATTTTCATTTTATTCAGCAGACCCCGCCGCCAAGTGGGTCAGACGCTGAGAAAAAGAAGACTTATTTCCATTTCATTGCTACGACTTCTATTAACAGTAATAGCATGCGATAGTAAATAAATCATACTTATTTTTACTTTGCTGTCTATAATTACTCTAATAGCATACCAATAGTATACAGTATTCGTCTTACATTGCTGTATTGTTATTACTTCTCTCATCATTATTTCTTTTATGATTATGCTTAATGTTGTACTTTGTATTTAATTTGCATACATTTACTGTATGTGTTTTATAATTTGTATTCTTCACTTTGTAAACCGCCCACAGTGGTCTTTGGGCTAGATGGCTGCGGTGTATTATAAATCTCATACTAGTATGTATGTATGTTTATTTATTTGGAATTACAACAACTACATCCATCCTTTAAAACAGGCATGTCCAAACTTCGGCTCTCCTTTTGTTTTGGACTGCAACTCCCAGAAGTCTAAGCTTAGATTGCCAATGACAAAGGACTGTGGGAGTTGCGGTCCAAAACATCTGGAGGGCCGAAAGTCTGGACATGCCTGCTTTAAAAAGCACCCGGTCGGCCAAGAGGCAACAATGGAGGATAGGAAGGTAACTCTGACTGCATGCCACATACAATATCCAGCAGTGGTTCCTCAACCGGTGGGGTCCCCAGATGTTTCTGGACTGCAACTCCCAGGAATCCTGGCCAGCTCAGCGAGTGAGGAAGACTTTTCTGGGAGTTGCAAGTCCAGGAACATCTGGGGACCCAGTTTGACCAGACATGTCCAAACCTTGGCCCGCCAGATGTTTTGGACCGCAACTCCCCCAGTCCTTTGTCATTGGCAATCTAAGCTTAGGATTCTGGGAGTTGCGGTCCAAAACATCAGGAGGGCCGAAGTTTGGACATGCCTGCTAGACAGTATCCGTTTTTGCGCTTGGCGCGTCTTTTGCTTTGTCCTTTGTAAAAAAAGCTGCTTCTTTGAGACCAGGGACGGAGGCCAGGTGTCCTGGTGTGGTGCCTCCACCAGGCGTCCTCCTCTCCCTTCCTGGACGTGGGCGTTGCGAGCCAGCCAGGCCCTGGGACTGTCCCGTCCACCCCCAGCCCTTGGTCCTGTGGAGTGACCGCCCCTCTCCACCCCTCTTGGCACGCTCCCCTTTGCACGCTCAGCTGTTCCCACCCTCCTGTCTATTTAAAGATTGCTCCAGAGCCTGGGCAACTTATTTTGTGGGGTTTTTTTTTCTCTTCCCCCCTGGTCTGGGTCTGATCCCCCCCCCACCCAATTGTCTTTCCTTAACCTAGATCTCCTCTCTCCAAAGGAAAAAAACAACAACACCCCAGGATGGCCACCTCTGCTGAAGCCGGTCACCCCATCTTTTTGGAAGGGGAGAACTGCAAGCCATCTTGGAAAGAGGCCAGCGCCGGGTACGACGCCACCGACACCCACCTGGAGATCCTGGGCAAGCCGGTGATGGAGCGCTGGGAGACCCCTTACATGCATGCCCTCGCTGCCGTGGCTACCTCCCGAGGTTCGTGCACGTTATCGGTTGTATTATGCCTCTTGCCAATTACCTGTTGGTTGTTGTGTGGTTTTTTTCTTCCTTGTTATTTTATTATTATCATCAAATTATCACACAGCAGGCAAGACAACTACGCTGGATTTTGTATCCCAAGCGTTTAGGACTACGCGATGTATCGGCAAATTATGCCAGCAGATCCCAGTAAGGCGGCTTTCTGCAGCTGACTGACCGA
The DNA here is from genome assembly GCA_029282475.1 of Phrynocephalus forsythii. NCBI lineage: Eukaryota > Metazoa > Chordata > Lepidosauria > Squamata > Agamidae > Phrynocephalus > Phrynocephalus forsythii. The sequence continues at coordinate 10,614,636 of JAPFRF010000018.1, forward strand.
TGGTGACTTTTGTCCACTCCAATTTCTTCTAAATCTAAATACTTGCTTAGCCCTTTAGGCACCGCATTACCAACATGCCGATGACCACTGGGACCACCTGTCCTGGTTTATGCCAGAGACTCTGAAGTTCAATTGTCAGATCCTGATATCGGGTAATTTCTCGGTGACTCTACTATCACCTGGTATAGCAACATCAATGATCCACACTTTTTTCTTCTCCACAAACACAATATCCGGGGTATTATGCTCCAAAACCCTGTCTGTCTTGTCTGTATTCGGAAGTCCCAAAGTAATTTTTCATGCTCATTTTCAATCACTTTTGCAGGCTTATGATCCCACCAGTTCTTTGCTACGGGCAGATGATAGTTCTGACACAAATTCCAGCGGACCATTTGAGCAACTACATTATGGCGCTATTTGTAATCAGTCTAAGCAATTTTCTTGCAACAATTATTTTTGCAAGATTATGAGTATGTTTATGATGATGATGATGGATTTTGGATTTCTTATGTCTTTTATGTGAACCGCCCAGAGTTCCCTTTGGGAAATCGGCGTGGTATACAAATATAAAAATAACTACAGTAAATAAAATGAAGTAGGTCCATTTCTCCATCTCTTCTGATCCTGCCTTGGCCTGCCTTTTAGGGGAGGTGTTCCGGCCAGGGGAGCTCTCCTTCCCGGTGGTCCTGAACGAGGACTTAGCACCTTCTGGTGAGGCCCACCGGCTCTTTCTCACGGACACCTCCCCCCAAGTGTGCCTGCAGGCTGTTAAATCCCCCCCCCCGGGAGGTATTGCAACCACCACCACCACCCAGAACCAGGTGAAAACGTTGGAGTGGGTTTTGCTGGGACAGGCGAGTAGGAAAACCGCCGGAAACAGGATCATCACCATCTTAGTGGGAAGGGCCCCTAGAGACCATCCAATCCAGCCCCTCTGCACCTTCGGCTCCGCAGCCAGAGGACCCCCCCCCAAACCAACCCCCTGAGCAACCCAGGAGTTCCTGCATAGGACCTGCGGCTGAAATCTGGATGCCCAGAGTGAGGCCCAGCGTTCGCCTGGCCTCCCCTGCAGACCCGTTGAAATCCATGGGACCTGGGTGTGTCCTGCCTGCAAAGCCCCCTCCATGCGGGGAGGAGGAGGAGGAGGGGGAGCAGGGGCGGCGTTGCTCTTAGCCCAGACAGAGAGAGAGAGACATTTAAAAATAGCCCAGGGCCTCGGTTTTAAGTGTCTCTTGTATTGCGAAGGGGGATGAAGACGTCCGGGGTGTATCTTCATCCCCCTGGTGGGAGTTTAAAAAAGTAAGATTTAAGCCGGAGTCCTGGGCTAGAGGCCTCTCTGCTCCCGGTCCTCTCAGGCCCAAACAAGACTTGGAGAGTAGCTTAAAGGCCTATTTGGAGACCCACCCACCCACCGCCTGCTTGCATTCCACAAGGGTTAAGAAAAGCTGCCTCTCCAGTCCTGAGAAAATCTCCGGATATTTTGCTCCAAGGGGGTCGCCCCGACAGCTGCAGGTTTATTTTATTTATTTATTTATTTATTTATTTATTTATTTATTTATATACCGCCCATCTTCCTGAAAGAACTCCGGGCGGTTAACAAAATGGATCAGAATGATCCTATTCCATCAATCACTACAAAAAATAAAAAGATAAAGAATTAAAGAAGAAAAAACCAGGTTACGACCATGGCACCCTCTTCCCTGCCCTGACCCCCCCGAGCACTTGCCTAGGATCCCAGGCCTGGACGTGGTGGGGCCCACGGGAGCGTCCCCCCTGTTTTCCATCAAGCACGGCCCCCCTCCCGCCTCGCAGGGGCGGTGCGATCGCATGTGCCCGTTCCCCGGGGTGGCAAACTGTTTGCAAGGGGCAAACGGACAAGGCTTCCCGGCTGCTCTGGACGTGGTTTCCTTCCTCAAGGGCTCCGCCGTTGAATCGGTTCTGGCTCAGGGTGACCCCGTGATGGGGTGTCACCCCCCCAAAAAAAAGGCCTGTCTTCCATAACCCTGTTCAGGTCATAGAATCATAGAATTGTCGAGTTAGAAGAGACCTCCAAGGGCCATCCAGTCCAACCCCCTGCTATGCAGAAACACCCATCACAGGACTCCCGACAGATGGCCACCCAGCCTCTGCTCAAAAACCTCCAAAGAAGGAGACTCCACCACCCTCCTTTGGGGCAGCATCTTATTCCACGCCCGGACAGCTCTAACCGTCGTGATGTTCTTCCTACGGTTCAAATGGAATCTCTTTTCCTGTAAGTTGAAACCATGGCCCTGAGTCTTAGTCTTGCAAACGCAAGAAGGCCAGGGACCCATCTGTCATTCTGAACAATGAGGACTAGCCTCTTGGTTTGCGTTGAAGAGAACCGCGGCTGCTTCGGAGAGGAGAAGGAGGGAGCGCCACTGGTCTGAGTGCAGATTTTCCTCTTGGGATCATCCCTCTCAGCGGTGTGTGTGTGTGTGTGTGTCTTGTGCTGGATCAGCCATCTTGTCTCCCCCCCCCAGGAGGCCGGGTGCTGGAGGTGGGCTTCGGCATGGCCATCGCGGCCACCAAAATCGAAGAGTTTGACATCGAAGAGCACTGGATCATTGAGTGCAACGAAGGGGTATACCAGCGACTCCAGCAGTGGGCTAAAACACAGCCCCACAAGGTAGGTGCCAAGGACGGGGGGGGGGGTCGCCGCAGGTTCAGGACCCCAAATCTCTTTGCTTTGCGTGGCTGGGAGGGAGGCGGGCAGATTCATTATTAGGGGAGACTTCAGCAGCCTCCCCCCCCCAAAAAAAAAGCCTCCCGCCCAGGTAGACCCTGGAGGATTAGGCACAAAGGCAAGGCGGGTGGAAGAGGATTTAGAATCACTCCAAGGTTCGCAAACAGAACCTCCTGGAGATCTAAGTCCTAAGGAAATCCGGATTCATCCCCTTGGATGCACCAGGCAGCTGTCCTAAATCCCCCCATGCCGCTCCAAATGTTGTGCTGGGTCAAAGCCCGGGTCTTTTGCACCGTGTCCCGGGTCGGTGGGGAGGATGGATTCCCAGATCCAAGTGGAAATAAAGGCACCTCTCTTACGCCGGGCGTTTCCCTGCGCTTGATTTGACGCCCTGGACGTCCGGTTCGGACGCCGGCCTCCTGCTGGCCTCCCAGCCAAGGAAGGCAAACTCAGAGGAGGGTCAGGAGGCTGGAAGCCCGAAGGCCTCACGGGGGAGACAGAAAGAAGTGGGCTGGGTTATCCTGCAGGAAAGAAGAATCGGGGTAGGGTGGGGATGTGGTACTCCTTTTCAAGGACCGCCAAAGGTTGTTCTCCAAAGGAGGGCTGGATTGGTTCTCCATCATCCCCCGAGCGGAGGATGAACAACACGGGGCTTTCGTTAAGAGAAGCCGGAGTTTGGATGGCTGTCCAGAAAAAAAAGTTCCCGACTCTTAGAACAGTTGGACAAGGGAAGCCAGAATAGTGGAGTTTATTTAGGATTTGTTGACCGCCAGCTTGCACAATGGCAAACCTAGATAGCATCCTAAAGAGCAGAGACATCACTTTGCCAAGTAAGGTCAGGATGGTTAAAGCTAA
>JAPFRF010000018.1:10623194-10930694 GCA_029282475.1 Phrynocephalus forsythii
AATGACTTTTAGTCACCAACTCAAGCACTTGCCTTGGTGGCTAAAAGTCATTTTAAACATCACACGTACACACCCAGCTCACAAAGGAGGAGCTGCCAGGCCCTGCTGCCTTTCCCACCCTAGGCTGATACTTGAGTCAAAGTTTCCCAGTTTTTTTGGGTTTAAATTAGGGGCCCCGACTTATACTTGGGTCGACTTATACTCGAGTATATATGGTAATTCCTTTATAAAAGGTACCACTGTACTGTCATTTTGCATCAACTTCGCGATTCTATGAAAGACACAGCTCCGTCTCTCTCTCCCACCCGCCCTTTGCAACGTTCTACCCTAACCCGTTTTCTACGGCTCCCCCTCCCATTAGGAGACGCAAGTCCCGCACTTGGTGGAGGCCGGCTTCAAGAAGGAGAACATCCACACCAGCGTCATGGACCTGCTCCCGCCGCCCGACTGCCGCTACTACGCCTTCCCCAAAATGATCACACCCACCCTCCTCAAGTAGTGGGTGGGAGGAGGAGGAGGAGGAGGAGGAGGAGGAAGAGGAGAAGGCTTGGTTAAGACCCCCTCTGTGTTGTTGAATGGAAGGAGTGGGGGGGGGGAGAAACCCAACACCCTTATTCATAGGATCAACGTATCCACTGATTGACTTATCCACGGTCTGAAAATGTTAAAACTGTTGCAAGAAGCCTCCCCCAGGATGGATGGATGGATAGATACCCTGTTTCCCCGAAAATAAAGACAGTGTCTTATATTATTTTTGCTCCCAAAGATGTGCTAGGTCTTATTTTCAGGGGATGTCTTATTTTTTCCATGAAGAAGAATACAGTACACATTTATTGTTATCTTATTATTGGGGAGGCCTTATTTTCGGGGAGGGGGATGCCTTATATTTCAGCGAGAGGCCAAACCGTAAGTAGGTCTTATTTTCAGGAGATGTCTTATTTTCCCATGAAGAAGAATACGGTACACATTTATTGTAATCTTATTATTGGGGAAGGCTTATTTTCAGGGGGATGCCTTATTTTTCAGTAAGAGGCCAAACCGTAAGTAGGTCTTATTTTCAGGAGATGTCTTATTTTTTCCATGAAGAAGAATATGGTACACATTTATTGTTATCTTATTAGCGGGGAGGCCTTATTTTCAGGGGATGCCTTATATTTCAGGCAAAACTGTAAGTAGGTCTTATTTTTGGGGGAATGTCTTATTTTGGGGGAAACAGGATAGATAGATAGATAGATAGATTTCCAAAGAGCTGGCCACAGAAGGGAGGCAGAGACCGCATGATGAATCGCATTCCCTAATAGCAAAGCGTTCACTGTCATGCGTGTTTTTCAACATCCGTGGGGTATATGTGTTCGGAATCTATTCCCAAATGGATGCAGGGGATCCTACTGAATTTTCCTCTCCCCTGTTGGGAGGCACTGGGGTAAACCTGTTGCCAACGCCCTCCGGCCGCACGGGAGCTGTTTGCTAATTTAAAAAAAAACAACACCTCCGATTCTTGCCTTCTTCTAAAGTCTGGTCTGCGTTGGTTCTTCTCTCCCCACCTCTTTTCCCTTTCTGCGTTTTGGCCACCAGGAAAGGGCGGGGGGTTTCTGAACTTGCAAATATTCTTACACTCCATGTGACGATGCAGTGTACTGTTGTCTCTTTCGGACTATACCTCCCACACCTAGTCACTGTTCTTCACCGGAGCGGATGGGACTCGTAGTCCAAAAGCCACCGGGAGAATATCAAGGCTGCCTAATCCTTTCTGGCAGGGGTGGCGGCGGGGAAGCAAGCTGAATAGAGCAGCCCATCTCCGTTTTATTTTCTTTGTCACGGCCATAAACACACGGAATAGAGGCTGAAACAGGATTGGGGGGGGGGTTCCTGCATGGCAGGGGGTTGGACTGGATGGCCCCCGAGGTCTCTTCCAAAACTATATGAGTCTATGATTGGGTAAGGCGCACAACGGACCGGACACGGTGGTTCTCTCACAGAATCGTGAAGTTGGAAGGCTCCTGGAGGGCCAGGAAGAGAAATCCACGCAGATCTGCCCTGTGGTTGTCCAAATTTCTCTGGAATGCCCTCCGGCGTTGGAACACTCGGGGGGTTCAAGGGTTTCATGGCCATTTCCTTGCCTCAAAACAGTCCGAAGAACGGTTTAGAGTCACGCCGTATAAACGGCGGCTCCCGGCCGCTGGTACAGCACCCAAGAAGCCCCCAGAAGTCCTTGGACTTTGCCTGGCCAACACTGCTGGAGGCAAAGGCTTCTGGGAGTTGTAGTCCAAGGTCAGGAGCTACTGCTCTAGCCCCCCACCCCTGGTGGATTATTTATTTATTTATTTTGGTTTATATGCCATGCCATCTGAGCAAAGGTCACTCTGGGCGGTCTGCATACCCTGTCAGTCGCAGCTAGCAGGACCAATGGTCGGGGGGGGGAATGATAGAAGACGTAGTCGGACCACAGCTGGCCATATATACACCCCATATATTGACGAGAAAGCAAAGCAAAAGCAAAAGTGTTCTGTTTATATACCGCCCCATACCACTTACAAGTAGTCTCTGGGTGGTTTACAGTTTTAATGACAGTAATGCAGGCTACACATTGCCCCTCCCCCAAGCAAGCTGGGTACTCATTTTACCGACCTCGGAAGGATGGAAGGCTGAGTCAACCTTGAGCCTGCTACCTGGGATTGAACCCCCAGGTGGTGAGCACAGTTTTACCTGCAGGACAGGCATGTAACCACTGCGCCACAGGGCTCTTCAAAGAGCGACCTTGGGGGAGTGGAGGACTCCACCCACCCACCCACCCATAACCTCAACATGGCAAAGAAAGAAGCCCCCCCAGGGTCAAACCCAATGTTCTATACACCTAATTTGCCAGTTTATTCGGAAAGCTTACACAAAAACGATTCAAGGGCGTGGCGCCAACGCGGGACCTATTTCCGATACCATATCTGCATCTTCTTCTCCCGCTTGATCTTCTTCTGAAGTTGCAGGATTCCGTAGAGGAGGGCTTCCGCTGTCGGGGGGCAACCTGGAGGTGAGGAAGAAGCAGGCGGTGGGGCCGGGCCAGGCTCAGGTGGAGGGTGAGCAGACACAATGCTCAAAAACAGCACTGAAAGAGGTGTGTGTGTGTGTGTCCTGCAGCTTTCGCCCACGGGGAGGCAGAGGGGCGCTAAACCCCAGGGAAAGAAGAAGCCCACAAACAGCAGAAGGGAAGGAACCTCAGAAGATGTTGGGATCACAGTTGGGGCCCCAACCAAGTGGATTGGGAAGTGGCCTCTTTATGACCAACTTCTCTGCGTGTCTTTTCCCATCACCCATCAGTTTGGGTGAACCGGTGGACATTGTCTTATCTTGATTTTCAGAAGGCTTTGGACACAGTCCCTCACCCAAGGCAGCTGAGAAAATTGCACAGTCAGGGGATAAGAGGGTAGGTCCTCTTATGGATTGAGAACTGGCTGAGATCCAGGAAACAAAGAGTAGGTGTCAATGGAAACTTTTCACAATGGAGAGAGGTGAAAAGTGGTGTGCTCCAGGGATCTGTCCTGGGACCGGTGCTTTTCAATCTGTTCATCAATGACCTGGTGACAGGGATAAGCAGTGAAGTGGCTAAGTTTGTGGAGGACACAAAACTTTTCTGGGTGGTAAAAAACAGAGAAGATGGCAAAGAGCTCCAGAAGGATCTCTCCAAACCGGGGCGGGGGGGGGGAGATGTGCTGTGAAATGGCAAATGAGTTTCAATGTAGGAAAAGGTAAGTCATGCATATTGGGGGCGGGGGAATCAGTGGTGGGGCCACTGTGAGATAGAGGAAGCTGGACTAGATGGACCTTTAGCCTGATCCAGCAGGGCTCTTCTTAGGTTCCTATCTTAGAATCATAGACTCCTAGAGTTGGAAGAGACCTCAAGGGCCATCTAGTCCAACCCCCTGCTATGCAGGAAACCCCCATCACAGTATTTCCGACAGATGGCTATCCAGCCTCTGTTTAAAAACCTCCAAAGAAGGAGACTCCACCACCCTTTGTGGCAGCATATTCCACTGCCGAACAGCTCTAACTGTCATGAAGTTCTTCCTAATGTTCAAATGGAATCTCTTTTCCTGTAGTTTGAAACCATTGCCCCGAGTCCTAGTCTCTGAAGCCATGGAAAACAAACCAGTTCCTTCCTTCAATGTGACATCCTTTCAAATATGTAAACATAGCTATCCTATTCCATCTCAGACTTCTCTTAGAGAGGCTAAACATTCCTAGCTCCCTAAGCTGTTCCTCATAAGACATTTCTTCCAGACCCTCAATCATCCCGGTCGCCCTCCTCTGGACCCTTGTTTTTACTTACCGGGAACGTAGATGTCGACAGGCACGATTCGGTCGCAGCCGCGCACGACGGAATAGGAGTAATGGTAGTAGCCACCTCCATTAGCACAGCTGGAAAGCGGGGGGGGGGAAGAGTCAAATTTTGTTACGCTTGGTTTTAAAATCACAAGGTGTTAACTAGAGCTGGCCAGCGTCACCCCCACCCCACAGTGCATGATGTCACATTATTATTATTATTATTATTATTATTATTATTATTATTATTATTATTATTCTCATCATCAAAAAAGGAAAAGAAAGGTTTTACCTCCCCATGGATATAACATAACGGGGCTCCGGCATCTGGTCGTACACCTGCAAAGATCGGAAACGTGAATGGAAAAGCTAGCGGCTGCTTCGTCCTTGCTGCTCTTCAAATGGTTTTTAAAAGCCCCAAAATCTCAATAGGGTGAAAAGGATTCCACCACCACCACCCCGCCAACTTCAGCACAATCCTACCACCCTTAAAACAAACAAACAAAGGAAGCTCAGCATCAAAAGCCTGGATGATTCCGCAGCTGACCCAATGCCCCTTCTGCTTTCTTCCTATTTTATTCAGTAAGTGACATTAACAAGGCACGCAGAAAAAGGTGCGGGGGGCACCAACTGGGCTGCTCATTATTGGCATTACAGTAACAACCCCCGTATCCATTGATTCAGTTATCCACGGTTGGCAGAAGAAAAAAAATTAAATAATTCAGCAGCCACAAAACAAGCGACTGTCACAAACAGCAGCTATAAAGCAAAGCTATTGTCACAAATAGCATCTATAAAGTAAGGTACTGTCAGAAACAGCGGCCATAAAGCAAACTACTGCCTCAAAACAGCAGTCCTAAAGCAAGCTACTGTCAGGAAACAGCAGTGTGAGGGTGGGTGGGCAGGTGTTCTCTCTTATTCATGGTTTTCATTATCCACGGGAAAGCCTGGAACTAATCCCCAGCTGGTAGGACCACTGGGGTCCTACTGTATTAGAAGGAATGCTTTTTTTTCCCGGGGTGGGGGGGCAGCAACGGCGGCCCGACTTTCAAGGTTGGTCGCGGACACGGAGCTCGGTGCGCCTTTCCCAAAGGGTTGAGCGCGGGTGTGGTGGCAGAGGGTTTGTGAAAAAGGGCTCTCACCTTCCGGAGAGCCGGGGCCATCTTGTTGGTCAAGGTGCCGGCCACAATCATCACGTCGGCTTGCCGGGGGCTGGCTCGGAAGACCACCCCAAAGCGGTCCATGTCGTAGCGGGGGGCTGCCACGTGCATCATTTCAACGGCGCAGCAAGCCAAGCCGAACGTCATCGGCCACAAGGAGCCCTGGCAGCGGGGAGAGAAAAAAACAGTGCAGGGGGTTGAGACGAAAAAGCAGGTGGGCGGGAGGCATTTCTCGAAAAGATGTCCGGTCAAAACCCAAAGAAGCAAAGCAAAAACCAAGATCAGCACCTGAAGGGCTAACTATCCGATTTTATCAGGAAGTTGAGTCATGGCAACTGGATAAGAACATAGGAAGCTAAGAAGAGCCCTGCTGGATCAGGCCAACGGCCCATCTAGTCCAACTTCCTGGATCTCACAGTGGCCCCACCAGATGCCTCTGGGAGCGCATGAGACTAGATCGCTGTCTCCTGATATACCACTTCCCTGCATCTGGCCCTTGAAGGACCCCAGTTTTAAGTCTGGAGATGACACATCTCCCTCATGGTTTATAGTCACCTGGGATGGACTTTTCCTCCAGGAATCTGTCCAAACACCTTTTGGGAGGAACCAATGAAGGAAGGAGGGAAGGAAAGAACTGATGGTGGATGGATGGATGCAAGGAAGAAAGAAAGAAAGAAAGAAAGAAAGAAAGAAAGAAAGAAAGAAAGAAAGAAAGAAAGAAAGAAAGAAAGAAAGAAAAAGAAAATGGATGGAAGGAAGAAAGGGAAGGAAGGAAGGAATTGACAGAAGAAAGAGAAAGAAATGAAGGAAGGAAGGTAGTAGGGAAGGAAGGAAGATTAATAGACAACGGTCTAATTTTTCTCTTGAATGAGAGGAAAATCTCCTCTGCGGGATTATTTTTCAAGCCCCTTCTTAAGAAAGGAAGAACCGAGAGAGTCAAACCCTTGGGGGGCGGGGAGAGAAGAGCCTCCTTCCACTCACCCGACGTGCCCAGTTGACCAAGTCGTCCAGTTTGGTGATGACATACTCCCCACGGCTGCGCGGGACAAAGGGCTGCTTCTGGACGACGGCAGAAGGCTTCTGCGGAACCTGAGCGGGGCTGCGGAAGAGAGACAGCCGGTTCTGGAGAAAAGGCCCCTTCGGCTCGGCCCCCCTGCATGCCTTAGCAAACAGTGGGGCTGAGAGTCTCTCCCTAAAGCCAATAAGCCCTGGGTCTGAAATCTTTATTTACGGCTTTTTTATAACCCTCCATTGACTGAAAATCCTAAGAACATAATAACATAAGAAGAGCCCTGCTGGATCAGGCCAAAGGCCCATCTAGTCCAGCTTCCTGTACCTCACACTGGCCCCACCAGATGCATCTGGGAGCGCATGAGACTCGATCTCTATCTCCTGATAGTCCACTCCCCTGCATCTGGCCCTTGAAGGACCCTGGTTTTAAGCCTGGAGGTGACACATCCCCATCATGGTTTGTAACCTGGGATGGACTTTTCCTCCAGGAATCTATCCAATCCCCTTTTGAAGGCATCCAGTCCAAATGCCATCACCACCTCCTGTGGCAGGGAGTTCCACAGACTAACACCACTCTGGGTGAAAGAAATATTTTCTTTTGTGTGTTCTCACTCTCCCAGCCCTCAATTTGAGAGGATGTCCCCCTAATTCTGTTTTGTTTTTTTTTTTTTGTGACAGGGAGAAGAGCGTCCCTCTATCCACTTGACTCATGCCCTGCATTATTTTGTACGTCTCAATCATATCCCCCCCAGGTGCCTTTTTTCCAGACTAAAGAGCCCCAAATGTTTTAGCCTTTCCTCATAAGGGAGGTGCCCCAGCCCAGTAATCATTTTAGTCGCTCTCTTTTGCACCTTCTGGCCTTGGAAGGGCCGGGTGGAAGGACAAAACGCCCACAGGCACCGAGATTCCCCCAGCTGATCTGAGCAAGCCATCGCTGGCAGCTGGTGGCAACCACACTGGATGCGCCGGGAACCAGGTTCGAGTCCTGAACGTGGTTCCTACGTTCTACCCCAAGGAGGGCATCGCCTGGTGGGAAAGGCGTGGGAACCCCTGCTCTCCTGAGGCACTGCTAATCCTTCCCCTGCATCTCCACATTGTCTTTGTAACTTGGTGGGGGGAGGTTGGCTGATACCTTTCGGCGCCGTCGGCTGCGGAGGTCTGATGAAGCGGCCGGACAGGAGGAGCAGACAGTGCGGCTGGCCTGATCAACGAAAGAAGAAGGGGCTCTGAAAGTGCTTATTCCAAACCTCCAACCCCCCTTTTTAAACAGGAAGGGCCACAAGGGTGGCTCTTGATATTCCGCCCGACGCCCTTTGCTATATTTGAGTGGGTGGTCCCTTTATCTATCTATCTATCTATCTATCTATCTATCTATCTATCTATCTATCTATCTATCTATCTATCTATCTAAGAGTATTTTTACCCGGCCTTTCTCCTTGGAAAAGGACCTTTCTGGGGCTTACAAAACTCTTCCTCCCTGGATGACAGTTCTTCTTGATATTTGTTTTGTTTTAAAGCTGATTTCTGCCTCACCCACCCACCCACGCACATACACTCCCAGAACAGCTTCCTCAATGATTTGCAATGGGTGGAAGTAAGCAAATAGCCCACTCACCTCATAAGGAACCAGCCACGAGGAACCAGGCATGAAGCTGTCAAAGAAAACAGGAGGTAAGAGGCCAGAGGAGAAGCACCAACCCAGGAGGTGGTGGTGGTGGTGGTTAAAGGACGATTATTCCATTAACACGGCACTTCCTAGAAATTCCTCCAAACGTGAGGCATCCGGGCGGGAAACCGCACCACCGTCCGCTTGCCCCTCGTCCTGTACATCGGAGGAGCCAAACTGATGCTTTTCAGAAGCTCGGGACTACAGAGCCCATCAACCCCTGCTGCACATCGGTATCCTGGGACAAACACCCCCGTTTAAGCATGAGAGCCCTCCCAAAATGGCTCTTGCCCAATCCAGAGTGGTGGCTTCCTTAGTGGGGTCCTCACTGCATCTCACCTTGCCTGGGGGTCCTTTTTGGGGGCTTCCTCGCACACCCCTCCTGGCTCCCTTAGTGGGGTGCACCCCTCACCTTTTTTGGGGGTTTCCTCTGCCTCCCCCCTTTTCTTGCCTGGGGGGGTCCTCCTGCCTCCTCATGGGGGGGGGAATCAAAGCACACACACCCCAATCCAGAGTGGTGGCTTCCTTAGTGGGGTGCACCCATCTCACCTTGTTTTTGGGGGCTTCCTCTTCTCCTGCTGCCTCCCCCTTTTCTTGCCTGGGGGTTCCTCCTGCCTCCTCATGGGGGAATCAAAGCACACACACCCCAATCCAGACTGGTGGCTTCCTTAGTGGGATGTACCCATCTCACCTTTTTTGGGGGGGGAGTTTCCTCTTCTACTGCTGCCCCCCCTTTTCTTGCCTGGGGGTTCCTCCTGCCTCCTCGTGGGGGGAGGGGATCAAAGCAGCCCCCCTCCCCTCCCCCACTGAAGGGAAGCAAAGGGGGACCCCACACCCCAAAACACCCCCTTCCTTCCTCCCTCCCTCCCTCCCTCCCTTGGCTTGAGCCCCCCACCTCCACAAAGCAACCCCCTCCCCTCTTTCTCCCTCCCCCCCTCCCTCCCCGGCCTCGGGCACTGACCTGCACGGGCGGCCATCCTCCTCCTCCCTTCTCCTCCTCCTCCTCCTCCTCCCCCTCCCTTCTCAGCCCTTCAAGTCCCCTTTTGGGACCTGGGAGGCCGGAGCGGTGCCACCGACGCAACGCTCCGGGTGGAAACAAGAGGCCGCCGCCGCTTCCAGAGGGATTATTAGGGAGCCGCGCCCTCTAGAGGCCGCCGCGGGAAGGCTTGGCCGGTCAAGCCACGCCCCCGCGCCTCGGGTTGGCCATCTCCTCCGCCATTTTAGTTGTGGGCAGAAGACGCCCTGCCCTTCCTATTAACCCCTCCTTCCCCGTCCAAAACCTCCGTCTTTGGGGGATTTCAGGCAAAAATCAAAGACAAACAAAACAAAAGACGCAAACATGTGGCACCTTAAAGACTTAACCTTCATATATTAATGTGACGTTTCGTGCGCATGTGCCCGGCCCATCCCTGGGGACGTTGGCTAGGATTAATTGGGCATTAATTGTCCACGAACTTAATTAGGAGCCTCGGAAGGGAAGGGAAGCAAAAAGAAGACCCCCTCCGTGTCCCTGGGTGGGCTCGAACCACCAACTTTTAAGGTTAACAGCCGAACACGCGGCTAACTGATTGTGCCACAGAGACCCCACCGCTCGCCAGGGCTTCTCCGCAGGGCCCCTTCGGCCCAAGGAAGGGCTCTTCTTAGGAAATGAAGCTGCAACAGGTTCATAAAGAGGAACCGAACGAATCAAGGGAGGTCATTTCATTTTATTTCCTCCAATTGATAAAAAAAACCAAACAAACCAATGATACTGAGAACACCGGGGGGGGGGGTGTAGACGCGGAGAATCTTTCGATAAGAACCGGAAAAGTCAATTTCATGGGCTATTCCAATGGAGTTTGCTGGGTCACTCAAGACCCGGTCGTAGTGTTAAGACTTGGGCAAAAAAGATTGAATGAGTGAAGGGTATGAGGCTCCCATTGTGTAGCACAAGTTAGGCTATAAAACACACACACACACACACACAGAGAGAGAGAGAGAGAGAGAGAGAGAGAGAGAGAGAGATCTCACAGCTCTCTTAAGGCAAGGATGGCTCACCACATATTACTGTATATTATTAGATTTCATATCCCATCGTCCCTGACTCTGGGCAACCACATCTCAAGGGATTTCTAGTTCAAGGAGATCAGAAAGTCCGCCTTGTCCCTGTCTGAAGAGTTGTTGTCCAACAGACACTGGTGCGTCTTTCACCTTTCCCTTTCAACGCAGAGAGGGAGGTTTCGGATGACGGGAGAACTGTTTGACTGCTACTCATGGGTGCTTCTCCATCTCCATACGAGGATGCTGGAGCCTCGTGCCGCCTCAGCTCCGCTCAGTGGGTGGTCTGGTCCGTGGTCGGCGGCGCCACGGCCGCTGTGCCCATTTGGGGAGTCCGGCTGAGCCCCTGCCTCGCTGCTTAAAATAAACCACGAAAAGGCGCCGCAGTGCCTGTAAGGCAAAAACCAGGCAGGAACCCCCTGGGCAGAAAACAGCAGCCAGGATCTGAACACGCCAATCGCCCATGACTTGGAAACGGACTGCGAAATTTCTCTGAGTGGGTGAGTGGGTGGACAGTTAATAGAGAAGCTATCTCCGTTTTTAAAAGCACATTTCAGGGGCTGTAAAGATAAGATACTTAAACAGCAAAGTGTGGTCAGAGGAGAGACCGACGCAGGCCAGGTCACAGCTGGACAGAGAAGGTTTCACACGCTGTCTTCGTGGGTCGCATTCTCCATCTGCTGCTTTCTCTTCTGCTCCAGAATTTCTTCTTCAAATATTTCTCTCTCCCTGAAGGGTTAAAAAGAATGAGTTGGACTGAGTTAAGCAGCAATGCACACAACAGCAGGTGGCAATTCCTGCTACTTGGACCCTCCAAAAGGGCACCCATCGCATTCCTATCTCAACCTAACAATTCCTATCTCTCCATCCCATCCATACACACATCTGTCTAGTCTTCCATCCATCCATGCATCCATCTGTCCATCCATGTGTCTAACCATCCATCCATCCAGCCAGCCATCCAGCCATCCAGCCATCCACGTATCTAACCATCCATCTATCTATCCATCCATCCATCCATCCATCCATCCATGTGTCTAACCATCCAGCCAGCCAGCCAGCCAGCCTGCCAGCCAACCATCCACGTATCTAACCATCCATCTATCTATCCATCCATCCATCCATCCATCCATCCATGTGTCTAACCATCCATGTGTCTAACCATCCATCCATCCATGTATCCATCCATCCATCCATGGATGTGTCAGGGGGTTGGACTGGACCATCCATCCATCCATGATTCTATGTCTAATCATCCATCCATCCATCCATCCATCCATCCATCCATCCATCCATGTATCTATCTATCCATCCATCCATGTATCTAACCATCCATCCATCATGTGTCCATCCATCCATCCATCCATCCATCCATCCATCCATGTGTCTAACCATCCATCCATCCATGTGTCCATCCATCCATCCATGGATGGAGGTTCCTGCATGGCAGGGGGTTGGACTGGATGGCCCTTGGAGGTCCCTTCCAACTCTATGATTCTATGTCTAATCATCCATCCATCCATCCATCCATCCCATGTGTCTAACCATCCCTCCATGCATCCATCCATGTGTCTAACCATCCCTCCATGCATCCATCCATGTGTCTAATCTTCCATCCCTCCCTCCCATCCATACACACATCTGTCTAATCTTCCCTTCCTCCATGTGTCTAATCTTCCTTCCATCCATCCATCGTCTCATCATCCATCCACCCACCCACCCAGTGTCTAAGCATCCACCCACCCACCCATCCCATTTTCGCACCGCCCTCCTAGCCGAGGGCCACTGTGGGTGGTTTGCATTTGGACGGCCGGTGGAACTCAAGCGTAGATCTACCTTTGGCTCACGAGTGGGCCCTGGAGGTACTTCTCTTCTGCCTTCTTGTAATCAATCCGCTCAATGGCTGAAATGGCATAGATGATGGCCTGGAGGGAGGAATGAGATCCAGGGGAGAATTTGGCCACATGAACGGAAAGATGAGGGCGCGGGGAAGAGGGAAGAGGCCACGGCACCCTTTCGAACGGTGACACACCACTCCTGGCCAGACCTAAGCCGGTTCCTTGGGGGTAGGGGTGGGTGGGCAGCTCGCGGCCTGCCAGAGAGGGCTGGGGTCCCGTAATGCCCCCACTTTCCTTCCCTCCATCTTATCCATTTATCCACCAACCATTCCTATCTCTCCATCCCATCCAGACACACATCTGTCTAGTCTTCCATCCAGGAAGGAACGGTGGCTTAACAGCCTCAAGACGATTCTGGGAGGCGGATTTCTGAGCTTTAAGGAAACCCCACTTGCCTTCTTAAACCCCTGAATGGTTTCTTCCCCTCCCCTAAAATGGAGAGCATGGACCATTCCTTGAGGGCCATGGAGGGCGCCCACCCTTGACACAAAGAGACCCACCAGCCGGATGGCTGACAGTCACGCTCCCTTTCAGACAACTTCTCTGTGAAAAAGGCCCTAGCTTTGGGGTTTTAACCACTGGGGACCCCAGTAGGGGCAGCCTAGGTGGCAGCGGGAAAGCTACAAAGTGGTCCCAGGGCACCCCCAGAAGGAGGGAAAAGGAAAACCCCTTTCTGAAGTCTTTCCTACCTGAAAAATGCTGAAAATAGGCTGCCAAAAGTCAGAACTGAATTGCTATTTACTAAAGGGAGACACAGAGGCTTAAGAAACTAAGAAGAGGCCCTGCTGGATCAGGCCAAAGGCCCATCTAGTCCAGCTTCCTGTATATCTCACAGTGGCCCCACCAGATGCCTCTGGGAGCGCACGAGAGACTAGATCTCTGTCTCCTGATAGTCCACTCCCCTCCATCTGGCCCTTGAAGGACCCCGGTTTTAAGCCTGGAGATGACACATCTCCCTCATGGTTTGTAACCTGGGATGGACTTTTCCTCCAGGAATCTGTCCCATCCCCTTTTGAAGGCATCCAGGCCAGAGGCCATCCCCACCTCCTGTGGCAAGGAGTTCCACAGACTAACAACACGCTGGGTAAAAAAAAACAAATATTTTCTTTGGTCTGTTCTCACTCTCCCAGCTCTCAATTTGAGTGGATGTCCCCTAGTTCTGGTATTTTGTGAGAGGGGGAAGAGCGTCCCTCTATCCCAGGCATGTCCAAACTTCTGCCCTCCAGATGTTTTGGAACACAAACGCCCGCGGTCCTTTGCCATTGGAAATACAGGCTTGGAATTCTGGGATTTGGGGTCCAAACCATCAGGGGGGCCGAAGTTTGGACACGCGTGCTCTATCCACTTGAAGGGAAGCTCCCAGCGCCCGCAGCCACCCAGTGGTCCGATGGGTGTCCGAGACCCACCCTGCTCCACCCGCTGGGCCGCGCTGCCCCGCTCACCTCGGGAAACAGGACGTCCAGGATGAACCGGACCCGGTCTCCGTTCACGAGGGGCAAGGCGCTGGTGTCAAGCTCTCGGTACACCTCCTGCAAGTAGCGGAAGACCAAGTCCTGCTGGCTGTCGTCTTCTAGGTAGGTCTCGATGCTGGTCAGGTACGGGCGGGCGCGGAGGAACCGGGCCAGCCACCGGGAGGGCCTCTCGCTCTTCAGGACCGAGCAGAGGTGCCGGTCGGCCCCTCTGGCTTTGACGATGAAGTCCACGATCTTCCCGTTGGCCCGGTCCCTCGACGCCCGCGTCCGGTCGGGGAGGACCTTCTTGGGCAGCTTGGCCGGCGGGGTCTCGGAGAGCGACTGCCAAGAGTCCCCCTCCTCCTCGGCCTGGGGGAAGTTCATCTGGGAGAGGGCCCGAGGGGCTTCTCTGCGCACCGGGTAACCTTGAGCGGAGGAGACGGAGACGGCGGTCACGTCCTCGGACGACCCAAGCGGAAGCAGATGGAGTGTCGTTTCCAAGGTTGGACTACAAACTCCCATCCGCCTCGGGCGTGAGGAAGCGACGGGCGCGGGGGGAGGGCTGAAGTCCCAGACCTGTAAGGTCTCCCTCAGCAAATCCGGGCTGCAAAGAAAAAAATCCACCCCATTTCTGGGAAAAAACCCACCCCTTCTGTGTTGTTTGCGGGTTAAGTGTGTGTATGTGGGATAGATATTTATGTATAGTTGTACTGTTTGGTCCTGTAAAAGCTGTAGATTTCTCTCAATCTCACTGTCCTGCACAGGACAATGAGAATAACGATCTACCAATCTATCTATTCCTTCTTTCCTCTCTCTTTCTTTCTACATCTATCTATCTATCTATCTATCTATCTATCTATCTATCTATCTATCTATCTATCTATCTATCTATCTATCTATCTATCTATCCCTTCTTTCATATCTCTTTATTTCTACATCTATCTATCTTTCTATCTATCTATCTATCCTTTCGTATCTCTTTCTTTCTATGTCTACCTACCTACCTACCTATTTATTCCTTCTTTCGTCTCTCTCTCTCTCTCTTTCTTTCTACATCTATCTATCTACCTACCTCTGGATGCCCGATTTATTCTGGGCAGCTAAGTGAGCCCAGTGGGGTTACTGTGGGTAGAGCGATGGAGAACCGGGTTCGAATCTCTCCTGGATGCTCCAAAGGTCGGACTCTGTACCACCCATCCTCATGGGAATGGCCCCTTCTCCTCCTTTTCCCACCAGCCACGTGGACACTGCAGGTGGCCTTCAGAGTCCCAGAAACAGGAGCGGGGAGTCTACGTGAAGCGAACCAAGTACCCCCCTCCCCCCGCTTTATCATTCAGGAAGCGAACTTACTCATTGCGTCTGCACAGTACTCCAAGAAGGACCCTCGGAACGAGCAGCAACCTAAGTGAAAGAAAGAAAAGCTCCATTCAGCTTAGTTTCCTGCACTGGAAGTTAGCTATCGATCCTTGTTATTTAGATTTTCATGTACAGTGGTCCCTTGTATAAAGGAATTAATTCGTTCCAAATGAAATTCTGTTAAGCAAATTTCCCTTTATACAAATTTCCCATAGGAAGGCCTTGAAAAATGGAGTGATCCCATTTTTAGGTTGTACAGATTTGCCCCATAGGCGATTCTTTTAAGCAAATTTCCCCCCTATCGCTGGAATTTTTTTTATGTTGTACAAAGTTTATGTTATACAAGGTGTTTTGTTATGCAAGGGTCCACTGTATATAAACGGTGGCAGGGGTACAAACCAGGTCTGTTACAGGGAGCAAGCGAGGGGGTGGGTAAGGCATTCCATAGCTTGGGAGCAGCTGCCGGGAAGGCCCTGTTCCTACAAGCCATCCCTCTCACCTCCTTGAGGGATGGCTCTTTCAAAAGGGCCCCCTGGTTCGATCTTAATTGCCGGGTAGGCTCATATGGAAGGAGGCCGTCCTTCAGGTATCTAGGTCCTAAAGGATGTTGCCTCCTTCCCTCTTTCTCCAAGAGAGGCTAAGTATGTTTTGTATTGTTCTGTCATTTTTCCCTTTTGTATATATTTTTATAGTAAAGCTGTGTGATATTTTGGCTACATCAGCTTTGTTCTAGTTCTCCTTATTAAGCCGGGCAACTGGGGTGCCATGAGTGAGCGCCGTTTGTCGCTGCCGGAGGTAGAGATATGCTTTGGGGTGATTGCCATTCATCCGTTTCTGATCCGCCGGGCGTAATTTGTGTGGCTGCCAACACTCCGAAGACTTATTTTTCTCTGCTCATATCTCTATAGTTAGAGATTCAACTCCCAACCCGTTCTGCCTGCCGAAGGGGAAACCGCCACGCTTTTTGCTTACCGACACGGATCCGGTAATCTTCTATCAAGTTGATACACCAGTTGATTTCATCGTTGTAGTCTTCTCGGGCTTCCTCCTGCTGGGAAAAAGAGCCGCGAGGCGGGGGAAGGGGGTGGGTGGTGGGAAAAACGGTGAGAGGACCCCCCCCTTCCTCCAATGGAGCCAGACGGTTCTCTTCTCGGCTCCCGAGAGAAGAATCATAGAATCATAGAGTTGGAAGAGACCTCAATCATAGAGTTGGAAGAGACCTCATCTAGTCCAACTAGAGAGAAAGAGCACTACTGTTAAGAGTTCAGTCAGGCAGGTTAGGTGTGAGGGCTTTACTGTTTACTTGGTTATTAAAGACAGGGAGGCTTGAAGAGTTGAATTAATCTCTTCTATGTTTAAGGCAATGCATACCAACTTCAGACATGATTGTGTTGAGTTATTTTCTCAATAAACTTCATTATTATTTTTATATTACACCTCTGGGTCTGTCCCAGTTCATAAGGCGACGCTTTAAAAAGGTGGCGGCATGACCAAGAAGATCCTGCGAAGGTTAATAAATTGATTCTTGACACACGTTTTAATCGCAACCGCACGTTTAAAAAAGGGAGGTGTCGTTACAATTTGTAACAGGAAGCCCCATCACAATATTTCCGACAGATGGCCATCCAGCCTCTGCTCTGAGCCGCCCAGAGTTCTTATGTGAAGATGGGCGGGGTATAAATTCAATAAATAAATAAATAAATAAATAAAAACCTCCAAAGAAGGAGAAGCAAATGGGACACCCATGAAGAGCGCCCAAAGGGGGGGGTTGCGGTTCAAACCCACCACCGCCCTGACATCCCAGCCCTGCAGCGTTACTTACGATCAGCTTTTGCTTCTCTTGGCAGTCAAAAGGTTTCAGGTTCTTGAGAGAAACCGAAAAACTGCATCCATCGGAGGGGAGGAAATGGAAGGACACAAGTTACTGGCAGGGCACCCGTTCCAATGATTCAAATGAATGAATGAATGAATGAATGAATGAATGGATGGATGGATGAAGCCAACCAAAACAAAAACCCCTCCTGTTTTATGATATAGTATGCCCCCCCACCAACAAACGGCTGGAGTATTGTTTACAATTCTGGTTGGCACATCTCAAAAACAGATATAGTGGAACTGGAAAAGGTGCAGAAGAGAGCGACTAAAATGATGACTGGGCTGGGGGCACCTCCCTGATGAGGAAAGGCTAAAACATTTGGGGCTCTTTAGGGTGGGAAAAAGGTGCCTGGGGGGGGGAATAGGATTGAGACGTACAAAATAATGCAGGGCCTGAGTCAAGTGGATAGAGGGACGCTCTTCTCCCTCTCACAGAATGCCAGAACTAGGGGACGTACACTCAAATTGAGGGCTGGGAGAGTAAGAACAGACAAAAGAAAATATTTTTTCACCCAGCGTGTTGTTAGTCTGTGGAACTCCCTGCCACAGGAGGTGGGGATGGCATCTGGCCTGGAGGCCTTCAAAAGGGGATGGGACAGATTCCTGGAGGAAAAGTCCATCCCAGGTTGCAAACCATGATGGAGATGTGTATAATCTCCAAGCTTAAAACCAGGGTACTTCAAGGGCCAGGCGCAGGGGAGTGGTATATCAGGAGACAGAGATCTAGTCTCGTGCGCTCCCAGAGGCATCTGGTGGGGGCCACTGTGAGATCAAGGAAGCTGGACTAGATGGGCCTTTGGCCTGATCCAGCAGGGCTCTTCTTGGTTCTTAGGACAAGATTGCCTAACATGGAGTGGGTGTCAAAGCCGACCACATCTGGAAGATGGCCGAGGTTTGGGTGCTTCCTGCCTTTCTAGAAACCACCACCAGAGAAGAATCCGGAAGACCTGTTATGGGATTATAACGAGTCATCTAGCTTTCTTCCAAACTCTCAAGCAAGGAAGACCCCACCCTACAAAAGCTTGACAAGAAGGGATAGTACAAAGCCAGCTCTCCGGGGGTCGCCCCATGCCCCTCCGCTCAAGGTAACCACAGGGAGAAGGCTCCGGCCCTCTACAATCCGGGTCTCAACGGTCAGCAGAAAAACAAGAGGAAGGGAGGCAGAGACCTCCGAGGACGGGATCGATTTACCCCTTGGTTTTTTCCTCCATGGATTTTTCGATGAAGAAGACGCTGGCCTTCCGGGCTTTCGGGTTCACCTTTCTCACCTGTCGAGAGGAAGAAAAACTGTCAGATATTAGTGAGTGAAATATATTTATTAGACAGTATGTTCTATATATATTTGATATGTATTCAATTGATTTAAAGATGGAGTCTGTAAAAGTGCAAAGTCACAGTGACTCAATGTATAGTTTTTTCTAATGGAGTACACATGTTAAGAATTAACATAATGAATTTTGGCTGATCCAAGATGTTGCAATAACTAAGAGGTAATGCCATTTATGATTGGACAGACACATGTATAAAAATGTTCTGTAAATCATTGTTCATTGGGCCTTCTGTGAGTAAGGCACCCACTTTGTTTCTGTCATATATTCTGTCACTCTAATGTATGCTGTTATGCTATTGAATTTTGTATAAATGTACTAATGAGACTTTTCCCTCTATACTTTGTTAAACTTTGTATAAGTTCTGCGATGCTGTGATATATTTTTGTACAGTTCATAATATAGCTGTTTGGTTTTAAGAACACTCTGTCTCTGGCTAACTATTTATTCAATAAGTATTGCTTCTGCTGGCTGATCAAATAGCACAGACTCTGACAAAAACGATCAGCTGTCCACGTGGCCCACGGAAGAAAGAAGAGTCCTGCCCTGCTTAAACCAGAGCGACTCAGTCCTCAGCTCTTGCAAGCCCGGCTTTTTTATTTGATTTTATTTTTGAACCCGGAACCTTGGGATCCCCACCAGCTCTCACGCCAGCGGCCAAGAAATCTCCTCCGGCCGAGAAGAAAAGCTCTAAAAGCTGGCGTTTTGCTCTCCGACAGCAAAGCTGCACCACGTTCAGGATTCCCCCATGAAATCCAGAAACGCATCAGGTCCGGATTTGCGTCAGGTCCTGAACGATCTGGGGAACGGTTTCAAAACTGGCCATTACAGCAGAATCCCCCCCCCCAATTATCCACGGGGGATTCGTTCTGGGTCCCCTGTGGATACGAAAATTGATTTATTTTTACATTTCTATACAGCGCCAGTTTTCCCCAAGGACTTTGTGGGTTTTAACTCTGGGTACTTTGTGGATTTTATCCAGAAATAAAATCCATGGATTGTGTGTGTGTGTGTGTGTGTGTGTGTTGTGTTGTGTTGTGTTGTTACAGTCGTGACCGACTCTTCGTGACTCCATGTCCATGGAGGTTTTTCTTGGCAGGAAAACTGGAGTGGTTTGCCAGTTCCTACTCCAGGCGCCGACAGCCCCTGGTCTTCCCTGGTGGTCGCCCATCCAAGTACTAACCAAGGCCGACCCGGCTTAGCTTCCGAAATCAGGCGAGATCGGAGGCGCTTAGCGCATTTAGGCAGCTTCCATGGATAGTAGCACATACTAAATATATAGTAAAGAGCAGGGGATGGGAGCTGGATTTTTAAAAATACGCATTACCCAAACTTAGCACAGATACTGTGCTAAGTATAATATTTTCAGGGCATGTATTAGTGAAATGCCAGATACGGGAGTCCTGTTGTCTGTTAAGAGAGAGGGTTTAATGCAGTGGTTTCTCCACCGGTGGGTCCCCAGATGTTCCTGGACTGCAACTCCCAGAAACCCTGGCCAGCTCAGCTAGTGAAGAAGACTCCTGGGAGCTGCAGTCCAGGAACATCTGGGGACCCACCAGTGGAGAACCATGAGTTTAATGCCTGCTCAGGTCCCTAAAAGAACCTTACAGGAATGGAGAAAACATAGAATCGACGCCAAACCAAACATCAGTCAACTCCAGCACTCTCGGTATTTATTGATTACACGGGCATCCTGTCTCCCCAGTACAAAGCAGCCCTCAAAGTCTCCGTAAAAGAATTTTAAAAGGGAAAATATAGCATTACCACCGCCGGCCAATATGGGTATCTCTGGAGCTTGCACCAGACCAGTTTCCCGGCTTCGATCGAACCCGGTTCTGAAAAGAGACGAAGGGAGACTCGGGTTGTAGGGATAGTGGGCTTTCTCATGCCCTCCACAAACGCAACGGGATTTACTCTGCGCCGAGACAGGGAGAAATTTGGTGGGTTAAAACGCCGGACGAGAGGACACTCTCCCATAACCACAAAGCATTTTTGGCACTGGCTGTTACACCACCTGAAACACCCTGCTTGCTTGGAATGATTCTACGATTCTAAGCACCTTGAAATGGTTTCCCCTTTGGGGGCTGTTGGTAAACCGATTTATATTCATATTTCTAAAAACAGGCCTGCAATTTAGCAGCGAATCCCCCAAGCTTTCTTAACTGTTCTTCTTTTTAACGCACCCTTTTTCTTTCCCTGAGAGAGAACCCTAGGTAGCGCAGCTCCAGTCAAAAAGGTGACAAAAGCCACAACGGACGGCGCTGCGAGAGGCAAAAGCTTGCAAGAAATCCGGACGCAACTTGGATTAAAACGGAAAATGTTGGCTCCTTCCGGAATCCATAAACCCAGCATCTCTAAGGCTCCACTCGTCCAAACCAGGTAAAAGCTGCATTCTTGACTTTTAGTTGACTTTATTTACAATTTATATGTCACCAGCTTGTATAAGCAACCCAAGGTAGTGCACCATGTCAAAGCCTGAGAAACAAAACGAGTAACAGAAATGTGCAACCACTGACAACACAAAAGCCCAACAGCTACCAAAGACAGGGCACAAACATGCTGGTAGAAGGGTCAGGAGGGGCGGTTGGAGCCATCCCCTGAAATGGTTTAAAAGCCAGGGAAATATCACACGGGGTGGAGCCTTCAAAGAAGCCTGTAATTCAAAGAGGCCTTGGCCTCGAGGTCCCCTCCCCCCGGGGGTGCTTTATATTTATTTACAGTGGTCCCTTGTGTAAAGGAATTAATTCGTTCCCAATGAAATTCTGTTCAGCAAATTTTCCTTTGTACAAATCTCCCCTAGGAAGGCATTGAAAACAGAGTCATCCCCAATCGCGACCGTTTTTATGTTGCACGGATTCGCCCCGTCGATGATTCGGCTCAGCAAATTTCCCCCTATCTCCGGAATTTTGTATGTTGTGCAGATTTTATATTATACAAACCGCTTGTTCTACGAGGGCCCCCTGTATTTATAATTTATTTATTTATTTTTGCATTTTTAGACCGCGCCGACTTTTCCCACAGGGAATCTGGGCGGTTGACGAAGGGAAACAATAAAAAAAAAAAAAAACAGGTCTTAAAAACAAACCAACCAATTTTTTTGTTTTGTTTCCTTGGTTCAGGAGCAATGAGATCTCACCTTGAAATGGGAGAAGACTAGGTAACTCTTCCTCTTCTTCCTCTTCCTCCTCCTCTTCCTCTCCGAAAGCTGGGCTGAGCAAGCCTCCTCCGATGGGGCTGAGTGAGAGGTCACAGGGCGTCTCCCAGCCTGCAAACAAAGCCCGGGCCAAGCTCCTTCCTCACTATCCACGCTGCGGCAGAAAACGCAACCTGCCTCCAGGAGACACCCACCCCACCCGCTGGATCAAAGGAACCGCCAGAGGAACCGACCCACAGAAGGAAAAACTCCCCGATGCAATGGGCTGATGCTATCTAGTTGCCGCCTCGGGCAGGGGTTCCTTCCCCCGTCCCCCTCGGTGTCACACTTAATCCAATTCCATTCTGCTGTGTTCAAGGACACTGAAGTAGGTCTTTTTGAAATCCCACTCGAGATCACACCCAATATTGTGTGTCACCCACACAGCTGATAAGTACCCCCCCCCAGGCCCGGGCCCAGGACGTACAAAATAATGCAGGGCATGAGTCAAGCAGATACAGGGATGCTCTTCTCCCTCTCACAAAATACCAGAACTAGGGGGACATGCACTCAAATTGAGGGCTGGGAGGGTGAGAACGGACAAATTTATTTATTTATTTTTACCCAGCGCATTGTTAGTCTGTGGAACTCCCTGCCACAGGAGGTGGGGATGGCATCTGGCCTGGATGCCTTCCAAAGGGGATGGGACAGATTCCTGGCGGAAAAGTCCATCATCCCAGGTGACAAACCCTGATGAAGATGTATCATCTCCAGGCTTAAATCCAGGGGACTTCAAGGGCCAGAGGCAGGGGAGTGGTGTATCAGGAGACAGAGATCCAGTCTCATGCGCTCCCAAACACATCTGGTGGGGCCACTGTGAGATACAGGAAGCTGGACTAGATGGGCCTTTGGCCTACTCCAGCAGGGCTCTTCTTAGGTTCTTATGACATAACACACACAGTCCTCAAAAGCAAAGCTTGGAAAAATTCTGGTGAGCTGCATAGGACACCAGCAAAACAATCAAACAGTAGTCCTACCAGTCTTGTAGGAGATTCATAGAACCCTAGAGTTGGAAGAGACCTCAAGGGCCATCTACTCCAACCCCCTGCCGTGCAGGAACCCCCATCACAATATTTTCGACAGATGGCCATCCGGCCTCTGCTTCAAAACCTTCAAAGGAGGAGACTCCACTGCCCTTTGGGGCAGCATTGTAGAGGAGTGGCACCCCCCACCAGCCCCAAACAGCCTGGAAAAGGTGGGAACTGCAAGGCAGCAGCATCCAAGAAGGGGAGGGGGGGTTCCCTCTTACCCCTCCGTAGCCCCTGCCTCTGTATACGTGCTACCTGTCTCAAAAGAGAGAGAGAGAGAGAGAGAGAGAGACCCACGTACCTCCTTCCTCTTCCAAAGCCTCCACCGTCCGTTCTTCCGCCGGATGGCCTGTCTCTTCCTCTCCATCATGATCCAAAGGGGGTTTCTCAGGTCCCGGTTCCGGGTGCAAGTTCTCCAGGCAAAGCCGGCGCCACCTCTTCCGGGGAGGAGAGCACCCCCCACCACCAGGGGGGTCCCCGTGAGCCCCTCTGGAGCCTTCGGGATACCCGTTGCCATTAGGAACCGGAGCGGGGCTCCCAACGGGAGATGCTCCTTTGTCCGGAAAGCGGCTCACCCCAGAAGGACGTTCGGGGGGAGACCCACACGGGCCCTTCCGCCGCCTGGGATGCGCACCCGACTTTTTACCGGCCGACCCCGGTGGGGAACAGGATCTGAGCGAGGCCGGCACCGGGGTGCTGGTTGGAGCCAGAGGCTGCCAGGCTGGCGAGGGGTGCCGCCGCTTCCGACATGAGCTGCCTTTCCCTGGACCCTGCTTCGCCTCCGCCCTGGAGGAACGTTGCCGCCGCCGCCGCCGCCGCCCCTTCGAACCGGGTCCGGGCTGTGATTTCGTCTCGGGCGTGGCTTCGGAAGCGCCGTGGGGCTCACCGGGCGACGGCCCACCGCCCGAAAGGCCTGCCGTCTGGTCCACAGAGGCCTTGCAGCCGGGAGAGGCCCTCGCTCTGTTCTCCTCTCTGTGGGGCACAGGATCCGGGGGCAGCCGGGAGGCCCCACCACCCACCTTGGGAGGGTCTCTGCGAGGGGAACACGGCCGACGAGAGGTCCCGAAGGGTTGATCCTTCCGCTTCGGTGGCTCGTCCTTGCTCCTCTTTGAAGAGGTGCCTGGCATGGACTTGGCCGCGCACTGCAAAATATCCAGAGCCACCCTTAAGGCTCGCCGGTAGGTCAACTCCTTGGTGGGGGAGCAGCATTTTTGGCTCTGATCTGTTCAAGCAAAACACAGCGATCAGTCGTCTTCTAGAAACAAACACAAGGTTTAAAACCTGCTTGGTCCAGGGTCCTCCCCACGGACCTCCTAGCTCAGTGCTTAGTCCTGTCTCCAGAAAAGAACCTAAGAAGAGCCCTGTGCTGGATCAGGCCAAAGGCCCATCGAGTCCAGCTTCCTGGATCTCACAGTGGCCTCAATCTCTGTCTCCTGATCCCACTCCCCTGCATCTGGTCCTTGAAGGACCCTGGTTGTAAGCCTGGAGATGACACACATCTCCATCATGGTTTGTCACCTGGGATGAACTTCTCCTCCAGAAATCTATCCAATCCTCTTTTGAAGGCATCCAGGCCAGATGCCATCACCACCTCCTGTGGCAGGGAGTTCCACAGACTAACAACACGCTGGGTGAAAAAAAATATTTTCTTTTGTCTGTTCTCACTCTCCCAACCCAGACAATCCTGCGAGGTGCTGGTTCCCTTCTATTCGGCACTGGTTTAGGCCTCGCCTCCAAGCAGGGCAAGGGGGTCACCACAACATGAGGAACTGTATTAAAAGCTTGCAGCATTAAGGAGGTTGGGAACCACTGGTTTAGAAGCTTGTGTTTTACATCTCCCCTTGTGTGATTGCACTGACACTATGTTTTCAATGTTCGTTTCCATCCCTCGTAACTTTTTTATATTTTTATATTTTTATTTTTCAACAACCTTGTCGATTTGCTTTTATCGTTTTTTTTTCCCCCTTTTAATTTCTTTTTTCTTCGTGTTGGTTTTTGTATTGCTTTGCATCGTTGGGCTAGTTCTGCCCTTATTGTTAACCGCCGGAGTTGTTTCGGGAAGACGGGCAGTATAAAAAAAAATGAATGAATGAATGAATGAATGAATGGACTTCCAGATGGTCTACTCTACCCCGCATGATTACATGGAATTTCTACTCTCCCTTTCTCTGCTCACGTTCTCTTGTAGCTTTAATGTTGTCTTTTAACGCTGCAAGATGTCCCTGCGTTCCCTGTTCTCAAACTTGAATGTATCTTAATTGTACTGGACTGTACAGTCGTACCTAGTATAAAGGAATTAATTCGTTCCAAGTGAAATTATGTTAAACAAATTTTCCTTTATACAAATTTTCCATGGGAATGCATTGAAAATTGAGCAATCCCATTTTTATGTTGTACGGATTTGTCCCGTAGGCGATTCTGTTAAGCCAATTTCCCCTCTCTCTGGGATTTTGTATGTTGCACAGATTTTATGTTATACAAACTGTTTGTTATACAAGGGTCCACTGTCTATTGTCCCTCATTGCTGTAAGCTGCCTTGGGGCCCTTTTTCCAAGGAGAAGGGTGGGGTTTGAAAAAAAATTCTCAAAATAAAATAAAATAAAAAAATAAAAAATAAATACCGTAAGTGAAAAACCTACCAAGGGTCGAGGCAATTTCTTCTATCCTCTCCTCCGTTAAGGGCGTGACGTCAGCCCATTGCACGTTGACCCTTGAAAAGGAAAGAGTTTGGGAATCATTAAAAAAACAGACCCCGTTTGCATCAGTAAAGCTTCAAAGAAATCCTTTCCAAATAATGAAATACTTACAATTCATACCTTACACGGAATAACAAAAGCAGAGTGAAGACACATTTGCTGGAACCTCACGGGTTGTTTGTACTCAGTGAGTGCAACAGTGAAATGCCAGTAGGTAACTGTGCTATAGCTTCTAGTCCTCATTGAGGGGGCTACTGCTAGCACAAATAAACCCATAGGATTTTGATAACAAACTTGGGGGGCATAAGGAAGAGGAGAAGGAATACCTCCGGAAATGTTTACAGAGTTTGGGACTCCAGACAAAAATGGCTTTTTGCTACACGGCAGAAGTGCAGCGATTCACAGGGTAGACTAGCATCAAGTTCCTCAAACAGTCCACCCCTTTCACTTTGGTTGATACAGCACTTGCCATCTCCGTAACTCACTCTGAAACATTTGTAGGAGAAAAGAATTAAAAAAAAAAAGCACGACTTGGCTGGAAACGGATCAGCAGCAAACGGGCAAAGAAAACAAACACTGCTTCCAACAGAGGAAAAGAGAGGGAAAGAAACACTCAGTGGAGAGGCGGGACAGAACAATTGGTCGGCTGGACAGACAGCCACCCCAGCCAATAGAAATCCTTCCCAATCCCTCAAACTGTGCAACATCTCCAACAGAAATAAGCTACTCCTTTACGCTCTGCTAAGGAGGGCTGGGAGGAAAGAGGGTTTCGTAGGGTGGTTTCAATTTAAAATCCAATTTATTCAGAGCGTGATTTAAACCGCTCTCCAGAAAGTCTCAATGGGACACTCAACACCCCCTCAAAACTGCACTATTGCTTGCTATAATATTAAGACACCTTTCTTTACCACTTGGGTAATGTGGGTGGAACGTTACCAATGCAAGACATTTTTTAAAGAACAGGGGTTTCGTTTGTATTGAAGTATTAATTCTGCAGATATTTTATTTTATTTTTATTTTGAATATTTTTACCCCACCTTTCTCCTTGGAAAAGGACTCCAGGTGGCTTAGAAGAATGAGGGACAATATACAGCCCAGAACATTTAAGACCTATTCGCGTTAAGAACAGGGAATTAGAAGAGGCATCTTCGAACATTAAAACATTAAAGCTACCAAAAGCACCCAAAAAGAAGAAAAAATAATTCCATTATGAGGGATGGAAACTAACATGGAAAACACTGGTGCTCTTACGATAGAACATGCTAGAAGTAACTGGTGTACAGTGGTTTGTATAGCATAAAATCTGAACAGCATAAAAAAAATTCCGGAGATAGGGGAAATTTGCTTAACGGAATTGCCAATGGGGCAAATCCGTACAACATAAAAAGAGTCGTGATTAGGGATTGCTCTATTTTCAATGCATTCCTATGGGAAATCTGTATAAAGGAAAATATTCAGAATTTCATTTGGAACGAATTAATTCCTTTGTACAAATTACCCCTATATAAAGCAGGCAGATGTAACTCAACAGGGAGGGCCGAACAGATTAGTCCTTGGGGCTTGGGCTACATCTCCCGGACGCTTTCCGTTCTTGGACTACAACTCCCAGGACACCTTCACCGCCAACTGTGCTGGCCAGCGGTTTCTGGGAGCTGCAGTCCAAGGACGCACCTGGGCTCCCCGAGGTTGGGGAAACCGAGTCCACGGGGGCGTTGAAAACAGGGCTCCGAGAGAAAGAGGGACTTAACTGTTCTTTCAGACACATGATCTCGACGCGCACAGAGGCAGCCTTGTTGACGGACGTCAACTGTCGCCTGGAGGCCCGACTTCTAGACAACACCTGAAGAGGACCAAACAAAACAAAAAAATCGCAAACAGGAAGTGAGACAGATTGCTCTCCTAACTTTACCAAGCCAGCCCACACTAATTCAAATTTAGAAAGGAGGAATCCTAGAGTTGGAAGAGACCTCGAGGGCCATCCAGTCCAACCCCCTGCCATGCAGGAATCCCCATCACAATATTTCCAACAGATGGCCACCCAGCCTCTGCTTAAAGACCACCAAAGAAGGTTTCTCCATGGAGAAAACGGAGATTAGAGAAGCTCCTTCAGTACAAGCATAAGAACCTAAGAAGAGGCCCTGCTGGATCAAGCCAAAGGCCCATCGAGTCCAGCTTCCTGGATCTCACAGTGGTCCCACCAGATGCGTCCGGGAGCGCATGAGACTAGATCTCTGTCTCCTGATCCCACTCCCCTGCATCTGGCCCTTGAAGTACCCTGTGTTTTTAAGCCTGGAGATGACACATCTCCATCATGGTTTGTCACCTGGGATGGACTTTTCCTCCAGGAATCTGTCCCATCCCCTTTGGAAGGCATCCAGGGCAGATGCCATCACCACCTCCTGTGGCAAGGAGTTCCACAGACTAACAACATGCTGAGTAAAGAAATATTTTCTTTTTGTCTGTTCTCACTCTCCCAACCCTCAATTGGAGTGTATGTCCGGTAGTTCTGGATTTTGTGAGAGGGAGAAGAGCGTCCCTCGATCCACTTGACTCAAGCCCTGCATTATTTTGTACGTCTCAATCCACAGAGAAACCACAACTCTCTGGTTCCGTTACCTTCCCGGGCCACCATCGCTTCTTGAACTGGCAAAGCACGTATTTGGGCCTGGGCATTCTTGCCGGTGCTCATGGAGGGCACGAGACGTTGCAGAGACAGAGAGAGGTTTTATCCAGGTTCCAAGGAGGCTCTGCGGCACCATATATCATACGAGAACATCGCCCTTAAGGCTGGAATCAACCGGAGAGCCTGCAGACGAACGAAAAAGAGAGGGGGGGATTATAAAGTAAAATCACTGATAGATTCTGGGGACAAGGTAACAGTGGCAAGCACAGAACATTTTTTTTTGGAGGGGGTCCTTCTCCTCCTCCAAGTGCTGTGTCCTCGTAGAACGTGGGTGATCGGTCTACCTAAAGCTATTCCAAACGGAACAGTTCTGCTCCCTGCAGACCATCGGCTTAAGTTCTTCAGCCAGAATATTCTTCTATGCTTTCTGTGTTTTTCCTCGAAGGACAGCCTGTAGAAGATGGTATTTCTCATTGCGTCTTATGTGTCTCAAATACTGCAATTTTCTTCGCCTTACAGCATGGCGGATTTCTAGTTCTTTGTTTGATGTTTATTTTTGTTATTTCTCTTTGATTTAATGATGATCTGTATGTTGACTTTTGGATTCAATTATGGTTATTTTGTTGCTTTTACCTAGGTATTATATTTTGTATATTGCATAATTGTTGCATTATTTACGTTTCCACTTTGTAAACCACCCAGAGTGACCTTTGTTCAGATCAGTGGTATATAAATCAAATTATTATTATTATTATTATTATTATTATTATTATTATTATTATTATTATTATTATTATTATTATTATTATTATTATTATTATTATTAAACAAAAACAACAATTTATTTATTCATTTATTCATTCTATTTATATACCGCAGCCATCTAGCCCAAAGGCTACTATGGGCAGTTTACAAAGTGAAGAATACAAATTATAAAACACATACAGTAAATACAGTATATACAAACCAAATACAAACAAAGTACAAAATAACAAAATTAACCATAATCAATGTAACTATAATAAAAAAATATATAATAATAATTATTACTTCTAGCACTGTAAAGGAAACCTTTTGCAAAAAATATCACTTTTTAAAATCAAAAAATAAGAATGACATGCAACTCTTAAGAGCTATTAGGGATAAGTGCCTTTTGCAAAGGGGCAGGTAAGGGATGGGGGGGAGGACGGGGAAGGGAGATAAACAAAGACCCCCTCCCTAAATACTGTGGGAAACACCTACTAAATGCACCCTTTCCAGAGTCCTCAGGGGAGGGCAAAAAGGGGGGAAACCCCCCTCAAAAAAAAAAAGAATTTAATCCACCTTAAAAAAGTTAATTGGGCCTCCTAGTTAATTTGATGGGAGGGGATAAGTTTTTGGGAGGGGGGAGGCACCCCACGTCCCCTATAAGCCAAGATGGGGGGTGTCCCCTCCCCCACCTAAAGTGAGCCCCCCTTGGACAGGGGGAGTTAAGGGGGGAGCCCAGGCCCCCAAAAGTTAAGAGAAAAGGGAGAACAGGCACCCTATTTGAGGGGGGGAGAAAGGGGAGGGCCTCATTCGGGAAGAGGGGCCAAGGGACCCTATTCTCGCCCCCCTCCCTTTTATTTTTAAATACATTTTTAAAAAATTACCTCGCGGGTCAGGTGGGCGGAGGCGGGACTCGAACTTGCCACGCCCGGGGGAGAAGGGTTTCCTTGGCGCGCGGCGAGGCACGTGACCGCGCGCCCATTTTTTTTCCCCCGCCCCGCTCCTTCCTTCCTCTTCATGGTCCGGCCCCGCCCACTCGCCCGTTCTTTCGCCGTCACTCTCCCGCCTTCGCTCCACCCCTCCCTCACCAAGCTCCGCCCACCGGGAACGTAAGGCGAGGGATTTCCCGCTCCGCCCTTTCCTTCCGATAGGGTGCCTCGCGGGAGAGGCGGCGACCAATCAGAAGGCGAGGAGCCGCTTATATAAGGCGTGCCGCGCTGTTTCTGGAGGTTGGTGGTTCGAGCCCACCCAGGGACGTGGCGGTGGTTTTTTTCCTGCCTTCCCTTTCCGAGGCCTCCAAATGCATTCGATGGACAATTAACGACAATTAATCCAAGCCGCCGTCCCCTGGGCGTTGCAAGCCAGCCCGACCAGAGAGCCTGAAAAAGGGAGGTTTTGCTAGGCTGCCGGGCAAGGAGGGGGTTAAGAAAAAAAGGACATCTTTTGCCAAAAGGCAGGGCGGCTTCTGCCCATAACTAAAATGGAGTTGGCACGGGGAGGTGGGGGGGGGAATGACACCCAAAGCCCCCCTTTTAATTAAATAGGTCTAATAATCCAGCGGTGGTTTCTCCACTGGTGAGTCCCAAGATGTTCCTGGACTGCAACTCCCAGAAATCCCTTCCAGCACAGTGAGTGGTGGAGGCTTCTGGGAGTTGCAGTCCAGGAACATCTGGGGACCCACAGGTTGAGAAACCACTGATATAATGAGTCCCAAAAAGGCGAGGGCAAAGGATGAACCCAAGTGCCTGATTCTGGGGAGGCCCCAGGAAGGCTGGTGTTATTCTGAACTACATTTCCCAGCATTCCAAAGGCACCTCCATGGGGAGAAAATTGGGCCCCTCTCTTCCCGATCTGCTTGGATTTTTTTTTATTCTTGCCTTGAGCAGGGGGGCTTGGATCGGATGGCCTTATGATGGGGATTTCATGCAAGCGGGATATGGGGGGTGGTGTGGGAAATAACCCTGAAAATCATCTGTGGCCACCGGTCCCATCACCTCCTGGCAAATAGAAGGGGAAGAAATGGAGGCAATGACAGAGTTTATTTTCTTGGGCTCCTTGATCACTGCAGATGGCGACTGCAGCAACGAAATTAAAAGACACCTGCTTCTTGGGAGGAAAGCAATGGCAAACCTAGGTAGCATCCTAAAGAGCAGAGACATCACTTTGCCAACTAAGGTTAGGATAGTCAAAGCTATGGTTTTTCCAGTAGTGATGTATGGAAGTGAAAGCTGGACCATAAAGAAGGCTGATCGCCGCAGAATTGATGCTTCTGAGCTGTGGTGCTGGAGGAGAGTCTTGAGAGTCCCCTGGACGGCAAGGAGATCAAACCGATCCATCCTGAAAGAAATCAACCCCGAATGTTCACTGGAAGGACAGATTTTGAAGCTGAGGCATCCATAATACTTTGGCCACCTCATGAGGAGAGAGAGGAGTCCTTGGAAAAGTCCCTGATGTTGGGAAAGATGGAAGGCAAAAGGAAAAGGGGACGGCAGAGAATGAGATGGTAGGACAGTGTCATCGATGCAACCAAGATGGATTTGGCCAAACTCCGGGAGGCAGTGGAAGACAGGAAGGCTTGGCCAGCTCTGGTCCATGATGGGGTCATGAAGAGTCGGACACGACTGAGCATCAAAATCATCTGTGGCTTAATTTTTGACACGAAATGGCTCAACAGAGCCTTCCTCCGATTGGGGGCCTCGCAAAAGGACAAAGCGCCTTGGAAAAGGCCAACCACGCTGGAAAAAAGCGGGAGGCGGTGGCGGTTTTCTGCTCTGTTCCAAGCTCCCCAAAAATAAATTAAAATGCCCTGGGTTGAACCTGAGCCCCTCGGCCGTCCCTCTTGCACTGGATAACCCAAGCGGGTTAAACGGCAACTGAGCCGAGGTTGTTCTGTGCATGATCCGTGACGTTCGGAGGCTGTGAGCCAGCAGAGACCTTTGGCTGGTCGTCCGCCGTGGCCTAGCGTGCCTTTTTCCCCTCCAAGGTCATCCCTTTGAAAGGTGTGAAAATAAAATAAAATATTGCAAAGAAACAGAATCCTAGAAAGACTTATTTTTCACATGCATGAAAACTTGCTTTGCTGTTACAGTGGTACCTTCTATAAAGGAACTAATTTGTTCCAAATGAAATTCTGTTAAGCAAAATTTCCTTTGTACAAATTTCCTATGGGAATGCACTGAAAACGGATTAATCCGCAATCACGGCCCTTTTGTTGTTGTATGGATTTGCCCCATAGGCGATTTGGTTCAGTGATTTCCCCCTATCTCTGGAAATTTGTTCCTTTTAGCAGATTTTCTGCTAAACACACCGTTCGTTATACAAGGGTCCAACTGTACCTTGTAAATTTACTCTGGCAAGAGGTCAGGAAGAGACGCAAACAGCTGAACCAAAGTCCGATTTTATTGATATGCAATAGGAACCGGCCAGGGTCTTCTCTGAAATTTACAAGGGAACGTTACTTTTGTCACCCCGTGTGATTGTAGGGTTGTACATTGGGCGCCTTATCCCAACGCCAAGGCCGTGGGTGTGAAGCTCGGAGCCACGCCCACAAGGACCTGTTGGTCCCTAGGAGAAGCCAAAGGTCCCGGGTTCAAAGTCTCGGGCAAGGCCAGGGGGGATCACGGACAAAGTGTCGAGAGAGGTTTGCAAACCCAGGAGCCCAGATGCAGGGGAGAGGTATCAGGAGACAGATATCTAGTCTCGTGTGCTCCCAGATGCATTTTGTGGGGGCTAAAGAGATTCCATTTGAACATTAGGGAGAACTTCGTGACAGTTAGAGCTGTCCGGCAGTGGAAGATGCTGCCACAATGGAGGGTGGTGGAGTCTCCTTCTTTGGTGGTTTTTAAGCAGAGGCTGGATGGCCATCTGTCGGAAATATTGTGATGGGGGTTCCTGAATGGCAGGGGGTTGGACTAGATGGCCCTTGAGGTTTCTTCCAACTCTAGGATTCTATGATTCACTGTGAGATCCAGGAAGCTGGACTCGATGGGCCTTTGGCCTGATCCAGCAGGGCTCTTCTTAGGTTCTTAGGTTCTTATGTCCATTGCTCCACGGAGCAGCATCCACTGCCGGATGCTTCTAGGAGGGTTTTCCTTCCTCTCCAAACTGTTCCTGTCCTTGTGGGTCTTCTTCCGTGGGGCTCAGAAGCCCCCGTACCTTGTACTCGTAGGGCAGGGGGCTACCTGAGCCCGCCGCTTCCTCCGTGGCAAACAGCACCTCTTCCACGGTTTTGACGAGGCCCTCCGGCGAGCCCACCGTCGGCTCCTCTGCCGGCTCCGCTTCCTCCGGCCGTGGATCCACCACGAACGGTTCCGTGGAACTGCTCGACTCCAGCGGCTCTACGAAGCACCGCGGAGGGTGGGCCTGGAAAACAGAAAACGGAATGAGTTACTGGAGTATCAAAGGCATACACCTCCAGTTAGGCAAATTGAGCCCCTGTTGACCATCCTGTGACCAATCCCGAAGCTAATCCGGATGCAAGGGACAGATGTCGGGCTGCAGCATATAGATCATTTTCGTCACTCGAAAGAGCACCACTTTGAGCTGTGTGCTAAGGATTTGTTTGTTTGTTTGTTTGTTTGTTTGTTTGTTTGTTTGGAGTATTTTTACCCCGCCTTTCACCTTGGAAAAGGACTCAAGGCGGCTTGCAGTAATGAGGGACAATATACAGTCCGGTACAATTAAGACATATTCAGGTTTGAGAACGGGGAATGGAGGGACCGCTCTTACAGCATTAAAGGAAAACATTAAAGCTACGAGAGAACGCGAGCAGCTAAAGGGAAGAGTAAAAATTCCATGGGAAAGTTGTGAGGGAGTTATAAAAGTTATAAGGGCATTGTTTAGTGTAGCTTTGGGTGTATGCCTCTAAAGTGGATGGCCGTATATGGCTGATAGATAGATAGATAGATATACACACAGTAGGACCCCAGTATCCCCTGGGGATTGGTTCCAATCCTTCCCGTGGATAATGAAAACCATGGATAAGAGAGAACGCCAAGGTGTTTCCCCCAAAACTGCTGTTTTGTGATAGTAGCTTGCTTTACAGCTGCTGTTTTATGACAGTAGTTTGCTTTACAGCTGCAAACACACACACACACACACACACACACACACACACACACACACACAACACACACACACACACACACACACACACACACACAGAGCGGTGGTACAAAAAAATTAAAACTGGCAAATCCGGCACGACCTAGACAGGTTCCGAACCCGCATCCTTACCTGGCTGCTCGTCTCTGCAACGGCGAAGATCTTGACCGCTTCGGCGCTGGCCGGATCCGGCAGCGCGGGGCACAGGGCATCCCTGAGCCTGGAGAAAGACACCCGTGAATGCTACAGCAGCTGCCTTTCCTGGTCTGATGGATAAAAATTCACACTCCTGAAAAGTCCCCCTATCTCCAGGGCCCACTTGGCCGACGTGGGCAGAACAGGTCACCTCCAAGCTAGGAATAAGGTCCCCAGGGTGGATTATGGGAGTTGTAGTCCAGCTATTTAACCCCCAACCTCCAGGGTTCATCCCTGAACTGGACTTGATGACTCCTGCCTCTATACCCTCCAGCTCTGCACTTTTGGAAGAAAAAAAGGGGGTTAGCCAGAAATGAAACCCAAAGCCACCCTAAGATCTGGGCGTTACCTCTTCCGGCCCAAATGGTAGGCGGCGGCCGAGGCCGTGATCACCCCATAGAGAAGCCCCATGGAGAGCAACACCTGGGTCAGGTGCCTGGCGTCTAGTGGAAGAGGAAAAGGCCCATTAGAAGCAGGGGCTGCAATGAAGACTTAAGGGTTTGCTTTTTGGGGTGGTGGTGGGGACGGACAGACTTTGGGGACGTGGAGGTACCTGAGGAAGGGGTGGTGAATGGGACAAGGGGCTGGCAGCCCTCCTGGCTCCCCTCTGTGGAAGCCCAGACTCCAACTCGGTAGGCTGTGTCGGGCTGCAGATCCGGAAGGACCGACTGGGTTTCCGAAGCGTTGGCCTCATAATCTGAGGGGGAAAGGAGAAGAAAAGAGGGGCGGTGAGAGAGAGAGAGAGAGAGAGAGAGAGAAGGAAGGAATAGATAGATAGATAGATAGATACATGTAGAAAGAAAGAGAGAGGAAAGAAGGAATAGATAGATAGATAGATAGATAGATAGATAGATAGATAGATAGATAGATAGATAGATAGATAGATAGATGGACCAGTTCAACACAACCCCCTTGCATTGGTCCGCCTTCTTGACTGAACGGGGATTTGAACCCAGGTCTCCCAGATCTCAACCCGACACTCTTATCCTCTAGACCCGACCACACTGGTTTATCTCTACTCACAGGTTATCTGACCGTCCCGCTCGTTTTGGCAACAGAGGACGTACTTCTGCAGCACTCCGGGGCACTCGTAGAGGGCCTGGGGGTGCGTCCATGAAATCAGCGCAGAACTGGCCATTTTCTTAACGACCCTGACGGGGATGGAGCCTTCCTGAGAAGCTGTGGGGTGGGAAGAGAGAAAGAGAGAGAGAGAAAGAGGTCATCAACCCAGAGGGTCCCCGATCCTGGAATCAGCCTTTTCTCCACCTGCACCACATCTGGCAGGACCTGTGCCTTTCACAAAACGGAGTATGGATTTGCCCGTCTATAGATAAGGGAGAAATACAGCAGGACCCCAGGGGTCCATGAGAGACTGGCTACAAAACTCCCACCCCCATGGATGTGGAGAGCCACAAAGAATAGCAAACACTCTACAAGGAAGAAGAAAAAATGCAGAAATACATATTTTCACAGTGTATTACC
Organism: Phrynocephalus forsythii; assembly: GCA_029282475.1. Classification (NCBI taxonomy): domain Eukaryota; kingdom Metazoa; phylum Chordata; class Lepidosauria; order Squamata; family Agamidae; genus Phrynocephalus; species Phrynocephalus forsythii. The sequence continues at coordinate 10,658,358 of JAPFRF010000018.1, forward strand.
AGAAGTGGTCACTGGATGGTGCCAGAGACCATGCTATGTATTCTTTCCCAACAAGACTGCAAATTCTCTGGCTCCCTCTAGTGGCTAGTACTGGGAAATACAACATGAAAATATGTATTTTTCTTCTAATATTTTTAATTTTTTCTTCTAATATTTTTAATATTTTGAAAATATGTGTTTTTCTTCTGATATGTTTAATATTTTGAGACCTCAGTTAAATGAAACTGGGGGTACCAGTCCAGCTGAACCAGGCAAAAACTGGCGGAGGGGCAAGTACGTGTATATGGTGGGGGAAAGCCTGTTCCATAAAGCCTGTGCAGAATGCCCCAGGAGCAGATCTAAGAAAAACCAGGGACTAGAAGCTTGACTGCTCTCAGTGGACACAGGGTGTCACCTTAAGGACTTGAGTGGGTCTGGCCATGAGGACTAGAAGCTTGGCAGCTCTGAAGAAGTTTCACAGAGGTGTGTAAAAAAGGGAGACCTGCAAGAAGGCCCACAAGGGTGTGTGTGCTCTTTATTCCATCTTAGCTCAGCTTCCTTCTCTCCGTACCTGGGGGTTGAGGACCGAACCAGGGCGGGGGCAGGAACCCACCCACCCCACAGATGGGCAAAGAAGAAAACTCACTGTTTCTGGCGAAAAGGTGTGTGAGGAGAAACGTTGACCAGACATTCGCAGCCGAGTCGCAGCCGTGCACTGCGAGGCGGTAGCATCTGTTATGCTCCAGCACCCCTAGAAAACAAAACAAGAAGTCTAAGATTTCCAGACCACAATATGGGAGGAGCCCCTATCCACGGGGTGGGTGGGTAGGGAGGGGGCTGTAGGGCCACCACCACCCACAGATGCTGAAAACTGCAGATAGCACTTTTCATTGGGCGCTTTACTCTGATCCAACCTGGGACAACTTTTCCCTTTCAAAGCCCTTGGATGTCTGCAAAGTAGCACCTAATAATTCCAGTGGGACCCTCTTATCCACGGGATTCGGTATCCACGTCCTGCCTGTAAGTCTCAGGAGAAGCCTTTCTGGGCAAATCTGCTGGGGGGGGGATAACAAAGAAGGACCCAAGGCTCTCCGGACGGAGCTCAGAGGGCTGGATTCGGCCCAGCCCAACCAGGCAGGGAAGGGGTTCGATCCGGTCACCCTCTTCCCAAGGATCTGTTACCTGAGCTCCCGTAGACCCGGCCGGCTTCAAGGGTCTCCTCCAAACACAGCGCCTCTGAGGGAGGGTCCCCGAGGGCCTGTTTTTCGAAGCAGAAACCGTCTGCGTCGCCTTTTGCTTCCCACTGCAGGCTGAAATTCCCGCCTGCGAGGCTGACGTTCCGGGCTGTGGGACCTGGAGTCGGAAAAGACCGTTGTCAAGGACCCCCCCATTTTTTGGGGGATGGGATAAAAATGCCAAACAGAAATCCCAGGAAAAGAAACGTGCACCAGCCCTTGGTCCGGGAGAGGCCCTTTTTCAAGCTAAAAACATAAAAGACAAAAAATATAACAGAAAACAAGAGATAATATTTTATTATCAAGGCAGGATCTAAGCAGACCCTTGTGTCTCTCTTTCTGATTTTGGCTCTACGTTTCACACTAACCCCCTCATATAGATGTCCCTGTCTCTACTCTCTCTGTATATCTGTGTGTTTTCTTTTAAATGAAGCCAAATAAAAAGACAAAAAACATAACAGAAAACAATATACAGTGGACCCTTGTATAACAAACAGCTTGTATAACATAAAATCTGTACAACATAAAAAGACAAAAAATTAACAGAAAACGGAGATAGGGGAAATTTGCTTAACATAATCGCCTATGGGGAAAATCTGATTACAACATAAAAATGAGATTACTCCATTTTCAATGCATTCCTATGGGAATCTGTATAAAGGAAAATTTGCTTAACATAATTTCATTTGGAACAAATTAATTCCTTTATAGAAAACAATATATAATAATTTATTATTAAGACATGGTCTAACCAGAGACACAAGGGGCTGGTTAGATCCTGCCTTGATAATAAATTATTATCTATTGTTTTCTGTTATGTTTTTTGTCTTTTTATTTGGCTTTATTTTTAAAAAACATAGGTATACCGAGAGAGTAGAGACAGGGACATATAGATGGGGTGGGGGGTAGTGTGACACATAGAGCTAAAAATATTAAGAGGGACACTCAAGGTGCTGGTTAGTTCCTGACTTTATAATAATTTTTAATTATAATCTATTGTTTATATGTTTTATGTCTTTTTATTTGGCTTCATTAAAAAAACAGATATACAGAAAGAGTAGAGACAGGGACATATATATGGGGTAGTGTGTGGCTCATAGAGCCAAAATCATGAAGAAAGACACAAGGGGCTGGTTAGGTCCTAATATGATAATAATTTTTAGTTATTACCTATTCTTTCATGTTATCTTTTATGTCTTTTTATTTGGCTTTATTAAAACATAGATATACAGAGATGTAGAGACAGGGACATTTATACGGTTTGGGAGGTGGGTAGTGTGTGGATCATAGAGCTAAAAACATGAAGAGAGATGCAAGGTGCTGGTTATCTCCTGATTTGATAATAATTTTTAGTGATTATTTATTATTTCATGTTATGTTTTTGTCTTTTTATTTGGCTTTATTAAAATATATATTTAATATGGTGCTTTATTTTAAAAAGAAGAATAGATATACAGAGAGAGTAGCAACAGGGACATTTATTTGGGGTGGTGGGGTAGTATGTGGATCATAGAGCGAAAATCATGAAGAGAGACACAAGGTGCTGGTTAGGTCCTCACTCAAATAATAATTTTTAGTTTTTTTATCTATTCTTTCATGATATGTTTTATGTCTTTTCATTTAGCTTTAATAAAAAACAGATATACAGAGAAACAGGGAAATATATATGGGGTGGGGGGTAGTGTGACACATAGAGCCAGAATAATGAAGAGAGACGTAAGGTGCTGGTTAGATCCTGATTTGATCATGATGTTTAATTATTATACAGTATATGGTTTTATGTTATGCTTTATGTCTTTTTATTTGGCTTTATTTAAAAAACATAAATATACAGAGAGAGTAGAGACAGGGACGTATGCATGGGGCGAAGAGGGTTGGAGTGACACAGAGAGCCAAAATCATAAAGAGAGACACAAGGTGCTGGTTATGTGCTGATTTGATGCTTTTTTCATTACTATCTATGGTTTTATGTTGTTTTATGTCTTTTTATTTGGCTTTATCTTTTTTAAAAAAATAAATATACAGAGAAAGTAGAGACAGGGGCATATATATAGGGGGAGTAGTGTGACACATAGAGCTAAAATCATGAAGATCACCTAACTAGCACCTTGTGTCTCTCTTCATGATTTTGATTTTGGCTCTATCAGGGGTCCTGTATTCAAACAGCGGGCTGGTCCACCACCACCCATAATATATGCCCCAAAAGCAGCTGCAGAGGTTGGCTTGCTCACAAAATAATTGGTCCCACTGGTGTAGGGTCACTAAGAAAATAAAATGAAATATTTTAAAATTGAGATGCTTTTAAGTAGTATGGGTTCACTAAGAAAAAAAAATGAAAAACTGTTCCCAACACCCAAAACAACATCATGCACAAGCACTACACGAAAACCCCAAACTGGAACCTTCCCATAGAAATACTAGGCAAACTGCTCTGCAGTCTTTTCCCAGCCTGAGTGGCACTGTTGCTGAACCAGGAGGCTTTGATTAATTGAAATACAACAACATCATTCACCATGGACCCTGAAGAGTCTAAGCCACTGACAAAACTCCATACACACCTGGATTCTCCTCCCCCCCTCCACTAGATTTCTCCCCCCCTCTCTTTCTCTTGCCTTCCCCTCCCTGCCACCTTGAGCTAGAAGGGCACCCCCCCCTGCTCTCCTCTTAACCTCTCACCCCACCATGCTTTCCTGGGTACTCCCCCCCCCCCCGTTCTCTATGCTTGGGACCACCATCTTGGGCAAGAACCCTGGGGAGAGAAGGAGGAAAATGGTGACTCTTTGGCATGGCTGCATCTTCCAGAAGTGACTCCATCATTCAAGGAGAGGCAGGAATTTCCTCATGCACAATGGGATTAACTTCAGCCTGGAGGCTCCCTATTGTTTCACTTCCATATCTACCAGGAACTGTGTCTGGCAGCCTTAGGACTCTTCCTATTGACTTTCCAGCCCCCCCCCCCATTGACCTGTTAATTACCCAGAGATTACCCAGACCCTTGGGCAATGCCCACCTTCTTCCTTTCCATTCTCACACCTTGAATGGCCCATCAAAGAACAGAGGAGTCCTGGCCACACCTGGCAAACAGGTTAATCTGGAATCCTGTTTCAGGATTTGGGAATGCCTTGAGACCTCCCCCAGGAGACCCTCTGGACTGTCCCCATGGGATGTCCCCTGAGGACCACCTCTTGCCCGGCCCAGGGATTGCATGCACCTCATGGGAGGGGGAGGGAGGTATAAAACCCGGGTGCACTCTTTCTTCTGGGCCGACCATCCTGCACTGCCTTGCTGTGGGTTAGTTGGCCTTACCCTTCTTTATTAGGCCTAATAAACCGGTATTTTTTTCCTGGACCTCTCTGTGTTGAATTTCTTTCATTGGACCTTGGGAAATTCAGCAGCGTACAGTAGGAATAGCCTACTGTGGACTCAACAATGGGGTGGTAAATAAGCAGAATACTTTGCTTTTCCTTTGCTTTAACCCTCCCACCCATATGTATGTCCCTGTGTCTATGCTCACTGTATGTTTATTTTTTTAATAAAGCCAACTAAAAAGACATAAACAACATAAAACCGTAGATAATAATTCAAAATCATTATCTCCTCATGACCTAACCAGCTCATTGTGTCTCTCTTTAAGATTTTGGCTCTATGTATCACAATAACCCCCCCACACACACACTCACACACCGACCCCATGTGTATGTCTCTACTCCTTAAGATTTCCCATAGGAAAGAATGGGAGGCTGCAATTACCAGAAATGGCCACAGGATGGAAGCACTGGTGCGGCCTTTAAATTTCCCATAGGAAACAACGGGGGGCTGCAGTTACCAGGCGGGCCACAGGAGGGAGACACTGGACAGCCCTTTGGTTTCCTATGGGAAAGAATTGGCGGCTGTCTTAATCAGTGCCTGAAAAATAATTAAATTTCCTCTCCGCCTAAGAGAGTTTCCCCTGGTTTCATATGAGAGATAAGGAGCGTAGTGGCACCGATGCGTTTATTATACCTCCCCCGGAGGAACAAAATAAGTATATATTGAAAATATTAATGATGATTTTTTTAAAAAAACCGGTCAGGCAATAATTTCGTCACCCCTGTCATGGCGTCGCTGTCCCGGAAGGCCCCCGCGTCGCGTCAGTCGCGCAAGCCGGAAGTAGCACGTTACAAGCATGGAGGGCCGGGCTAGAACTAGAGCTACTCTCTCTGAATATCTGTTTTTTAATAAAGCAAAATAATTAATTGCCTCTCAACCTAAGTGAGTTTTCCCCTCGTTTGATATTAGACGGAAGGCAAGCAGTGGCCAAATAAAAAGACATAAAACAACACAAACCCATAGATAATAATTAAAAATCGTCACCAAACCAGGAACTAACCAGCACCTTGTGTCTCTCTTCATGATTTTGGCTCTATGTGTCACACTGCCGTCCGCTCCATATATATGTCCCTGTCTTTACTCTATCTTTTTTAATAAATAAAGCCAAATATATATCTTTTTTAAAAAACAATAAAGCCAAATGAAAAGACATAAAATAACATCAATTAATGCATAACAAAGAAAAAGCATTACCAAACCAGGATCTAACCAGCACCTTGTGTCTCTCTTCATGAATTTGGCTCTATGTGTCACACTACCGTCCGCCCCATATATATGTCCCTGTCTTTATTATCTCTATCTATTTTAATAAATAAAGCCAAATATATATTTTTAAAAAAATAAAGCCAAATGAAAAGACATAAAAATAACATCAATTAATACATGACAATAAAAAGGCATTACCCAACCAGGACCTAACCAGCCCCTTTTGTCTCTCTTGGTTCTGTCATTTTTTTTGTCTTTTTATTTGGCTTCATTTAAAAGCAGATATTTTTGACATCTATTTTATTTGGCTAGAGCCAAAATTTAAAAGAAAACAAAGACTGCTTAGACAGATAATAAATTATTATCTCTTGAGTTTTTGTCTTTTTATTTGGCTTTGTTTAAAAAAGAAACACAGATATACATAGGGTAGAGTCAGGGACATAGATTTGCCGTGGGGTGGGGGTAGTGTGAAACGTAGAGCCAAAATCAGAAAGAGAGACACAAGGTGCTGGTGAGGTCCTGAGTGGATAACAATTTTATATTATTGTGTATTATTTTATGTTTTTTATATTTTTATTTGGCTTTAGTAAAAAAATAGATATACAGACTGTAGAGACAGGAGAAAATATATGGGGTGGGGGGGTAGCATGACTCACAGAGCCAAAATCAGGAAGAAAGACATATGGTGCTGGTTAGATCCTGAAGGATAATAATTTTTTAATTATTATCTATTGTTTTATGCTATGTTTTGTGTCTTTTGATTTGGGTTTATTTTTTAAAAAGTATACACATACAGAGAGAGTAGAGACAGGGACATATATATGGTGGGGGGGGGGGTTAGCATGACACATAGAGCCAGAATCTTAAAGAAAGATACATGGTCCTGCCTTGATAATAAATTCTTATCTATTGTTTTATGTTATGTTTTATGTCTTTTTATTTGGCTTTATTAAAAAAAACAGAGATAAAGAGAGAGTAGAGACAGGGACATATACATGGGGTGGGTGGGTAGCGTGACACTTAGAGCCAAAATCTGGAAGAGAGACACAAGGTGGTGGATAGATCCTTACTGGATAATAATTTTTAATTATTATTTATTATTATTTTTTGTCTTTCTGTTTGGCTTTATTTAAAAAAACATAGATATACAGAGATGGTAGAGTCAGGGCATGCGGGTGGGTGGTAACGGTGGGGAATAGTTTGACACACAGAGCCAAAATTAAAGAGCGATATAAGGTGCTGCTTTGCTAATAATTTTTAACTATTATCTATTAATTTATGTTATCTTTCATGTCTTTTTATTTGGCTTTATTTTAAAAAATGTATATAAGAAGTGTAGCAACAGGGACATATATATGCGGTGGGGGTGGCCAGTTTTGGTAACTTCATCAATAGTACCTTTCCCAGGTACTATTTTCCAGCCAGGTGGGAGATACCTGGCTGGAGAATAGTACCTGTGAAAGGGATCTGGGAGTCTGGGTGGACCACAAATTGAACCTGAGTCAGCAGTGTGATGCAGCGGCCAGGAAAGCCAACATGATTCTTGGTTGCATCAACAGAAGCATCATGTCTAGATCAAGAGAAGGGATAGTACCACTCTATTCTGCTCTGGTCAGACCCCACCTGGAGTCCTGTGTCCAGTTGTGTACACATTAGTTTAAAAAGGATGTTGACAACCTCGAGCGGGTGCAGAGGAAGGCGACCAGGATGGTTGAAGGAAATGTCTTATGAGGAACGGCTTAGGGAACTGGGAATGTTTAGCCTTTCAAAAAGAAGGCTGAGAGGGTATATGATAGTTATGTTTAAATATTTGAAAGGATGTCCTATTGAAGAGGGAACAGGTTTGTTTTCCATGGCTTCAGAGACTAGGACTCGGGGCAATGGTTTCAAACTACAGGAAAAGAGATTCCATTTGAACATTAGGAAGAACTTCATGACAGTTAGAGCTGTCTGGCAGTGGAATAAGATGCTGCCACAAAGGAGGGTGGTGGAGTCTCCTTCTTTGGAGGTTTTTAAGCAGAGGCTGGATGGCCATCTGTCGGAAATACTGTGATGGGGGTTCCTGCATGGCAGGGGATCAAACTGCATGGCCCTTGAGGTCTCTTCCAACTCTATGATTCTATGATATGATTCTTGCCTTTGTTTTGGAAGGAATTATATACATTCTTTATCCTAAGAAATGCTTATTTCTAGGGTTTTTCTTTTAAGTAATTTTATTTTAATTAAAAATGTTTTTTCCAGTGTTTTCCATGCTAGCTTCCATCCCTCATAATGGATTTTTTTTTCCATTTTGCATGTTCTTTGTAGCTTTAACAGATGCCTCTTCTCTTTCCCTGTTCTTACCTTGAATATGTTTTGAACGTTCTGGGTTGTATATTGTCCTTCATCATTGTAACCCCCCTTTGGTCCTTTCCCAAGGAGGAAAGGTGGGGTAAAAACAGTCAACATAAAGAAATAAAATTATTTCGGGCTGTGGATAAGTGAAGCAGCGGATACCGAAGTCGTGGATAAGGGGGTGGTGGTTTTCCTGTTGTAACACTAACTAGCTGAATGCGGCATACTCACCTGCATCCCACGCTGGCGGAAGCAGAAAGGAGCGGATCGTGGCCTGGCTGACCCGGTTCGAGGCTTCCAAGGACACGTTATATCCGGCCCCGGAGAGGGCCACCACGTAGGACGTCCGGTGGACCACGCTGTGTGTGAAGACGGGGTCACACTGGCAATCGGGGCAGGGCGGCAGGGCGAATGTCAGCGTGTAGGTCACCTCCCCTTCCTCGGGGCCGGGCCTCTGCAAAAGAAGGTCCGGGCGAGAGCGAAAAAGTTGCAAGCGGTCAATTGTTGACGAGACCGATGCGGTGGAACTCTCTGCCACTGGAGGCCAGTCTGGCTGTCTTTTCCCACAAACAGGCAAAGACCTCCCTCTGCAGGCAAAGCTTTCCCCAAATGACTTGGCTGCCTGGATCTGGGTGTTTACGTGGATCGTCGTGTCCTGGTGGTCTTGAATGTCGTTTGGGGTGGCTTATGTTTTTTTAAAGTACGGCATTTGTTTGATTTTTTAAAAAAATTATTTGCCTTCTCACCCTTGCTAGCTTAAATAACGTAAGCTGATTCAGGTCCTCCCTTATGGAAAAGGTGGGGCGAGATATTTTAAACAAACAAACAAACAAATAAATAAATAAATAAATAAATAAATAAATAAATAAATAAATAAATAAATAAATAATGTTAGAGCTGCAGAGCTATATATCATCTCCATCCATTCATTTTATATCCTGCCATCTTTCCATCCATCCATCCATCCATCCATCCATCCAAACGATTCAATCCATCCATCCATCCATTGATTCACCCATCCATCCATAAAATATCCACGTCCATGATCCATCCATTTTTAAAACATATTTTCCATCCATCCATCCATCCATCCATCTATCCGTCTGTCTGTCTGTCCATCCATCCATCCATCCATCCATCCATCCATCCATCCATCCATCCATCCATCCATCCACTCATTTTATATCCTGCCTTTTTTAAATGGAATAAACTGCCTCAGGTCTTTTGAACTATTTCCCCTACTATAATCTAATTTGTTTGGGATTATGGACAATATAACTTTTTTTAAAATTTAGGTCTTTTGCAGGAGAAAGGTGGGATTATGGACAATATAATAATATTTATGTAAAGATACATGTACAATAAAGATACTTATATCTATATAAATATTGTGGTGGCATTCAAGTATCGTACGTCAGGATTCCCCGTGTAGTACCGTGGATAGGATTGTGGGCTGAGATTCAGAAGGACAAGATTCTAGAAACCATTTCAAATTTTGCATCATCACATCTCAAGTAGTGCATGCAGTTTTGTGCTGCTCAGAGAAATCTTTTTGAGTTTTTTTTTGGGGGGGAAGTGTCCACCCTACCTCCCACTCCAGCGTGACATTCCTCAGTCCGTCTTCCCCAAGTCGCCCCGTGGTCCAAGTCACGTTTGGACTTCTGAGGATTTCTGGAAGAGAACACAGTGTGTCCGTTTATTCCTGCGAAGGACCTGATTCATTTTGGACCAAACATCTCTGCCGTTCCACCTCCTTTGTGTTTTGAATGTTGGTTAAAATCCTCCAACTGGGCAGTGATTCACATGACTGAAATAGCTTCAGGTTCCCAATTTCAGCCCACCCCTTGCCCTCTCCTTAACTGGCACTTACGGTCTCGACAACCCCCTCTGAGACATTTTGCCGCAGAAAAGAATTCAAAGTTCCGTTTATCTCCAGTGGAACAGACCAACGGCAAGCTAAAAACACAACTGCTTTGAGCAGCAGACTGCCTGTCTACTTCAAGAGACCGAGGAGAGGGCGACAGGCCCTGAGTGGAGAGGCGTGGCTGTTGCGGCCTTCCGAGACAGGCCAGTGACGATTGGTTAGTGCCGGAGTGATTGACAGCCCAGAAAGTTCCCTCCCGGCCAAACCTACCAGAAGCAGCCTGCGAGGTTGTAGAAGCTCCTGACAATTTGGACCTTCAAGCAATGAGCAACGCAAACAAACACACACACACGAGCGGCCACAGATTTTAGCAGGCCCAAATCTCACCCGCGGGAACAAAAACGGAATCGCTCCAGTCACTCCAGTAGCTGCTCCAGTGAGACGTCCGGTACCGGACCTGCATTTCGAATGCCCGGCTTTTCTCCACAACGCACGTCACTTGGGGGGGGGGAAGGAGAGACACCTTTGTCGGGCCTTCCGAGAAAGCAAAATTCCCCCCCGGCTTCAATGTCGTTCGGGTTGAGTCGAGCCACCGACTTTTCGGTGGCTTCCTCGATACCCCTGAACCCCTCCCCAAATGGACCCTGGTTTAAGAGGTCTTGAAAGCAGCCGAAAAGCCAGTCTGGAAGAAAAACATCCCGACACGCTTGCTTCTCAAAGGAAAATAATACCGTTTTTTTTTTTTTTGAAAGAAATGGGAGAATCAATAGTATAAGGATTGTAAGCACGGATAAAAGTCCCAAGCGGGGGGGGGGGAGGTAGACGGGGTCGTTTGTTTGGCTCTGTGTTTACGTTATTTCGATTTTAGATGGTATTTATGTTATTTTGAAAGAATAATTAAAGAAACAAATAAGTCTCCCCACACATAAAGCTCCCATGTCCTGCTTCCTGAGGGACCCAACCCAAATAGGACATGGGTCTTTAAAAAAAAATTTTTTTTAAAATCCCACACGGTCCCACAGGTACCGGCCTACCTTGGAGGGTCCCAGAGGCGGCTCCCTCTTTCTCAGATGTACAGTTTCCCTAAAAAGAAATACAGGCAACATTCGGCAGGAGGGGTATCGGGACGCCCCCCACCCCACCCCGCTGTATTGCATTCATGATCTGAGCAAAGGACACCAGCCGGTTTGCGGATTCAGGATTTTGTGTTGTTTTTCTTCCCCGCTTTTGAACCTGTAACTAGTTACTCCTAGTAATTTGAATTACCCACCCAAACAGCTCCAGCCAGAGGGCTCCACCGGCTATTTTTGTATACAGCGGACCGTCATATAACAAACGGTTTGTATAACAAAAAATCTGTGCCACATAAAAAAAATTCCAGAGATAGGGGAAATTTGCTTAATAGAATCGCCTATGGGGCGTATCCGTACAACAGAAAAATGGTCGCAATGAGGAATTACTTCGTTTTCAATGCATTCCTATGGGAAATTTGTATCAAGGGAAATTTGCTTAACAGAATCTCATTTGGAACAAATTAATTCCTTTATACAAAGTACCACTTTATTTTGTAATATACTATGTTGTTTGTATTTTTAAAAAATGTGTTACTTTGTTATTTTGTTATGCTATTCTATGTTGTAGCCCTAGGGTGAGATGGGAGGTATAAAAGTCAAATAAAATAATTTTTCAGCCGAGCCATCCCCTGTTCCTGCATGTAGCAAGGAGTTGATAATGATGGCCTTCACTGTTCTATGGTTCTAGGATCCTCCTCTATTTCATATCAGTCCATAATTTTAAATGGTGCAGCACTCAAAGAAAGAAAGAAAGAAAGAAAAAGAAAGAAAGAAAGGAAGGAAGGAAGGAAGGAAGAAAGAAAGAAGGAAGGAAGGAAGGAACAAAGAAAGAAAGAAAGAAAGAAAGAAAGAAAGAAAGAAAGAAAGAAAGAAAGAAAGAAAGAAAGAAAGAAAGAAGAGAAGGAAGGAAGGAAGGAAGGAAGGAAGAAAGGAAGAAGAAGGAAGGAAGGAAGAAAGAACAAAGAAAGAAAGAAAGAAAGAAAAAGAAAGAAAGAAAGAAAGAAAGAAAGAAGGAAGGAAGGAAGGAAGAAAGAAAGAAAGAAAGAAAGAAAGAAAGAAAGAAGAAAGGAAGAAAAGAAAGAAAGAAAGAAAGAAAGAAAGAAAGAAAGAAAGAAAGAGGGAGGGAGGGAGGGAGAAAGAAAGAAAGAAAAAGAAAGAAAGAAAGAAAGAAAGAAAGAAAGAAAGGGAGCGAGGGAGGGTGGGAGGGAGAAAGGAAGGAAGGAAGGAAGGAAGGAAGGAAGGAAGGAAGGAAGGAAGGAAGGAAGACTGGAGTGCCCGTGGGTGTCCACCCTCTGTCCCTCAGGGGGTCTCGGCTCAGCCCACGTTGTGACAAGAACTCACCCGGGTCCAGTTGCCGGCCTTCTCCAGCCTCCTCCTGACCTCTGTCACCCTGGCCAAGTTTTCACATTGGTGGGATTCCGACCATTGCACAATGAGGCTGTCCTTGGATCGAGAAAGGCCGAGGGAGGCGGCTGGTGGGCTCTCCAGCTTCACTGCAACGAGAGGACCGGTTTTCCTCTCCGTTGGGTCCACCCCGCTCACCTCGTCATTTGGGGTTTTCTGGGGCTGGGGTATCAACTTGCTCCCCCTTTCTCACCAAAGGCTTCGGGGGCATCACTGGGGATTCTTTAAAAATACCCACCTGTGGATGATGGGCTATGTCAAGACCAAACGTGTCTAAATGTAGCCATGTAAAGCCCCCCCCACACACACACACACTCCGAGTTGTGGCCAGGCCAGGCCTGCTGGCTGTTCTCTTTGGAGGCAGACGGTTGTGAGTTTGCTGTTGATCTGTTCGGAACCGTAAGCAAGAAAATGTTTTTCTTCTACTACTAATGCCTCCGAGTGAGTTCCTGAGGCTGCCGTGGGCCAGTTGATGACAAAGAGGTGGCCTGTCCGGGGGTGGGGGAACTTATAGCTATTCTCCTCTGTGAGCCTCTGCATTTCTACGCAGAGGAAGGAAATTTGACCAGAATTTCAGAACTCTGCAACGTTCCCTTTCTTTACATCGGCTCCCTGGAGATCACCCTTAGGCGTTTGTTGGCGAGTCCCAAACCAATGAGACAGAAACCAACACTCATGGGGGGGGCAAAGGGGTTTCTGCCCCATATGGATGACCAGCGTTTCCCCCCTCACCGGCCTCGTTGATCAGCAGCGTCCGATTCTCAGACTGAAACAGAGAACCGTCCTTAGAGTGGCTCTCGACCCAGACGGTGACGTTTTTCAGGGCGTAGACGTCATTCTGTTTGATGACCAAGGAGGTCCTTTTTCCCGCCGGGAAGCTCTGACGACTCCCATGTGTCTTGTCATCATGATACCTACAAAGCGAGGGGGGGCACACACAGAGGAACTTTTTATTTGTCTGTTTCAAGTATTTCTCCTTTCAGCGGCTTACGCCCATTAAAAGACCAGTCTGGAAAGCTAAAAACTATTTCTAAAGTTTGCCAACCGCCCGACTTAGTGAAGAGACTACTTGAGGTTCCTTCCCGGGGGAGGACCCTCCAACGGGTTCTCAGAGCCAACAAGCAAGATCCAGTAGAAACCCCGGATCCTCAGCGATGGGTTCCAACCCCACCCCTTGGTGGATTATGAAAACCGTGGATAATTGCAAACACTATCCATAGCATGCTGAAAACAAAAAAACCCCACAGGGATATGTGTTTCAACCATGCATTACCAGAACCGGCCACTGAGGGAGCCAGAGAAATCCATGCTGTACAGTAGAACCCCTGTATCCACTGATTCACTAACCACTGAATCAGTTATCCACGGTTGGCAGAGGAGAAAATCAAATAAATAATCCAGCAGCTGTAAAGCAGGCAATTGTCACAAACAGCAGCTGTAAAGAAAGCTACTTTCACAAAATGGCAGTTTTGGGGTTTTGGGGGTATTCTCTCTTATCCACGGTTTTCGTTATCCACAGGAAGGCCTGGAACTAATCCCCAGCACAGACTGAGGTCGTCCTGTACATTCGTCAATAGAAGGAGGACCGAACGTGGTCTCTGGCTCCCTCCAGTGGACAGTTCTGGTAAATACATGGTGACAATGCAAATTTCTAGGGTTTTTAAAAAAATATTTTAATATTTTAAACATTTTTGGACCATGGAGAATTGAAATCACAGACACCAATATTGTAGAATGAGGGGCCCCTGCTGTATATAAATAAATGGGTGGAGCAGGGCACCCCTTTTGTGTGTCTTTTCTCACGTCTGTTGCTGCACTTACTGGAAGATGAGAACGTAAGTGGTCTCTGGGTCATTTCGAGGTGCTTCCCAGGTGCAGTTGAGCTGGCAGGAGGCATCGCAACAGGACTTATAGCAGCAGAGGTTTCTTGGGGGCCCACGACCAAGGGTGCCTGCAAACACGGGGGGGGGGTTACGGCAGGTAAAGTGGCTTTTCTCTGTTTCTCCAGAACACTGATATTCCCGACATGGTGTAACTCAAAGGGGCAAGGGTTAAAAAAAAGGGCATAGTGGAACTGGAAAAGGTGCAAAAGAGAGCAACTAAAATGATTACTGGGCTGGGGCACCTCCCTTATGAGGAAAGGCTAAAGCATTTGGGGCTCTTTAGTCTGGAAAAAAGGCACCTGAGGGGGGATATGATTGAGACGTACAAAATAATGCAGGGCATGAGTCAAGTGGATAGAGGAAAGCTCTTCTCCCTCTCATAAAATCCTTCCTTCCTTCCGTTCTTCCTTCCTTCTGTCCATCATCAGCTCCTTCCTTCCTTCCTTCCTTCCTTCCTTCCTTCCTTCCTTCCTTCCTTCCATTCTATATTTTCTTATTAGAAGAACTCTGAAGTGTGTACTGTATACGTATGTTTAAGAAAGCTTTTAAAGCATTTTCTAAATTGTTCTTTGTTGTGTTCTTATTTGTTGTAAACCGCCCGGAGTTCCTCTGGAAGACAGGCAATATATAAGCACCAAAATAAATAAATAAATAAATAGTTATTTAAACATATTTAATCTCTGGATTGTGCAGACATGTTCTTTTTTTTTAGGGAGATACTTCTGCACCCCATAAACTCAAATGATCTGCAGTGGGAGGTCAAAACATCTAAAGTATCCCCTCAGAAGGGATGACTTTGTCCCATTAAAAATTCCTTTTTATTGTAAAAGGTGAAAGTGTGAAAAAAAGAAGTTTGAAAACCACTCTTTAAGCCATTTGGATTGGAGGGACTACTAAGGGGTGATGGTCAGTCACATGTCGGCAGCCATTGGTTCCCTCTGTAACTCTCAGATTCCTTTTCCCACCTTTTGACTCAGAGTTCTGTCAACAATCATGCCTGTGTTATTATTCCCAGAGTGGGCAGCGAAGGAGTCAGCAGTTAGCATCTGAGCAAAGTGTTTATGTAACCAGTTCGGCTGGTCAAAATAATGAAGTTCACCAGCAGGAGCTCAAAGTGACGGAAGAAGCAAATACGCTTTGTCAGTTATTCCCTATACGTATATGAAGATTTGTGAGTAAAATGGAAACTTTTTTTAAAAAAATTCTTTCTCAACAGCCAGCTTCACCCCACTAGGGGACCTGAGCATGGAAATTCAAAAAATAAATAAATGCAAGTTGTCAGTCTTGGCTCATTTCCAGCCATGCAGGGTGTTCTCAGTATTGCAGAGGTAGCTTTTTTTTTTTTTTTAAGCGTGTGGCAGCATCTTCTCAAGAAATGACAGCAAACTCACTGCTTCTCTCCCCCCCCCCCGCTCAAATGTGCTACTTTCATTACTTGTGGTCTGTGCGGGAAGCGTCTGAGAGCATCACTGTCACCTAGCTTTACTGACTGCAAAAGTTCACCAACATCTCACGAGGGTTGTGTGGGTCCCCACCCCCACCACATCCCGTCTTCTCTGCCCTTACCACCCTCCCCTTCTTCCCCATGATGCCCCACAACCCTTCTCCCTAAAAAAGGCATGTCCAAACTTCGGCCCTCCAGATGTTTAGGACCACAGCTCCCAGAATTCTAAGCTTAGATTGCCAATGACAAAAAAAAAAATCTGTGGGAGTTGTGGTCCAAAACATCTGGAGGGCCGAAATTTGGACATGCCGGCCCTAAAACAACTTGAGACAGGAGGAGACCCAGCATCCAACCCATTCTTGAATGCTTTGTTCAAATTCTCCCTCCCTGAGTCTTGCTAATTTACTTCAAACTCAAACCACACCAAATCCAGCCAGCAAAGAGCATCTTAGCAAGGAAGGTTCGAACAACAGCACGATTCTACTCACAGATCTTCTAATATATCTAGAGCTGTGAAGTCTAACATGAAAGACACCCCATGTTCCAAAGCCACCGTTTCCAACTGTGCAAAGCCAGGTGGTGGGTGGCCCCTTTATAGGCCTCTTGAGTTTCCAGCCTTGGGGTCCTGTCCCCACCCCCACCAGTGTTCTTGGACTACAACTCCCAAACGCCCCCACCAACACAGCCGGGTTTCTGGGGGCTGTAGTCCAAGAACACTTCAAGGGGGGGGGGTCCCAAAGTTGAAAAACCACTGCTGTGAAGGATGCCCCTAGAAAAGCAGCCCCACTGAAGCCCAGTTGGAACTCATGGACTACAACTCCCAGAGGTCTGCAGGAAAAAACCAGTTGAAGTTAGAGTTTCTGGGCTCTGGAGACATTTTTGTGGAAAGGGGGCTTCCAGTGGCTCCTGGATCTCTAGTTCCCCTGCGGGCCCATTAAAAGATGTGCCTTTGAGGGACTACAACTCCCATCACGCGCTGGCCAGCAGCAAAAAATGTCACTCCTCCTAGAATCCCAGGAAAAGGGAGTTATTGAAGGGCAGGGATCCCTATCCTAAACCCCAGCTGCTCCCCAACCTGATTCCTTCCAGTCCACACCAATTCCCATGCGCCTCAAGTTCGGACTCAAACCCCCTGCCTCCCTTCTCGGCTCGCGGACGTGGAAAAAAAAAATTGCTTCGGGAAGCAGGAAACTCCCCCAAAAAACAACACCCGCGTCTCCAAAGCCGCCTTATAACCCAACACACACACACACACACACACACACACACACACACACACACACACACACACACACACACACACACACACACACACACACACACACACACGACTAGCGCAAGCCCCTTGGTCGCCCTTTGGCAGGGAAAAAGGTGGCCACCCGGATTCCCGAAAAGGCGAGCGAAAAGCGGCGAAGGGGGGGGGTCCCTAGGCAGCTGGCCATCCTAGGTGGCCAGGCAGAAGGAAGTCCCCACCACCACCAGAGGACTCACCGCCAGCGTGCTCGGGCGTCGCCAAAACGCAGGCGGCCACAGCCAGTAGCAATGTCCTTGCTGTCCGCGAACCCGCCGCCCTGCTGCGCCCCGGCGCCTCCATCCCCGGGGGGCGAGCGGGCGACCTTCCTGGGCGAGCAGGCAAGCAAGCGCTCCGTCCGCGCCCGGCGAGCGCTCTTGGGCTTTCTTTCACTTTCCTTCCCAACAGCCCGGCCAGGTGGGCCGGGACGAGTGAAGGAGGAGACGCCCCCCCATCCCTTGCGCGCTCCCATCAGGCAGAGGCGCGACCCGCTACATTTGGCCGCCCGAGTTCAAAGGGACGCCTCCCCCGCGCCCTCCTTTCAGGCTCCACCAGCCGCCCCCCCCCGCCCCGTATCTGGGGCGGGCCAGAGACTCATCCGCGGATGCTAGAAAAACGCGGATGAGAGAGAACGCCCGACGGTACCCATCGCGCCATCTTTGGTGCCCTCCAGCGGCCAGTTTGGGTACGTTCATCTTTTTTTGGGGGGGGGGGGAGATATTTTTAAAAGGATTTTTCTTTTAATGACTTTAGAGTTTGGAGAAGTGAATCACCGGGTGTCCTATCGCATAAAATAGTGAGGGGTGGGGAAAGCGATGCTTTTTCACATGACCTTCAGCTCACCGAAGGTTAAGGCAAGAAACAGCAAAATACAGCAAAGGAATGGAGGAATAACAATTTGGGGACAAAGGAACTGCACCACTGCTCAGTAAAAGCCCCTTCACACCCCTAAAATAAGTCTGGAGGTGACTCTGTTTCCCCGGCCGTGTTGGAAAATCCAAGTTAAATTTTCATCCCATGCTTTTAGGAGGAGGTTGGGGGGAGTTTGAAGGCACTGAGAAGCACTGTCGGGAGGTTCGGACTAAAACCCGGGGCGGGCTTATTTTCTATGCCGCCTTCCTCCCTGCAGGGACCCAAGACAGCTTACAACAATAATCCAATATGATACTAAAACAAATACTATAATATACAATACAATGCAACCCTTCTGCAATACTATAAAACACGTGTGTGTGTGTGTGTGTGTGTGCGTGTGTGCGTGTGTGTGTGTGTGTTTGTGTGTGTGTATGGTATCATTACAGTCGTGACTGACTCTTCATGACTCCATGTCCATGGAGTTTTCTTGGCAGGAACACTGGAGTGGTTTTATTTTACTTTAAAGTAGTTTAAAAAGAAGGAGAGTATATAGATAGATAGATAGATAGATAGATAGATAGATAGATAGATAGATAGATATAGATATAGATATAGATATAGATATAGATATAGATAGATATAGATAGATATAGATATAGATAGATATAGATATAGATATAGATAGATAGATAGATAGATAGATAGATAGATATAGATAGATAGAAAAATAGATAGATAGATAGATAGATATCTGTATTTAAACAGAGGAAGAGTCAATAAATGAGGGCAGCCGGGGGCCGGATCTCAGCTTTGCTGCCGTTGCTTTTTCTGTTTCGCCTTTGCAGGAAGCAAAAGATTTCTAAGAAACAGTTTCCATCCTGCCTTCGGGGAAGAAGAAGAGAAAGGAGTCAAGGACAGATCTGAAAAACAGGTCACTTCAGATGGGGTGCAGCCACGAGAACAGAAGAACCCACAAACTGGGGTGGGGGGTGGGGAGCTCCTACCTGCCGCCACCCTGGCCTTTCCCAGGAATCAGGCAACGTTTAGCCGACAGGCAGCCGTCCACACGGTACGGCGCGTTCGGCACCAAATAATCCCACGAAAGAGAACAGTGGCAGAGAAGGATGCAACTGTGAAGGAATTTTATTTATTTATGTGCAGGATTTATTTATTTATTTATTTATTTATTTATTTATTTATATTTATTTATTTATTTAGAAGTTCCACAGAAGGTCGCCGTTTTCGACTTTTCCAGAATCGCAGGCAAAAAAAAAAATCAAAGAAAAACAGAACAAAACAAAATACACAAAACAGGTGGCACCATAAAGCCGGGGTGGCCAAACTTCGACCCTCCAGATGTTTTGGACCACAACTCCCAGAATCCCAAGCCCGTATGGCCAATGACAAAAGGACGGGAGCGGTGGTCCAAAACATCTGGAGGGCCAATGTTTGGATACCACAACACTTTCACGTGGACACGTCCACTGGACGTGTCCACGAAATGTTACATTAAAATATGAAAGGTAATCTTTAAGGTGTCACATGTTTTGTGTCTTTTATTTTGTTTTGTTCTTCTTTTATCTTGGCTTGCAATTTATTTATTTATTTATATTTGTACGGATTAAGAACCAACAGGCTGGCCTTCCGATAGCAAGGCCCGCTAAGCAGAATTTCTTTTAGGTTCTTAAAAACGACCAAGCTGGCCAGCTTAAAACGACTCCCCAAAAATCCAAAAAGGTAAAACATAATGGCGCCTTATTTCTAAATAAAAATGCGGAGTGAAACAAAATTGCAAAAAAAAAAATTCAAAAAGCCATTAAAAACAGAATTAAGGTATGAAACTTATTTGCCTACAAAATAACAAACACTAGGTTACTCTCGCTATCTGGTTACATGAATCCATTTCACCTAATCTCGCTACTGTAACTCTAATACTTGCTGATACTAGTTGCTAACAGCAGGAAAAGACAAGATTTCATTAAAGCTACAAGGTTATAAGTAGGTATAAACGCAAAGTCTCTGTGAACCTATAGATCCTTATTGATGCTTTTAATAGCAAGCCTAAGAAGTCACTCCATGTCCCATCGCTCCCCATTTCCTTATCCCCCCCCCCGGTCGACCACTTCAGATGCCGGCGCTGCAATTGGAGGGTGGCTCTATATTAAGTGCACTCCACTCCCGAGGGCTGCTCATTCAATTATCTCAAAATATCTTTTAAAATCCACAGAAATGGCAATAGGCATGTATTTCTGGGGGGGGGGGGTTGTTTACCAAAAGTGGCCACCGAGCATTCAACGAGGAGGCCCCGGGGGGGGGGTTGAATTGAACTCCCTACCTCTGGCTTAATAATAATGAATAAATACTTAAGCTTACAATTGTGGATAGATGATTATTGTCATTTTTAGGACCGCAGAGCTGGGAGGGGACTCCCCGATATCATTCTACCCACCCTGGCAGAAAGCAGCAAAAAGGACGCGAAACGACGGGCGAAGGAAAGGGAAAGAAGAAAGTGGCGGAGCAGGACTACAGTTGAACGTGAAGACGCGATAGCATGCATGCAGAAGCACTGCACAACTTTAATGCTGACAAAGAAGAACTTGAAATAATTATAGCTTTTCGTGCACCTCGGTCCAATCAAGGGTGTATTAAGGGTGTGTTTTTATCTCCCCAGCTGTTTCAGTTGTTTGCAGGACACACCTAAAGGTGACATTATCAGAACTTGCCACTAGGGGGAGACAGCGAACATGCAATGTGTATCTCTGGAAGTTGAGTCGTGGCAACTAGATTTCTTTTTCTTGAGAGATAGAAATGTTTCGCTGCTCATCCAAACAGCTCCATCAGTCTGAAGGGACGTTTGGATGAGCAGCGAAACATTTCTGTCTCTCAGGAAAAAGAAGTCCAGTTGCCTCGACTCAACTTCCAGATAAACTCACCTGGACGACTGGGAATCTTCACAGAGACATGCAATGTGTATCATTGGCTATTATGAGAGTGTGTTCTGTTATCCACAATTTTCAGCATCCATGGGGGGGGGGGCTGAATAGTGAATATGGTGTGTGTGTCCTACACAAACGGAGGACCCCCCCTTCCCCTATTGTCTCTCAAGCGATTATTAGAGGGTTGGACGGCCAAGTGGACTCCTTGAGAGGGCGGGTGGCCGGCGGGCTTCCTTCTGTCCAAGATGGGCATCCCTCAGGTGGGGAGAGCATCGCCAGCTTCATCGGGGTCAGGCTGGATGACCCTTGGGTGGCCCCCTATCCAGCTCTGCTGCCCCTGGCCTAGGAAGAAGGGAGGTGGGTTCTAAAAAGGGGGTCGCCAGAGGGAGTGTGCGCCGGTTCAGTGGCTGCTTGGCTAGCGACATGGCCCATGGCCCCAAGAAGAGCACACTGAACCCCGCAGGGAAGCTGGTTCCTTCCCCCGCCTCCTCCTCCTCCTCCTCCCGGCAGACAAGAACAATGCCTCTCTCTCATGGCCGGTGCCTTCCTTCTTCAGGCCGGGTGACTCACCCAGCGGCTGCCACCCCCCTGTGACTGGCACTGGGTCCAGGGTGCCAGGAAAACAACCCTCCAAGGGAGGGGGGGCTGAAGGAGGGAGCAGAACGTTCCATGTGCCTCCCCGAGGTTGCGAGTTCGAATCTCCCCTCGGGAGACTCCTTGGGAGGGGGGTGGACTGGATGGCCTCGAGGGCCCCTTCCAGCCCAGCCTGTCTATTATACCCTGGATATTGTGATTGTGGAGAAGACAAAAGTGTGGATCATTGACGTTGCTATGCCAGGGGATGGTAGAGTCACTGAGAAACAACTTGAAAAAAAAATGACCTGATATCAGGATCTGAAAATTGAACTTCAGAGACATTGGCATAAACCGGGACAGGTGGTCCCAGTGGTCATCAGCAGGCTGGGTGTGGTGCGTAAAGAGCTAAGCAACTATTTAGAAGAAATTGGAGTTGACAAAAAAAAGTCACCATCAGTCAGCTGCAGAAAGCCACCTTACTGGGATCTGCTCGCATAATTCGCCGACACATCACTGAGTCTTAAATGCTTGGGAAGCGTTCGACTCGTGATTGTAATACAAAATCCAGTGTAGATAGCTGTGTGGTTAATAATAATAATAATAATAATAATAATAATAATAATAATAATAATAATAATAATAATAATAATAATAAATCCTGTTGTGGGATTCAAAGGCTTTCAACTGTTGAGGCATCCTTTCTGCTAGCGACGAGTCACCTATAATGGCAAGAAGATGGAAGCGCGGGTTTCATGGCTGCTTTGGCGATGCGTGTCCGGGGCTCCTCCTAAGGGGGCCGTGGGGTGCGGGCGGGGGTCCTGCCCCCCCTTTCCCCTTCACCCCAACCTCCCTTCTCGAGAAGGACCCGAACCTCCTCCCTGGAGAAACGCAACCGCCCCCCCCTACCCGCGGCGCCCCTGTATCCCTGAGCGCAGAGGAAGTCTGCCGACACGGGAGTGGTTTTGGGTGGGTGGTCGTGGGAACGGGGGCTGGCTTACCCCTCCCAGAGGGAGAGGGGGGAGGGAAATCCCAGGGGGAGATCCCAGTCGCTTCCACCCTCCGGAGTGGGGTTGTTTGTTTGTGTGTGGGGGGGGAAGCGCCCAGCTGCTCCCAGGCAGCCGACACGCGAGTTGGGTGGGTGGTCGTGGGAACGTGGGGGCTGGCCGGGATCCCGGAGGAGGTGTGGGGGGAGAGGATCCCAGGCGTTCTCTCTCTGGCTCTGGCTCCGGAATGGGGGTGGGTGGATGGCGTGGGGGGAGAGAAAGCGATCAGCTGATCCCAGGCAGCCAATACAAGCCGGGGGGGGAGACTCCCCCTCCCCTCTGCCCGCCCCCCCCTCCCCGCCCGGTGCCTCCCCGTGCAAGCGCTTTGCAAACGGGCGAGTCGCGGTTGCCGGGTGGTGGTGGGGGGGGCGTCGGCATGGACGAATCCAGCATCCTCCGCCGCCGGGGGCTTCAGGTGAGGAGTCAAGGGGGGACACACGCACACACACACACACACGGGGGGGAGCAATGGTGGAGGGGACCCCCCCCAACCACCCCTGCCCAACCCGAGGGGGCGGCGGTGGGAGGGATGCCTCCCTTTCCCGCGGGCGCGCAAGGGGGTCCGTGGGCGGAGATCATGGGGGGGGGGAATCAGAGATCCGTCCGTGGGGGTGGGGGGGGGTGGGACCCAGAGGGCGGCTTGTGGGTGGGTGGGTGGGTTGGGTGTAGGAGCCCCCCTCTGCCCCACTGACCAGCCCCAGGGGTGGGTGTGGCTGCCCCCCCACCGCCACCAAGGGACCCCCCCCCATAAAGGTTGCTCCAGGGACCCCTTTGGCTGGGCAGGGTCGGGGCTGGGGGTTGCCCCCCCCCGGATCAGAGCGGTCTCCCCCCCCAAGACTATGTATGTATGTATGTATGTATGTATGTATGTATGTATGTATGTATGTATGTATGTATGTATGTATGTATGTGGGGAGGTGGGTGTCCAGGATTGGGTTTGGGGGGGTGTCTCCATTTCTAATCATGAAAGAAGGGGGCAAAATAAACACCCCCCTCCCCAATGCCAGGGGGTGATCAGGCTCCTCATTTATTGATATTTATTTATTTATTTATACAACTTACAGCACTTGGGAATGGGTGGGTGGATGAAGCAGGACCCCCAAAATTGGGGTGGGGGTGGAAGAGGGCTGAACCATGCACCCCCCCTTCCCATCCTCCCCCCCCGTCCATCCATCCCCCCCCCCAACACTTGAGCTGCCCTCCCCAGAGACAAATCCCCCCCCCCAAATGGGCAAAAGTTCATGTTCAGCCAGACTGGTAAATAAAATGGGGGTGGGTGGGAATTGCCCCCCCCCACAGATGGAGGGTGTATGGGGAGGGGGGCACAAGGTGAAAAGCGAGTTAGCCTTTAAGAGGGTCCGGACCCCCCATGAGGGACCCCAGTCCCCTCCAAAGGCCCCCTCCCACCAGACTTTAATTATGAGTTACTTTTTTGGGGGGCTGATTTTTCTGGGGTAGGTGGCCTGGAAAAGTAACTTGGCTGAACTGAAATGCTTCCCCCCCCCCGAAAAAAGGGCCTTTCCCATGTCTCTCATATGTTGTTTTTTCCTTCTTCTCGATT
This sequence comes from Phrynocephalus forsythii, assembly GCA_029282475.1. Taxonomy (NCBI): domain Eukaryota; kingdom Metazoa; phylum Chordata; class Lepidosauria; order Squamata; family Agamidae; genus Phrynocephalus; species Phrynocephalus forsythii. Next base: position 10,682,411 of record JAPFRF010000018.1, read on the forward strand.
TAAGGCCGCCCGCCCACCCAAAACCCCAATTCTTTTATATATATATATATATTTAGCAATCATTCTTACGTTACATAAGGATAATTCTAAAATGCAGCCGCAGCGTCATCGAAGGCACTCAGAACTGACATTTAAGGGATAACGTGGAAGATTAAGCTCCGTCTTACAGGCTCTCCGGAGCTCGTAGGGACTAAAGACGCCGGGGTCCCCATTTCTTGCGGGTTAAAACTGAGCCTCCCCAGGGTTGGTGGGGGACCCAGATGTTTGCAAGCAGTTTATTTGACAGGTAAAAGCAAAATCAGAAATCTGAGACCCACTCCACTCCTGTCACTCGCCCTCCCTTAGCTGCCCTGGGTAGTAAATAAATAAGTAAAATTCAAAATATTGTGCTTTCTGAGCAGGGTCGTGCCAGGAAGCGGCGGATCCAGAATCTGGGGTGGGACTCTGTACATGCTCAGAAGCTCTGGGTTCTATTTCTCGTTGCTCGTTGCTGGAGCGAAAAGAGAGAATCCAGGAGTTGACCTCTGGGAGAGGTGGGTCCCACGGCCTGGATTTAGATTTCCCCCTCAGGATGAAGGTTAGGGCTGGGAAGATTTTCCCTGCCTTCCCTTCCAAAGAATAAGAATTTACAGGTTTAAAAAGCTAATCATTTACTGCTCTTTCAAGATGTTGAAAACCTGTCGCCCAGGGCAGCCGCCTCCACCCTGGGAGTCTCATCTCCCGGCACTATCGCTTGTTTCAGTTTTGTAAGCTCCCAAGCCATTTCGTCTCCTCCACGCAGCCCTGCTCAGCTCTCACAAACTCAAAAGTTGTGCCTTCCTTTAGGAAGTCAGTCTGTCTCCCGTGGTGCACATCTTCTTTTCCGGCTGCCTGCTACTTTCCCCCAGCGTTTTTTAAAGGTCTTTCCCAGAAAACCTCTGCCCGTCCTCTCCGTGGCTGGCATCCCTCCCTTTAAAAGGGGGGGGGAGAGACCGAAAAAGCCGTGTCAGGTAACACAGGGTTCGATCCCGCCTCTTTCATCTGGATTACATAGATGGCTGGATGGCTCAGTGGTTAGAACCCCCTGGTTGCGGAGATTGCGAGTTCGGTTCCTCTCCCCCCGCTTGGTAGGTGCTGGTCTACTTGATCTCTGGAGGGCCCCCTTCCAACCTCATCCTGGTGAGTCGGGGGGAGGGCAGCCAAAGCCCCCCCCACACCCCCAGTTCTGCTCTACTCTCCCCTTGCTCGTTTCACGCCCACCCCTCTTCCTGACGTCAGGCGGCTTTTTCTCTCTGCCACCCCCCTTTTTTCTCCCCCCACCCCCACCCCCAATTTGGGCTTTCTCTGCCTATCCTCCGCCCCCCCGCCGGCCGCCCCACGCATCAAGTGGGCTGCAACGGGAAGGACCGATCCCAGCAGCTTGAAGGCGCAAAGTGATTCAAACTGCAACCTATTCCTGACACCCCTCGTTGTCCCCCCCCCCAGGTTTCGGGGGTGTGTGTGGACGTGCGGCCACAGGGTTCCCCCGAGGCTCTGTCTCTCTCCCCCCCCCATCGAGCCCTGTTTTTAGGTCTCAAAACAAAGCCCTCCCCTTGGACGGCTCAGAGGTTTTCACATTGCATAGCCAGAGGTTCGGAGTTCGAATCCCGAGAAGAGGGGGTGAGCCGGTGAAATCATCTTCACCGAATCATAGAATCCTAGAGTTGGAAGAGACCTTCAAGGGCCATCCAGTCCAACCCCCTGCCATGCAGGAACCCCCCATGACAATATTTCCGACCGATGGTCATCCAGCCTTCGGGCGGCCAAGTGTCTTGGGTCAGCCTCGTTTGGGAGGGAACCCATGGTTCCCTCTGCCAAAGAGAAGGGGTGGCATCGTTGCGCACAGAGGGGCGAGAGGGAGCTGCAGAGAGGTGGGAAATAACTCAAACCGTTCCTTTTATGGGGAATGGTTACCAGCAAGCCTCCATATTCAGGGGCAGTGACCTCTAAGTCGCAAAGAAAGCCGGAGAGGCAGGGAAAAAGTGAAATAGCAATTATTTGCTATATATAATGATATGCTATAATTGCTACCTCCTTATTTAGGGCCAAGGACCTGTGATTTGGACAAACGACGTGGGGGGGCTCGCCGTCGGGAAGTTCCGACCAGGAATCGGAGCGGAGAGAAGGGATGTTTTTAGAGGAGGCTTCTCCATGGAAGGGGTTAAGCCTGGCCTCCAGCAAGGAGAAGGCATCACTCTTATTGGGACTGGCAGTTCCTGGGGAGGGGGGGGTCGGCCACAGCAGCCGCCTTGCCTGGTTTCAACCCCCCACTGTCTTTGCTGCCACAAGGCATGGCAACGGAAATTGCTCCTGACATCCCGGCGTTGGCTTGGCAGCCGGCCTGGAAGCGTGGCGGGGTGGGGCAGGGTAAGTGGGAGACAGAGAAGAAATGGGGGGGTGGCATCCCCGTGTGCCCCCCCTAAAGGGGGGTTAAAAGCCCCCCCAACCATCCACATACACAGAAAGTAGCATCTGATATCCAAAGGGCTTTTTTAAAAAATTTTTGCTTGTGATCCGGTTGGTCCCCGTGGCCGCACGGCCCACGGGTCAGCTGGCTGGCAAAGGCCGTGCCATGGATGTGCCTGTGTGTCTTGTGTGTGTGTGTGTGTGTGTGTGTGTGTGTGTGTGTGTGTGTGTGTGTGAAGAATCTGCAAATTGTGGGGGAGAAGGTGCCCCGAAAACACACACACACACACACACACACACACACACACACACACACACACACACACACACACACACAAGGATCCCTGGGCAGGAGCAGAAAACCACGTCCCGTCCTGCGTGGGACTGCTGGGGGAGAACGACCCAGGTAGGTTGCCCCTAATCAAGGAGTCTCTCTCTTAATCGGCGCCCACCAAACTGGGTTTTCTAGGCTGCAGCACCGGCCCTGGGGTGGCGGTGGCGGTGGCGGTAGCCCATGGCCGATTCGCCCGGTAAACTGCCACTGTGGGCCAGCATCCGTGGCGGGGGTCCTGGCGGCTGCCGCCTCTTTCCCCGTGGAACGTCCGATTCCTGGCCCGTGAGCCCAGAAACACACAACTGCACACCCCCTCGGGTGTGTCGCTGAGGCCGCCCGGTGCCACGGAAGCACCCGCTCCCGGGCCTGACGTGGCTGGTTGCCACGGCAAAGACTTCCTTTCCCCCTTCCGATCATCCACGCAAAAGCTTGGCACCATTGTGGAACACCAAAAGTGAGACATATGGAGACCTTGGGGTAGTGGGCGGCATATAAGTTGAATAAATAAATAAAGGAAGGAAGGAAGGAAGGAAGCCACGGCCTTGATTCGGCCAGAGCAGAGCTGAGTTGCTGAGGAGAGGACATTTCACAGCTTCTCCATAAGTTGGAGGCCACTAGGTGTCCGGGACGGTGCGAAACGAAACTTAGCGATAGTGCTGGAAGATGAGACACTTAGGGCAGGGAAAAGGAAATGGCATTTTAGAGGTCACTCGTTCAGAAGGGTCTTGATGGCCAAAAAAAAAAAAAAATTGGGATCCATTGCTCTCATTTCCCCTTGAAGAAATGTCGGGGGCAGCCTGCGTAGGCGTCGCCGCAGCCCTCCTCTCTGCACGTGCTCGACTTGGACTTTGGCACCCGGGGTGAGGGGTGAGCAAATACCGTCCGTCCGCCAAGAGCTTCAGATGATGATTGCAGACAGCTCAGGGGTTTAAGGTCTCCGTTACAAATAAATAAAATAAAAGTTGGACCGGATGATTTGTCGATAGTTTGTCATTGGCGAAAACGATGAGGATCCCCCCTTGAGCCCGTTGCCCCGGGGTGGGGTGGGGTGGGGCGTGCCAAGGGCTGAAAGCAGAAAGTACCCCTCTGCAGGTGGTCGGTTGGCGCCCGGCGTGCACAGACCCTGTTTGCCCCAGAGGGGACGATGCGCTCAGGGGTGCTGTTCGTTTTTTGGGTGGGGACGCCTTTTTGGGGTTGGGCGCTACCTCTATCCAGCGCGGTGTACCGGGCAGAGTGACAGGCTAGGACACACAGCAGTCCTGGGTTCGAATCCCGACCTGGTCACGGAATCCCCTGGGGATCTCTGCCCATGGGAGTTGTAGTCCGAACAGGGAGGTTTTGCAATCGCTGGGAGGGGGTTGGAACACCCACCACCACCTTTGCTTGTCCATCTGACCCCCCTCTCTTTTCATTTCACAGAAGGAACTGAGCCTCCCACGCCGAGGGAAAACGTAAGTCATGGCTACTAGCCCATACATTTACTTCCAAGTCTGTTTTCTTGGGGTGCTAAATTTTATAGAAAGTCCAGGAAGACTCTATTATCCACAGGACCAGTATCCGCTGATTCACTTACCCATAGTCTGAAAATACTGGAAGAAAAATCCCATCTATCTATCTATCTATCTATCTATCTATCTATCTATCTATCTATCTATCTAACAGTGAAACTTACCAGGATTGGCTACTGGAGGGAGCCAGAGACCATGCGATGGATAGGGTTCTCTATCATCCACCTTTTTCAGTATCCACAGGTGTCTTGCAGTTAATTCCCTGGGGGTACAGGGGTACTCCTGTAATTCATTATTCCTGTAATGTTTGGGATGTAACTCCTTGTTGTGGACTCATTGACTCATTGTCGAACCTGCACCAACGGCATCGCTGCAGAAGTCAACTTCCAAAACTGATGGGTTATTTTTAAAATCAAAAATGATAAAACCACAAATTAAGGACTGGGTTCAAGTTGCGGCACCTCACGAGAAGGCACGCTTCCTTGGGAAAGGCAGGCTGCAGCAGGGAAAAATGACATATCTATCTATCTATCTATCTATCTATCTATCTATCTATCTATCTATCTATCTATCTATCTATCTATCTATCTATCTATCTATCTATCATCTATCAAAATGAAATTGTGATTTCAATATACTTGATTTCAGTCTAAATCTACTCCTGCCCTGGACACATCTTGTAGAATCATGGGGAAGCTGTAGAATCAACCTAGATGATTTCTGATGCTTTTAGTGCTTTTGTGTTGTCCTTCATTTTCTAAGCATCCTCACATCTCAAACGAATCAGGGACATACGTGGTCTTGTGGCAGTTTAAACCCTAGGGCCACGGAGAAGGCCCACCTACACTTCAGGTTCCTACCATGAGGTTTTTACACCTTTCGGACCAGGGACGGAGCCGTAGAAAGGAGCACCTTGTGGCATCCCACCACCACCCACACGTGGCTCGTGGGCCGCACGTGTCCTTTTGGGGGACGCTGTCTCCCCTTTTAAATGGCTGCCCGGGGGGGTGCTCTTGGCAGGGGCTTGGGGCTGTTTCCCGGGAGTTAGCATCTGGCGGCCCGCGCGTGACCCTGCCCGGACCACGTGCCCTGTGTGGTCCATGAGGCCACGAGAGGCAGCGTCATGGAAAAACAGGAGGGGCTTCTTCTCCGTGGCTGGCTCCATCTGCCAGGCGAGCTCAGCGGGTGGGCAAACGGCTGTCCGTCTCTCTTCCGACACCCGCGCTGGGCAGACAGACCCGCTTGCCCGAGCACCACCCCCACCCCCCCTCCGGCCCCATGGTGCTCTGCAGATCGGGCCGGAGCCCCGAAGAAGCGCCCTTCTCCCGGGCCAAAGCCGGACGGAAGGACTTGACCCTCTGGCCCTGGGTTTGCAGGTAACCCCGTCGGGAACTGCTGGAAAAACACACACACACACCTCTCCGGCCCGCCTGACCCCAATTCCCTGTGGGAAGGGGAGCCCTGTCGGGCCCCCACCCCCCACCCCGGCTCGAGACCCAGTGCGTTCCACAGAGCAGCCGTGGGCAGCCGGTGGTGCACGGGGGCTCCTTGCAGCATCACGAGGGAGGCAGATTAGAGGATGAAACCGGGACAGGGCCCATCTGGCGCCCGTTAAGAAACGGCTCAGCTCTTGTCGTCAGGGGGCAGGAGAAAAATGGGTCTTTGCAGGATCCTCCGTGTTTTTGGAGGAAAGGCTGGAGCCGGAACCGGGGGGCAGTGCGTTTGTAAAAAAAAAAAAATGTAGGTGTAGGGTGGCTAGACACCCCGAAAAGGGAGCTTACGGGAATACCCCAAACGGTTCCCAAACCTTGATCTGAAAGTCTCAGGTGCAGAACAGGCCCTCTTGTTCCAAAACCGGAACTGAGTCAGGCGTTCAGGTGTGCATGTGCAGAGTGCGTTTGTAAAAAATAAATAAATGTAGGTTTAGGGTGGTTAGACACCCCAAAAAATGATTCTGCACCCAAAGGCTGGGAGAGACTCACGCCCCCTTCCCTCTCTTTGGGGACAGGCCTGGACCCGCCCTCCTCTGGAGATGTCGGACTACAATTCCCATCAGCCTCAGCTGGCAAGCCCCCCCCCCGAAGAAACGGCTCCAGGCCTCAGGCGGCAGGGTTGCCTGCCTTTAGGGGTCCAGCCTACCTCGTCGGGTTGCCGTGAGGAGTTAGGCGGCCAGAGCAGAGGGAAGCGTCGGAACTCCCTGCCACAAGGTGTAGGGGAAAGGAGAATCATGACGGCGGTCAAGGAATAGGCAAAAAGAAAGGTGTCCGTGCTTTGGGAATAAGCCTCAGATAATTCCAGCTCTTTGCGTTTTAAAAAAAATATAACAAAATGTATATCAAGACCCAAAATATACCACACACATTGTGTCCTGTGGTTCCCCACCAGCGTCAGGCCAATTTTCTTATTTGTTTCCCTTTATGATTTCTGCTTGTTCATCCCCAGAAATATAATTCTGATCCAAGGAGGAGGGTGTTGGGCTTTTTCCCAGGGCCTCAATAAATCCCACCCATCTTTAAAATTTAATTTAGTTCCCCCCCCCTTTGACGCCTCTTGCCAATGACTCTCTTTTATTATAGCATTGTCTTTTTTCTGGTGTTTTATTGTTCTTTTAACCTATTCTTAACCGCCCGGAGTTCCTTCGGAAGACGGGCGGTACAAAAATATAATAAATAAATAAATAAATAAATAAATAAATAAATAAATAAATAAATAAATAAATAAATCATTTATATCCAGTCTTCCTCTTTCTTTCGCACCTTGGTTGGTCATTCAAGGACGCGACAAACCCACCTTGGGTCCTTTTAATGGGGGGAGGAAAAAAGAGGGGCAAAATATGTTTTAATAAATAAGGCCCATGATGAAATTTGAGGCAGCGGCTGATAAAAGAGAGGAAACAGGCAGGAAGAACAACAGAGAACGGAGGGCCAGACCAGTGTTTTTCAACCTTTTTGGGCAAAGGCAGGTTTGTTTCATAGAAAAAACAGGCACACCACCATTAGAAAATGTTAAAAAAAGGGAAAAGTGTCAAAACTGGTTTGGATCCAGGGAGGAAAGGAGGTGAAACACTGGCCTAGAAATAAATGTATCTAGTGTCAAAACTGGTTTGGATCCAGGGAGGAAAGGAGGTGACGGAAATAAATGTATCTATTTTGTACTGTTGCAAGGGGCCTTGCTTGGTGCATGTCCCTTGTTCTCTTTCCTAGTGTTGCAGGCTGCCTTAGGAGAAAGGCGGGGTGAAACATATTTTAAACAAAGTAACTAGCTAACTAACTTTAACTAAATAAGTAGATACATAAATAAATGGGAGGGAAAGGATGTATCCCCCTGTGGAGAGGAATCCCTATCGCAATGAAGAGAAAACGGGGGCCAGTTACTAAAAGTAACTAATGTCACTAAAGTAAACTAACTTTTAGGTAACTAAAAGTAACTAATGTCAACTAAAGTAAACTAACTTTTAGGTAACTAAAAGTAACTAAATGTAAAAGTAAACTAACGAGCCCTGGAGCACAGAATTGGAAATATATGCCCTATTTTGTGTGTGTGTGTGTGTGTGTGTGTGTGTGTGTGTGTGTGTGTGTGTGTGTGTGTGTGTGTGTGTGTGTGTGTGTGTGTGTGTTTTCCTTCCTCTTGGGAGTCAGTGCGCTGGCGGCCTTTCTGGCTTTCTTTGCTGCCCTCTTGCCCGAAATATTGCAAACACAGTGCAAAGTATTTTTGCGATGAGCATCCTTGCGCGCCAGGGCGAGCGCGCAACTTTGCGCGGAGGGGGAGGGGGCGGCCGCGCGTGGGAACTTCTGTGTGTGTGTGTGTGTGTGTGTGTGTGTGTGTGTGTGTGTGTGTGTGTGTGTGTGTGTGTGTGTGTGTGTGTGTGTGTGTGTGTGTGTTAAAGGGGGGCTTTGTCTCGGCGTGGCCGGCTCGGGTAAGGGGGCGCTGCGGAGCCTCCTGGGCGGTCCTTGGGCGGCCCGGAGTCGGGGGCCGGCCGAGCGCGCTTCCCCGTCCGTCGGCGCTTTTGCGGGCGGGAGAATGTCGGATCCCGGGGGTTTCGGGGGTTTCGGGGCGACGCCGCCGGAGGGCCTGATCCTGCTCTCCAAGAGGTAGCCCGATCCGGCGCGCCTGGAGGGCTGGAGGCGAGGCGGGTTTTGGAGAGGTTTGGAGAGGGGTGGGGGGTCCTTGGAGAGGCGAGCGCCTTGGAGGGCTTGGGGAGGGGAGGGAGGGGCCGATCGGGCAGAGGAGGAAGGGAGAGGGTCTTGCCTTTGTCCCCCCCCCAATCTCAGGGGACCTGGGGGGCTATCCCTCACCTTGGGGGGCTCCTAGATCCTGTGCCTTGCCGTCTAGCAAACCCCACTGTTGCGCGTGTTTTGCCTTTTCTTTTGGGTGGGTGGGGTCTCCAGAGGATGCCCTTTAAACCCGGCGTGGAAATCCAGCGGTTCACCTGGCCAGGGAGCACTCCAGATCCCATCATCCCCAGCCCTGGCTGTCCAGGCTGGAAAGCAGCCCCTTACCGCCCTTCTTAAGCACTTTGGACCACCACCCCCTCTCTTATCTATCTATCTATCTATCTATCTATCTATCTATCTATCTATCTATCTATCTATCTATCTATCTGTCTGTCTGTCTGTCACATTTTTATACTGCAAATAAGAAACATGTCTGTGAAGAAACAAACAACAATGTGAATTAAATAAAAAGTGCTGGGTTTGAGCCTCCCCGGTCCCCAGTTTGAAGCCGCCTTGGGTTTTGTTCCGAACCACAAGGATGTGCATTAAGAGGCCTTCAAAGAGGGGACGCCCAAGGAGGGGACCCATGTGTCTCCCGGGCAGTTTTCTAACCTGCCTCTCCACCATCACCACCTCAGTTTCTCTGCTATTATTTTTTTAAAAGGATTTTGGCCCTGTTGTGGCTGCCCCATCGTTCAGGAGGAAGGAAAGAGGGAGATTCAGCCCCGAGACCCTCCTGGATTAAGCCATAAATCCCTCCAGACAGACTGGAAAAATAAATAATACAAGGATTGGGCATTTATGGGCATGTTGGTGTACAACCCTAAAGTGTTGCTTTTTTTTAAAAAACTGTGGGATGCAAATATAATAAGTAATAAAAAAATTAATAGCGCTGCCGGAGTCAAAAGCAAGAGGGGTTTCTTTGAATTTACAATGGGATTTTTTTTTAAAAGTTACAACATTTTAAAAAATTACAACACTCCCAACATGTAAATGAAACGTTCCCAGAATGTAAATGGACAAAACATTTGAGGGATTTTTCTTTATTATATCAACCCACCTCCGTTTTCCTGATATTTGGGGGTTGGGGGACCCAAAGTAGCATAGCTGCATCTCTGAAAATTTGATTATTATTTTTTTCTGGACGGGCTTTGCCAGCCTTCAAAGTCCCATTCAGATATATTTGCGTGGCTGAGGGGGGGGGCTCTTTTCTCTGCCCCCGTTAATTGCTTCAAAAAGGACACAATGGAGGCTTTGTCGGTGCAGGGGGACGAACAGCGAGGCAAAAATGAAATATGCCAAACTGGGATGGTGACAAGGAGGGAGGGATTTAAAAGGGGGGGGCTATTTTCTTATTTTATTTAATTCATTTATATCCCACCCATCTGGGCTACAGGGGCACACTGGGCCGTTTGCAAGACAGAAACCCGTGCCATTACCGCCTGTATTTCCTCAGTAGGCGGTTAAGAGTGGTTTGTTTTGGTTTTTCGGAAGGGGTATTATTTGTGTGTGTGTGTGTGTGTGTGTGTGTGTGTGTGTGTGTGTGTGTGTGTGTGTGTGTGTGTGTGTGTGTGTGTGTGTGTGTGTGTGTGAACTTATTTAGCAACGATCTCCCCAATAACGTATAACAAATAATATTTTTTTCACCCAGTGCGTTGTTATTCGGTGGAACTCCCTGCCACAGGAGGTGGTGATGGCATCTGGCTTGGATGCCTCCAAAAGGGGGATTGGACAGATTCCTGGAGGAAAAGTCCATCCCAGGTTACAAGCCATGATGGAGATGTGTGTCATCTCCAGGCTTAAAACCAGGGTGCTTCAAGCGCCAGATGCAGGGGAGTGGTATCAGGAGACAGAGATCTAGTCTGATCCTAAAAGGGGCCCAGGTGGGCCGCATCCAGCCGCATCCAGAGCATTGCTGCTGCCCCCCAGTGGAGAGCCCCCAACCTCTGGGGCTGTTAGGTACCATCCCTAGAGGTAGAGAGGTCCCGGTTTGAGAGGATCCATGGCTTTTGGCCTTAGCTGTCATCTTAAACCGTCTTGCGATTCTCCGCCGTTTGCAGCTGCCGATCTCAGCAATGCATCCATTCCCGGGGGGGGGGGTGAGTGGGTGGAGAGATGTTATTCTTTTGAACTACCTTTCCCATTATCCACCAACCCAGCAGAGGTTGCTGGCACAGGAGTCATACCACCCACCCAAGCTCTGGGATGCCATTATGTGTGAGGGAATGGGTGTGTTTCCAAGCTTATTTTGAGGTAATAGTCCAGGTTTGGCGGCCCGCTTCCACTCTGCACATGCTTGCCTCTATTCTTGTCCAGAATGGCTCCTATCCGTCCCTTCCCTATTTTCCTGTCCTGCGGTGGAATTAAACCTCCAGGCTTCATCTCCCTTTACGGGGCTGACGGAAGAAAAGGAAAACTCACTTGCTCTTATTTATTTACTATTTAAAATATCTCGAACCCCCCCCAACGTCCTCCTTAAAGGCTTAACGGCCACGAAAAGGCGGCCTCCAGAAGCTGAAAACCGTCAAAATATAAATCTTATTTTTGCAAAACACAGTGTACGATACGAAATATATTTTTAAAAAGGCTGCCTTTCAATCTTGTGTCGCTTCCGTCCCGAATAGGGCAAGGCAGGAGACCCAAAATAACCACGTTTGACCTCAGCCTCGTGCGTCATGCTTGGACATTTCCTCTCTCTGATTAAAAACGTGCCCTGCCACTGAACCGACGGTGTGGATTAATCCATTTGCAGGCCATCTTTTTTTGTTTTTGTATGTGAGGGTGTGTGTGTGTCTCCAATGGTGCCTCCTCCTCCTGCCTGCCTGCCTGGCTGGCCTTAGGACCAATCGGCTAGGAAGAGCTGTGAGCGAAATGGAGCAAAGAGGGGCCTCCGGGGTGGGAAGGAGGCGTAGCACTTCCTGTTGCTTTAAAAAAATAGTTTCAGCCTCCAAGAAGGGGGGTTGAATCTGAAGGGGAAACGGCCCTTGGTTTCCGCCATCATCTTTTGTGGATGTCAGAGCGCCCCCCCCCTTCCCTCACCATCTGCTGCCTCTACAGCATCCCCCGCCCTGGAGCCCTGATTGCCGTTACATAAGGACCTCGCCGGCACCAGGAGGAAGGGAGGGTGACCCTGGCTGCCCCACCCAGGACCCTCTTTCGCCTTCTGATGTCACCAGGAGCCGGGATGCCCAAGTGCGCCTGTGTGTTTTTGTGTGGGCCGCTGGCTTTGCCATTTCCGTGGCTGTGTTGTTCTTCCAAAGTTGTTGTTGTTGTTGTTGGGGGGTGTCCTTCCTTGGCCATGCAGTGGAGGGGAGTTCCTGGGGTCGCCGTCGGCATCAGGAGCTGCCAGGGTGGCCTCGGGGACCAGCGGACCCTCTCTTCAAGGCCCGGCCTTGGGTTAAGCTTTAGACAGCTTTTACAGTCTTTTACAAGACTTTCAACGTTGCTTTGTATACTTGGATGTGGGCCATCTTTCTTACTTCCTACCCTCTCTGTGGATACTGAAAAATGTGGACTACAGGGAACACCATTTTAATAGAAAACATGATACATAAGACGGCCTCTGGCTCCCCCTCCTGAGCAGTACTGGTAATGACACCACGGAAATACTGTATGCAGTATTTGTAGAGGGAATGCCATACATAGCTTGGTCTCTGGCGCCCTCTCCTGGCCATGTTGGGCAACTTCACCTTTAAAAATACCTTTGTTTGGGTTTTTTCTTTGGGGATTTTAAATATTTTCAGAAGGGTGAAGGAGTCCGCGGATACTGATGTCGCAGATAAGGACATCCTGACAGCCTCCCTCTCTTTCCTCCTCTCTCAGCATCTGAGATATGGACATGCCACAAACAAACGATCGGGGAGGTGGCACCATAAAAAAAATCCTTTGTCCTGTAATTACCCTCTATCTCTCATCTTTTGCAGCTGCCGGAGTAGCAACCGGAAGAGCCTGGTGGTGGGGACACCGTCACCCACCCTCTCCCGCCCTCTGTCACCTCTCTCGGTGCCCACAGGTATGACGGAGCCAGATGTGTGGGGGAGCATGGAAGGGCTGCTGCAATTTTTAAAATATATATATATATATTATTATGGACTTCTGAGTCCTTATTTAATTGGGCACTTTGCCCCACAACTTCCTTCTCCTTTCCACCTACCCCCACCACTGAAGAGACAAAAACTGAAGCAGTAAAGACGGGCAGTGGAATGGAAAATGAAAGTTTTAAAGGACTCCCCCCCCTCCCGCATCTGTGAGCGATCGGTTCCAAGACCCCTGCAGATGCTGGAAACCGTGGATAATCGCAAACAATCGACATTGTATTTTAAAAGAAGGGGAAAAACATACATGTATTTTCTCAGTGTAAATAAATATATATTTGAATTTTAAAAAAGAAAGAAAAAAATTTTCTCTGTGTACACCAGAGCTGAACACTAGAGGGCGTCGAAGACCAGGCTTTGTATTCTTCCTAACAAGAAGGCATTGCGTGGTCTCTGTCTCCCTCGAGTGGCAAGTTCAGGTAACTACATCATGAAAAAAATGTGTTTCTAGGGTGTGTTTTTTTAATTTGAATATTTACAATCTGTAGATAAATGAAACCACAGATACTAAGATGCTAATCCTACTACTACTGTTGAACTAACGCCCTCTGTTGCTCACCCCCCACCCTGGTGTAGCCAGCAACAGCCCGGTCGACAGCCCTCGGACTTTCTCTACGGGGACTTCAGCCAGTTTCCCTTTCGCCCGCAGGTAAGCAGCCGCTCCGGGAGGCTCACCCACAGTGGCTCCCCTTCAGCCATCCGTGTTCCTTCACTCCTTATACAAGGCTTTATAAACTAGAACGGAAACACATCTCTGCCATTTGAAATTGTGCGTTCCTTTAAAAAAACATTCCCCCAAACTGCAAGCTGTCACTAGCACTGGAACCTCTTGGGAATTCCTATTGATGAGTGCGTTTAAAGGGTTTCTTAAAAAGTCCTTGGGGGAAAAAGGGACAAAAAATGGGTGTTTTGAAGGAGCATTTTTAATATTTTCAGAAAAGCGAAGCCACGGATATTTATCCCACGGATGCAGGGCTCCAACTGTTTTCTTTGTGTTGAGAGGGGTTTTTTTTTTGTTGGTGGGGAGGGGTCCCTTAAGCCTGAGAAGTCTGTCTTGACGTCTTTTCTCCCCCCACCAACTTTTCCTCTTTCTCATCTTTCTTCCCCCCCACCTTTTCCGTCTTTCATGGCCCGTCCACCTCAGCCATGCGCCCCGGACCGACAGGTAAAACCGTCTGGAGAGGGGCTGTTTTTTTTTTTAGTTGGAAATTCAATTAATTTCTGGGGGGTGGGGACCCTGGGAGGTGTCCTGAAAACCTTCTTAAAAGAAGGACGGGTGAATATTGAAATCCTGGATGTGATCTCATAACTGGTTCCAGTTGGGAGGTTTTGAAGAAGTCCCGCCGGTCTGCTGGATGTAAAGTGTCCCGCCTCGCAGGGCTGACGCTGATCCCTCTCGTTGCAGGGCTGATGGCCGTCGGTGGTCTCTGGCTTCCCTGCCGTCCTCCGGTTATGGGACCAACACACCCAGCTCCACTGTCTCGGTAACTATTCGTATGTTGTGATGCCGGTCCTTGCAGTGGGTGTGTTTGTGGGCATAAGAGGGCAGGCGGCCCCCTCTGGGCACCCTGTCCTCCGGGTCAAGAAGACACAGAATTGACTTCCCCTTTCCTCCCCCCCCCGGGGCCATTTCTGGCACAGTGCCGCTCGCCCAAGGCCACCCCGGCGGGCTCGTCTCCCCCCCACCAGTGGGGGATTCGAACTCTCAACTTCGGGCTCCACCCAGCCCATGGAGCAATCCTGCTGCCCCTTTGCTACTCCTTTAACGCGTCGCCGATGGCTTTGGGAGGTTCCTGAGGTCGGGTGCCAAACAGACCCAAGGGAGACCTTGCTGCGTTAACCCCGGAGGTGGCAGGGCATTGAAGCTTTTCGCCCCCAGGCCACCCCTTCCCGCTGCGAGAGAGCTCACCTACTTTCCTGTCTCCACTGCCCGATAAGAAATCATTGCCTTGAGCAACAAAGCCCAGGGGGACCCTCTCTTATCTCCTCTCTCCTCTCTTTCCTCTAGTCCTCCTCCTCTTCCTCCCAGGAGCGGCTCCATCAGCTGCCATATCAGCCCACCCCGGACGAGCTACACTTCCTGTCTAAGCACTTTCGGAGTACGGAGAGCGTGGCGGGAGAGGACGGCCGCCACTCACCGTACTTCCGCCCTCGGTCCCGGAGTTTGAGGTATCGTAGGACACCCCCCCACACACCAGGCTCGTTAACCATGAGATCAGGTTCCCCTGGTGCAATTCCTCCTTTTAAAAAACATCGGAAGAAAAAACCCAGAAATGTAGGTTTCCAAAGATGTAGTAACCAAAACAGGCCATGAGGGGGAGACAGAGACCATGCTATGGATAGCATTTGCTATTAAAATTGTGTCCGTGCTTATTATCTGCTCCTATTCTTTTCAGCCTCGGCAGGGTGGGTGGAAGAAATTATCCCCCGATTCAGGGAGCACTGCGAATGAATTGTTGAGGGGGGTTAGGGTTAGGGTTAGGGGTTAGGGTTAGGATTAGGGTATCTAGTTTCTTATACTGAGGTCAGCAAATTGGGTGGAGTTCTCTGCCTCTTGAATTTTCCACCTCGACTCCGCTTGCTCCCTGAGGCTCAGCCGGTGTTGACTCGCCCTCCCTGATGCCCCGTGCCTGGGATTTTCTCCGTTATCGGATTAAAGCTCCGGGGGCAGGCCTGGCGAAAGAAATCAGGTCATTCCGGGACACTGGGCCTGCGAAGGAGATCTCACCTTCCCCTGAGCATGGTTCTTTTGGAGATTCAGCCGCTACAAACCCTGGAGTTTGTGTGTGTGTGTGTGTGTGTGTGTGTGTGTGTGTGTGTGTGTGTGTGTGTGTGTGTGTGTGTGTGTGTGTGTGTGTGTGTGTGTGTGTGTGTGTGTGTGTGTGTGTGTGTGTGTGTCTCCATTTTTTTGGGGGGCAGCGGCAGGCAGAAGTGATGGACGGCTCCTCTCGCCCTGGAGAGGATGATGACAGGATGGTTGAGGGCGGGCGGGCGGGTGGGCTGCCTGTTCTGAGCTGGTGCCCAAATTCCACCACCGTTCAACCCTCCACAAGCCAGGGGGTCTCAAAAAGTTCAGCGTAACTTTAATGCAGCCCCTTTCTGCCAAGCGAGGCAGTTCCCTAATGGGCCAGCTTTGCTACGGAGGTGTTTAACAATATACCTCTTCCCACCCCCACCCCCACCCCAAAGCAGGGATGGGGAGCTTTATTCTGGCCAGATGGATTGCGGGTCCCTTCCCTGCTTTGTCACGGGCTTCCAAGGCTCCTCTGACTCATGGGATGCCCTGGGAACGAGTGACCTTTTGCTTCCTCCGCCCTGGAGGTCTCATCTTCCAGCTCTCTCTCTCTCTCTCTCTCTCTTGTTTCATTTTGCACTGCCCCAGCCACCTAGTCGCCTCCAACGCAGGGGGCAACCCGTGGATGAGCAACCACCCAAGTGCTCTTTGCTCTCCCCGCCCCGACCCCAAGGGTCTCATCTTCCAGCACTATCTCTTGTTCCACTTTACACTGTCCCAGCTGCTCCGACGTATTAGGAAGGAGTGCTCTCCAAAATGTCCTGTCTTCAGCCACCCAGTTTGGCTCTTGCAGACGCAAGGCCGTGGCTTCCTTGAGGGAGTCTGTCAGTCACGTATTTGGTCTTCCTCTTCTCCTACTGCTTCCATGCTTTCCCATAATTCCTGTCTCTCCCAGAGAACCCTGCCTTCTCAAGTTGGCCCCAAAGTAGGACAGCATCAGCTTCAACTTTTTTTGCCTCCCCTCGGGTCCCCTTCCCTCTTGGGTCACAGGTTTTTTTTTGGGGGGGATGGAGGCCTCTCGGGGTCCCGGAGTGGTGGGTCCCATCCATCTTCTCTCCCCACAGCCCTGGGCGGACAAGCGGGACCTTCGATAATGAGATTGTGATGATGAACCATGTCTACAAGGAGCGCTTCCCGAAGGTGAGACATCTTGGTGGGAGGGGTGTCTTCCAGGACCACGAGCCCGCCTTGGCTTTGAGACCCTCTGAACCATCCTGGGTTCCCCTAAAGCATCCTGGGTGTTTTAGTTCCTGCATGGTGGGAACTGTGACCTCACAAAATTAAAAACCAAAACCCTACAAACATATCTATCTATCTATCTATCTATCTATCTATCTATCTATCTATCTATCTATCTATCTATCTATCTATCTATCTATCTATCTATCTATCTAGGTTAAGATACCAGAACTTACCACTATTAAAAATGTTATGCATGGCATTTGCAATTAAAATAGTATTTGCTATAAATCTGTGTTTTTTCACCATCCACGGGGAGCTAAAGCCCCACAGATATGGGCATCCTATGGTATTCTCAAGACTTGTGCACGCCTATCCGGAGAGACCAATCTTGCATGCGAAAAGGACGAGTTTCTAATAACCCCGTTATCTTTTTGTAACGAGTTTCTTCCCCTGAGCCCTGGGTGTTGTTTACAAGTTGCATTTCAGAAGGGACACGATGGGTGAATTTAGTGTCTTGGTGTTAACGCGTAAAGGATACCAGTTCCTTCTCAAATTCTCTAGAATGGTGTCTTTCGACGCACCTTTCAAGGTGGCAAAGGAGCTAGAAATGCAGTCGGTTTTTCTTCTTCGTTGTAACAACAACAACAAAATAGCTGCTCAAATGCTGTTACGGAGTTTTGGGGGTTGAAATTACTTTTCAGCGTTACTTCCCCGGACGGCTGTACTTCCACCTTAAGCTCAGAAGTCGTTTATGAAATGTGCTTCTCGCCTGCCACCCTTTCGCCGCCGGCAACGACGAATTTACGAAAGGGGGTGTTTTGGAAACGGGGTCGCACCGATGGAGTTGGGGGGTGCTCTGGACGACCCGGAGGGCGGCCTGGGTCTCGGGCGAAGGCGGCCGCTTCTCGGTCCTTCGGGTGACGCCCTTGTCCTTCTCCGCAGGCAACGGCGCAGATGGAGGAGCGCCTGGCCGAAGCCATCGCGGACTACTCTGTCAGCAGCACTCTCCCTTTGGCCGACGGGGTCTTGGGGTTCATCCACCACCAAATCCTGGAACTGGCCCGGGACTGCCTGGCCAAGTCTCAAGCAGCCCTGGTCACCTCCCACTATTTCATGGAGCTGCAGGAGAAACTGGAGAAGATGCTCAGAGACGTGAGTGCCCACCACCTCCTGGCACACGGGGGGCCCTAACCCCCACGCGTGCCCCCCTCTCTGGCTGCCCCCAGCGATCCTCGCTTGTGGCTACAGATGGGGGGGGGACGGACGGAAAATTTTTCCCGGAATTTTTTTCCCGTTTCCACCTCCCTGAAGCCTTTGTTTGTTTGTCCCCCTCGAAAAATTGTTAAAATTGAAAAAAAAGGGGGGGAGGAAAAGATCATGGAATGTTTTATTTTAACATGGTGAATAGAAACACTTTGAGACAGGGTGTTCAAATATTTTCCAAATTGTTTCTAGAAAATATCATTGAAACTTAGCCGCACTCCCTTCTATACGTTTCCCTCCTCTTCAATTATTTTTTATGAGAATGAGGTTATTTTATTTTTATTTAATACTATGGAGAGGAAATATGAATCATCATTAATTTTGGATTTTTAAACATTGTTTTGTTTTTGTTTTTGTTCCACATAAACTAGTAAACCGTTCAGGAGATTGTTACTCCATTTGTTACTTGCAATTACAAATAAATATTATTTAAAAAGAAACTAGTAAACTGTTCAGGAAATTGCTACTCCATTTGTTACTTACAACTACAAATACATATTATTTAAAAAGAAACTAGTAAACCGTTCGCAAGATTGTTACTCCATTTGTTCCTTACAATTGCAAATAAATATTATTTAAAAAGTAAATTCTGTTTGTAATAATTGTTTGGATACAGTATATTTTAATGTGCTAGTTGTGATCGTTTTATGCCAAGTCAAATTGTCCGTAGTCATATTTTATGTTCCTAAAGTAACAGAATGGCTTCCAAAGCTGTAAAAGGGAGGGGAGTGCTAATGTAGCAATTTTTTCCCAATTTTTCCAAAAAATTTCCTCCCCCAAAAACCCCGGGGTGTGTGTGGAATCAGCTTTTTTTCCAAGCCTCAAAATTTCCGGAAATTTTACATCTCTATTCATGACATTCCCGCCCCGTATCTTTCCTTCCACCAGGCTCAGGAGCGTTCAGAGAGCGAAGAGGTGAAATTCGTGGAGCAAGCTGGTTCGGAAGATTCTGATTATCATTTCTCGGCCTGCTCGGTTGCTGGAGTGCTTGGTAAGGATCGAGCCCACAAGATTGGGGGCAGGTGCACTTGTAGGGCGTCCAGGGGTGAAACTCCAGGGAGGAAGAATCTAGTGGGGGGGGAGCCCACATGGAGCTTTCTGTGCAGGATGAGAGGGGTGTGAGTTCGCAGGGGCCTGCACCAAAGGGGGCAGTGCAGGATGAGGCCCAAATCTTGGCCAATTTATCTTTGGGGTGACAAATTCAAGAGCCCCTCCCCCTCCCCAGGAAGTTTGTCACAGGGACGGCAGAGATTGAGAAAGAAACAAGTTTTTATCAGGTTCGTTCATATTCTGTGCTGTACAGAAATTGAAAGAAAAAGTTACTTTTTCAAGGGTCACTGCTGGAATCGGGGATTTATCATCCCGGTTGTCATCTGAGATTCTGGTCTGTCAATCCTAATAATAATAATAATAATAATAATAATAATAATAATAATAATAATAATAATAATAATAATAATAATAATAATAATAATAATAATAATAATAAAGTCATTTTTAAAAAGCTCTTTAGAGCACTTCATTATTTCCGCTGTTGTCAGGATGTGTTATCCAGTCAGACCCCCCCACATTTTGTCTGCTGTCTGAAAACACAGTATGAAATATTAGGAGTAAAAACACTAGAAAAATATATTTTCCTGATGTATTTCCCAGAACTGGCCACTGGAGGGAGACAGAGACCATCCAATATGTTCTTGGAGATTATATTGCATGGTCTCTGTCTCCCTCCGGTGGCCAGTTCTGTTAATACGGAATAAAAATGTACTTTTTCCCCTGGGTTTTCCCCCTTTTACAATGTTATTCATAGTGTTGGCTGTTATCTGCAGTTTTCAGCATCCAAGGGGTGGGGTGGGGGCTTGCAACCTATTCCCTGCACATACGGCAGTCCTGCTATATAAAATTTCTAGTCCTCAAAGAGTTATGCAGCTTGGTTTGATGAAAGAAAAGCTGGGATGACTGTGTACCCCGGACGTCTCTCAATCCCTCCCTCCAGGAGTTTGACCCCGAGGAATTTTACCACCTGCTGGAGGCTGCCGAGGGCCAAGCGAAAGAGGGCCAAGGAATGAAGACGGACATCCCACGCTACATTATCAGCCAGCTCGGGCTGGCCAAGGACCCTCTGGAGGGTGAGGAGAGCTGCCATGGTGCCGGAGGAGAGGGTGGTGATGAAAATATTATGGGGCCGGGAAGACCCATGGCTTTGCAGCCACAGCCCCCCCCCCTGGCATACAGAGGGTTCTGGGGTCCAGCCTTGGCAGCCCAAAAAGGGTCTCTGGTTGGAAGCCAGGGAGGTCTTCTTGGTGGGGGGGACCTCAAAGGATGTCTGTTTGGACCGTAAAATATATCCCCCATAAAACATATGCCACTTTCTAAAGGGACCAGGGTGATTCAGTCTCGGTGGGGTGGTTGGGAGGTGGTGTTTTCCCTATGGGAGAGGTTTCCCAAGCTTTGGAGAGATGGTGCCCCCCTCATTCCTTGCCCCCCACATGGCAGCTTCTCTTGCTCCCCTTAGACATTGGGCAACTGGATCAGACCAGCCGAAGTTCCCGCACCGGGTCTGAGTGCCCCGAGGAGGCCCCTGAGGTAAGATCCTGCTTCTTCCCTGTAGCGTTATTAATTACACATACACAGAGTTTCGGGGGTACAATCATCTCCTGGTCCCAGGCTGCGTCTCTCTGTGCGTGGGTGTCTCTCTGTGTGTGGGTGTCTCTCTGTGCTGCACCTGGGACCCAAAGCTCTTTATTGATAACAGTAAACAAGTACTCAAGGGGTGGAGAGAAGCATTGACAATAGCACAGAGGAAGAGACAGAGGGAAGGATGGTCTTTGATCATGTATGCATTGCATTGGTGGGGGGAATATGCACCCTTATCTAGGAGGAAACGCTGGCTAGTGAGGACTCATTGATAAGGGAGAGAGGAAGGAGCTTTGGGCTGGTCATGGACCAGATGGGCCTGATATCTACCTTGCCACCCGTTTCCCCTGGTCTCCTGACCTATGCCAGGTCCAGGTTAGCTTAATCTGTAGGGTCCCTAATTCCTGAAATCCTCCCCCACATGGTGGGGCACGTTGGCTGTGGGGGTTGTAGATGTTAGGGTCCAGATTCCCCCCCCCCGCCGCCGCCGCCTTGGGGTTCTGTTTTCCTGCTTGGCAGGTTTTTTTTTATAAAGCAATGCTCCTGCCTCCCCTTGACTGGTGGGGGAACCTGTTTGGGGTGTTTATTTTTATTTTTGCTTTTAAACTCTCGTGCCACCCGGCCAGGGATGCCCAGCGTGGGTCAAACGAGGGCAAATGCAGCTGATAAATTTAATTCTCTCTCTCTCTCTCTCTCTCTCTGTCCCACCCCCCTTCTCCCAGTCCTTGGCCCCCGTCTCCCGGAGGAAACCTTGCGAAAGCGATTTTGAAACCATCAAGCTGATCAGCAACGGAGCGTACGGGTGAGTGCCGATGGAAAACTCTCGCCCGCACCCGCACGGAGAGACGGCATTTCAGAGTTAAAAAAAAAGAAACTGTCTAAGGACGTATTTCTTCCGCCCCCCCCATCAGTACATTAAGGATCTCCCCTATCCGCAGGATCGATTTCCGCTGATCACCTGAAAATACATTTTTTTTAAAAAACCTCACCCTGAAGTAGATATTTGTACCTATTTCTGGGTTGTATTTATCAGAACTTGACAAAGACCGTTCAATCTGCAGTAGGACTGCCCTCTCGTGGGCCGTTTCTGCTAAGGACGTTGGGGAAATATAATTTTCTAACGTGGTCTAACGTGGCCCCTGGCCATTTCTGGTTGGTCTGTCTTTAGAAATACACGTCGCTTGGGTTTTCTCTGAATATTTTTAATATGATCGGCTTGGGTAATTGAATCCTGCGGATAAAGGGGGACTGTGCTAGCGTATGCTATTAAAATAGCATTCAGTATGATCTATGTTTCTCAGCGCCTGCTGGTGAGGGGGTGTTGCACCGACCCCCACAAATATGGGGGTCTTCTTGTGTTATGGGCAATTGCTCCCAGAATCGTCTGTGCTAGAGGGGGTATTCTGGGAAAGCCGTCCCCCCTCCCTCCCAGCATCTTTCCCTGGCTCTGAGCCTGGGTGTTCTTCTGTGGTCGAGTCCGGCCCAGTCGACAGCTGACACCGCCACCGTCCCTCCCTCAGGGCCGTCTACTTGGTGCGCCACAAGGAGACCCGACAGCGTTTCGCCATCAAGAAAATCAACAAGCAGAACCTGGTGCTGCGCAACCAGATCCAGCAGGTCTTCGTGGAGCGCGACATCCTCACTTTTGCCGAGAACCCCTTCGTGGTCAGCATGTTCTGCTCCTTTGAGACCCGGCGTCACCTCTGCATGGTCATGGAGTACGTGGAAGGTGAGACCACGGCCAGGGAGAGCAGCCAGAGGGAACGAACCGGCTCTCCCAGAGGCTTTTGGCAGAAGGTTTTTTTTTTGGGGGGGGGTCTTCCTGCTCCTGGCAGCAGCTCCAGGGTTGCCACTTTATGGAAAGTCCTGCCTCTCAGGGGTGGCTCCTCTCTTCCAGGTGGGGACTGTGCGACGCTGCTGAAGAACATGGGGCCCTTGCCAGTCGACATGGCCCGGATGTACTTTGCAGAGACTGTCCTGGCCCTGCAGTACCTCCACAATTACGGCATCGTCCACAGGGATCTCAAGCCGGACAAGTAAGGACGGAGGGATGTCGCTTGCATAAGCACCGATTGGCCAGCGTCAGGGATGGCATTGATGCCTCGGTTTTTTTTTTTTTTTTTTTTTTTTGTTACCTAATGGATGAGAGTTTTCCCCAATACTTGTACAGTAGACACCAGTATGTGCAGGATTGGTATTTGCAGAACTAATGTTTATTTTTTATTTTTATTTTTTACATTTGTATACCGTGGCCAATTTTCCCCGAAGGGAACTCTGGGGGTTTACATAAAGCAGCATAAGAAAGAACAACAAATAATAATGAAGATAAAAAACAAAAATGCAAGGCAACCAGAATAATAACTGCAGTTATTATCATTATAATAACTGCAGTTTCACTTTTTCTCGGTGTGAAAAATATGAGAAATAACAAAAGAAAGAGAAAAAAATCCAGAAATGACATTTTTGCCATGGAATTTCACAATTTGGCCACTGGAGGGAGCCAAATACCCTACTGTGTGTATTTTGAGGGAATTCAATATATCAATATATCAATATAATTGTTTTTAATAATTTTAGGTTGTGGAGAAGTGAGTCAGTCACTCTTGACATCACATGGGTTCCGGGGTCTAAATTGCAAAATTCCGATGGGTCGCATTCCCACCATGTATGGAAATGAGCCCTCTTTTGTCTCTTTCCTCCCGGCAGTTTGCTTATCACGTCGATGGGACACATCAAATTGACGGACTTCGGCCTGTCCAAGATCGGCTTGATGAACATGACCACGAATCTCTACGAAGGCCACATCGAGCAGGACACCCGGGAGTTTGTGGATAAGCAGGTGGGCGGGAGGGGAACCTTTAGAAGAGTGGTTCTCAACCGGTGGGGTCCCCAGATGTTCCTGGACTGCAGTGCCCAGAAATCCCTTCCAGCATAGCTAGTGACAAAGACAAAGACTTCTGGGAGTTACAGTCCAGGAACATCTGGGGACCCACAGGTTGAAAACCACTGCTCTAGAGCCTCCTGGGGACACAGAGATGGCAGCTCTCTAGGCATGTCCTCCCCCCCCCAGGCCAAGGGCAGGTGGGAAGCCTCTTTCATTTTGGGGGGGGGCAGTGGCCCCACCTGGAAGAAGTGTCAGCCCCTTTCAGTTATCCTACACCTAGTAAAACCCCAGAAAGGGTTTGGAGAAATAGCACAATGATGGCGTCAATGACAGCCGTGATGGGAGGGCTGCAGAATGGGATTCCCCTGGTCCCATCTCAAAGGGTGTTGCAGGAAAACAGGGTGGAATGGTGCCCTCTCTCCTGCACAGGTCTGTGGCACTCCGGAGTACATCGCCCCGGAGGTGATCCTCAACCAGGGCTACGGCAAACCGGTGGACTGGTGGGCAATGGGAATTATCCTTTACGAGTTCTTGGTCGGATGCGTCCCGTTCTTTGGCGATACCCCCGAGGAGCTCTTCGGGCAGGTGATAAGCGGTGAGTGCGCGAGCAGCGGCCAGGAAGACAAGGAGTGATGGGTGGGAGGGTGAGTGGGTCCGTGGCAGGGGGCGCCTCTTAACGGATCGGGACCTGTTTAGAAAAACCTCCGCCGAAGAAGCTGGTCATTAACGGAAAGCTTGCCTGATGGGAAAGGTCTTTAATAGGTCAGCAGAGACGGGGCCAGATGGGCCTCCTGTGGGAGGGAGTTCCACAGTCCGGGAGCCGCCACGGGGAAGGCCTTCTCCCGTGCAGCCACCCAACGCATCTGAAAGGATGTCTGGACTGAGAGGAAGGCCTCTCCTGATGATGATGATGGTCTCAGGCAGAGGAAGAGTTGGTCATTTTCAGTGCCATCTTCATTTCAGACGAGATCGTGTGGCCTGAAGGAGATGAGGCCCTTCCGGCAGATGCCCAGGATTTGATCACCCTCCTTCTCCGGCGTTGCCCACTGGAGCGATTGGGCACAGGTAAGGTGCCAAGAGCGCGGTGGCGGTGGCGGTGGCAGCCCTCCTGGACATGGATCCGAGTGAACCTCCCCATCCCTTCCGTCCCTCCAGGAGGTGCCCATGAGGTCAAGCAACACGCTTTTTTCCACAACCTGGACTGGAACGGGCTCCTCCGGCAGAAGGCTGAATTCATCCCTCAGCTGGAGGCTGAAGACGACACCAGCTATTTTGACAGTAAGGATCCTGTGCTGCTTCAGGAGGGGTTGGATTCCACCCCGGGAACTGGGCCTTTGCCGGCCTCGGCCACAAACATGAACAATGGAGCCTGTCCCTGGTTTGATTCCCCCCACGGGTCCTTCTTGACAGGCACTAGACTGGATGATCTCTAGAGGGACCCCTCTACTTCTGCTGTTCCAAGATGATGACTCTAACTGGGTCTCTTTCTCCAGCTCGCTCCGAGCGCTACCGCCACCTGGCCTCCGAAGACGAGGAGACGAACGACGAGGAGTCGTGCCTCGAGATCCGTCAGTTCTCATCCTGCTCTCACCGGTTCAGCAAGGTTTGTGAGTGGATTTAGGCTGAGGAGAGCGGATGGTCTTGGGTGAAGATTGCATTTTAGGATTTAAAAAAACAAAACGCAGAGCAGGATGGGCCTTGAGTCTCCCCAGAGCAGACCAAGTTCTCTGTTTTTTATTGTTTCCTTCACTGGCACTTACAGTCTCAGCAGTTCACTTTGAGAGGTTGGTAAGAGGAAGAGTAAAAGGTTCCATTTACTCATTTTTATTTATTTATTTATTTATTTATTTATTTATTTATTTATTTATTTATCCATAGAAGTAAAAAAGGGGGGTTGAGCCGTGTGACCAAAAAACAAACAAACCCAAATGCAAAATAGGTGATACTTTTATAGGTCGCTAATAAAATAAAATAAAAATGCAAGCTGAGCTTTCGATGGCAAGCTATCTTTATCAAAGCATTGTACCAAACTACAGTCTTGGCAAAAGATGTATTCTGTCAGCCGTTGAGATTTGTGGCCCGATCTTATCAGCCAGGCGCTGTTCTGATGGGACAGAAGGCACGGCAGGTGTTAAAACTGTCAATAAAATCTTTATTTGTGACCTATAAAAGTATCGCCTAGCCTAGTGTTGTATTTATTTCTTTATGGATTTACAAATCACCGAGCGTAATTCAAAGAACAACTCCAGGCAGTGTAACAAGGAAAATTAAAACAACAAAATAAAAATAGCACTTGACATAGATCAAGTCAACATAATAAACACCTAGAGCAAACAAATCGTAATAGGGAGTCAATTCAGTGGCAGTTGCCAATAGCCTTGCGGTAAAACCAGGTCTTTAAAGATTTCTTAAACATTGCCACAGATGGAGCTAAGCAGAGGTCAACTGGGAATTTGTTCCAAACAACTTCTGAAATTATTATTTTTTAAACAGTATACTGTACCAACAGTCCTGGACTGTATCTTGTCCCCTCCACACTGTGAGGTGCCTTGGGTCCTTTTCTAAGGAGAAAGGCAGGGGTAAAAAAATAATAACACAGTGGTACCCCAACTTAAGAGCAGCTCGACTGAAGAACAATTCGACTTAAGAGTGGAAAACTGTTGGCATTTTAATATGGTCTGCTCGACTTACAATTTTTTTCATGTTTTTAAACTTATTTTTTTCAATTTTTTTAGATAGGTACCCCGACTTAAGAGTAGTTCGACTTAGGAGCATGCATTCGAAATGGATTAAATTCATTAGCTGAGGTACCACTGTACTCATAATTATAAACAGGTCTTCAGGTACCTGCCCAGCCTGGAGACATACAAAGGTTGGAATAAGGCCAGCACAGCGGTCTAGGGTCTGCCCCTCTTGGGTGTGACACAACTTTCCCCATTGTTTTAAATTTTGACCCCCCGCCCAAAAAAACAATTGTTTCTTGAGAAGACACGAGGTGGAAGCGTCTTGCTCTCCCCCCTTTCCAGGTTTATAGCAGTTCTGAGTTTCTGGCCAACCCCGCCACCCTCAGCTCCTCCCCCTCGGACCGGGAAGACCGGCAGGAACGCAGCGACCGCAGCTCCGGGGATGAAGAGAAGAGCCGCCTGGCTGGCCCCGAAGCCCCCCGGTGAGTACAGGGGAGAACCAGGGCAAAGGCGGCGGCTCTGCGGGAGTTCGGATCAAAAGCCGGGATGGTCAGTGGTAGCTCCGTCACTGTGGAGCGGACTTCCCTCGCGGGGTACACCAGGGATCTTTCTGGTTGCTGGGGGTCAAGGTTCCCAGGCTGACGGCTCCCCCGCTTCTCCGTCCATCCTGCAGGCTCCGCGCCTGGACCTCCTGCGGCTCCACCGTCCACTCCTTCCGCCAGGAGTGCGGTGGTCGCGCCGCGGCCGTCCTGAGCAGCACATGTAGCTTGGAGGCGATGCCCCGGTTCGCCTTCTCCTCCGAGGACGAGAGCCCCTGCAAGAGCACTGACCGCCGGGAGCGGCCCGTCTTTGTGGTGGGGGACGGCGACCCAGCGCCACCGACAGCCGCTTCGACTCCCCGGGCGCCAGCGAAGACCTCGGCCCCGGCAGGTGGGTATGGAGAAGCCACCGGGACGGGTGACAGTCAACCCCTGTTGGCATCATTTTGGGCTCAAGAGTACCTTTTGCCCAAAAAGACACCAACTTGACCTGCCAGCCACGCAGGTGTTTCTTTTTTTTGGGGGGGGGAGGCGATTGGTCCCATCTCGGCCACCACCCTGGACCCACAGCAGGCAACCTCTCCGCCCCCTCCCACCTAGTTGCCACTTGAAGGAAAATTTGTGTTCCTTTCTGGGAATATCGGGGGGGAGGAAAGGGCATGTTGCACCATTCCTCAGTGGGTTGGTCATGATCCTTGATTTATGGGAGGACCCCCTTTTCCCCGCAGCCTGAAAATGTTAAAAATATATTTTAAAAAGGGGGTGGAAACGAGAAATATGTATTTTCATGATGTACTACCAGAATGCATCACTAGAGGGAGGCAGAGACCATGCTATATGACTCTCCTTGTTGAGGCATACACAGCACATAGGCTGCTGCTCCCTCCAGTGGCAAGTTCTGGTAATACATTGTGAAAATGAGTACAGGAGGACCCCAGTATCCGCTGGGGATTGGTTCTAGGCCTTCCCATGGATAGTGAATTATTTTTTATTTATTTATTTATTTATTTATTTATTTACCACCAGATTTTCCGAGATGGGAACTCAGGGCGATTAACCAGGAATAGCATACAACAAAATACAGAGAAAAATAATAATCCAGTGGGGCATTTTTTATCCACGACACCATTATCAGCTTACCCCTGGTGAAAATACTAATACACTATGACATAAAGAACAAAAACAAACACAACAACAATCAGTCAAACCATGAATAAGGGACCGTGAATGAAAACCATGAATAAACACCATGGATAAGAGAGAACACCAACAGCTTGCTTTACGGCTGCTGTTTCATGACAGTAGCTTGCTTTACAGCTACTGTTTTATGCTAGTCACTTGCTTTGTGGCTGCTGAATTATTTATTTATTTCCCCCTCTGGCAGTCATGCAGAACTGAATCAGTGGTTAATGAATCAGTGGATACGGGGGGTCCTACTGTATTGCTGGATGTTTCCCTATACTCTTATCTGCGGGTTTCAATATCCGCGAAGGGGCTTGGAGGCAATCTCCTAAAGATACAGGGGTTCATAGGGGGCTGATTAGAGGATCCCTTATGGAGTTTTCTTCGTTGTAAACTACCCGGAGTTCCCCATAAATAAATAAATAAATAAATAAATCCCTACTTTCTCCCGCTTCAGCTGACCTGGCCAGCTTGAACCGTGCCCGCCTCCGGAGTAACAGCATTGGAACGAAGAACTCCGCCCCGCGGACTTCGGATCTGGAGAGCGGCCGGCGGCCCGGGGGAGGCCCCAAGGATGGCGTGGGGAAGCAGCGGGTCTCGACCGGCGGCCGCGTGCCAAAGTCGGCATCGGTCTCGGCCCTGTCGCTCATCATCAGCTCAGGTTGGCACCTCCCCCCACCCTCCTTGGCCTCTGTCAAGAGGGGGGGGGTCCATCCCCATAACGTGGTTGTGTCCATGGCCTCCAGATAACATGCATTAACGCTGCCAGTCAGCGGGGCTTTGAAGCAAGGAATCCAGAGAGGCATTCTTTATCCACAGCACCCTTATCAGCTTACCCCTGGCGAAAATACTAAAGACCTTAAAGGGAAAATCCCCCCCTCCCTTTGAAATATATTGCTAACCCTGAAGTTGCCAGAACCAGCCACAAGAGGGAAACCAGTTTGCTATCATCCGCGGTTTTCAGCATCTGCGGAAAGGGGTGGCTTGGTGCACCACCACCCTTTCCTTTGCTTGTTCACTGTTGCCCAACATCTGGTGCGTCTGATACATTCCCCCCCCGCCGCCACCCTTGTGTGTTGCAGATGACTTGGCAGGGGCCTCCCTCGTCAGCCCCATCTCGCCCCGGTCTCTCTCCTCCAACCCGTCCTCCCGGGACTCCTCCCCCAGCCGGGACTCCCTCCTGGGGGGTGCCAGCCTGCGCCCCCATCGTCATCCACAGCTCCGGCAAGAAGTACGGCTTCACCCTGCGCGCCATCCGGGTCTACATGGGCGACAGCGACGTTTACGCCGTGCACCACATGGTGTGGGTGAGTGGCAGGCGGCGGGGCGGCGGCGGGGGGAGGGTATCAAGAGAACCCATCAGTCGCAGCATTGGAAGATCTGCTTAATGATTGGTTGGTTGGTTGGATGGATGGTTGTTATGGTTGGCTGGTTGATTGGTTGAGTTATTGATTGGCTGGCTGGTTGGTTGATTATTGGTTGGTCAGCTGGTTGGTTGATTGGTTGATTTATTGATTGGTTGGCTGCTATCTCTGTGTGGACCCACCCCACCAGAGGAGGAGGCGGGGCTGGGAAGGGCCAAACTCATTTATCCCCCCCCCCGAACGAACTGCTAAAGCCGCGGTTCGCGCCCATCTGTCTTCCCATCCTTGAGTCCCAAGGTGTTTTGGGACTTAAAACTACCCGGAGCTCTCCCCCCCACTAGGCCTGCTGGCCAGGATGTAAGGGGGGTTGGGAGTTGCCGTCCAGATCTGGAGATCTAAGCTTGGGAACCCCTGCTGGAGAGGCGTGTTTTGGGTTTGGGTTAGGGTTAGGGTTAAGGTTAAGGTTAAGGTTAGGGTCAGGGTCAGGGGCCTTGCTAACCCTCGCTCCGGGCCAAACGAACAAGTTTTTTTTGTTTCTCCGTTCCTGCCGCAGAGCGTAGAGGATGGGAGCCCGGCCCAGGAGGCTGGTCTGCGTGCCGGGGACCTCATCACGCACGTAAACGGGGAGACCGTCCTCGGTCTGGTTCACATGGACGTGGTGGAACTGCTGCTCAAGGTGGGTTCAATTTTGCTCGTTTTATGTCCGCCTCCTTCCATCCGTCCGCCAGCACACCGTCCACTGCCTCCCCTGTAACCTATTTATTTATTTATTTAATTTTATTGGATTATTTTTACACCGCCCCTCTGGCTGCGGGGGGTCACTCTGGGGGGCTTGGTGGCCCTGCCCGCAGGGAGTCACCCTTGTTGGCCCTCTCCTTGTTGCAGAGCGGAAACAAGGTGGCGCTGAGGACCACCGCCCTGGAGAACACCACCATCAAGGTGGGGCCGGCACGCAAGAACAGCTCCAAGACGCGGATGGCCCGCCGGAGCAAAAAGAGCCGGAAACGCGACAGCCAAGACCGGTAGGTGGCCCGGGAGGGCAGGGTGGATGCTCCCTGCGTGGGCGACACCCTCTCGGAGGGTTGGGTTGGGGTGGGGTCTCCGCAATAAAGGATCGGATAGGGCCTACGTGCCTTTGGCGGTATACGCACGTGGGGAGCTTTTGGAGAAATGTGTGCGCCTGTTGATTGAGCAATACATTTATACAGTTGGACCCTCTTGTCGAAAATCTATCTCTTTCTTCCTTATCTATCTATCTATATATCGATTGATCAATCGCTCTATCGACGATCGATCAATCAATCAATCACTCTATCTATCAATCAATCGCTGTATCGATCAATCGATCAATCGATCAATCAATCAATCGCTCTATCGATCGATCAATCGCTCTATCGATCGATCAGTCGCTCTATCGATCGATCTATCTATCTATCTATCTATCTATCTATCTATCTATCTATCTCTACAGTGGTACCTCGACTTACGCATTTAATCCGTTCTGAATGCATGCTCTTAAGTCGAACTACTCTTAAGTCGGGGTACCTATCTAAAAATTGAAAAAATAAGTTAAAAATAAGAAAAAATAAAAAAAAATGTAAGTCGAGCAGACCATATTTAAAATTTGTAAGGAGACAGTTAAAACGCCAACAGTTTTATTATATTTTGTTCTGCCTAAAGCCCCCAGAAACCCGGCTGGGAAATTCCTGCAGACTTTAAGGCACTATCTTTCCCGAATCTCCACCAATCCCCATGCCTGGTTTAG
The DNA here is from genome assembly GCA_029282475.1 of Phrynocephalus forsythii. NCBI lineage: Eukaryota > Metazoa > Chordata > Lepidosauria > Squamata > Agamidae > Phrynocephalus > Phrynocephalus forsythii. The sequence goes on from JAPFRF010000018.1 coordinate 10,713,276, forward strand.
GATGGGGGGGGGAGCGTTGGGGGTCTTATGCCTGGTTGCAGTGTGTGCTGTTTTTCTTCAAAAACTTCTCTCTCTCTCTCTCTCTCTCTCTCTCTCTCTCTCTCTCTCTCTCTCTCTCTCTCTCTCTCTCTCTCTGGTCTGTGCCCCCCTCCCCTGGACTGACTCTCTTCCTAGGCGGAAGTGCCTGTTCAAGAAAATCTCCAAGCAGCCATCCTCGATGGTGCTGCACACCAGTCGGAGCTTCTCCTCCGGCCTCCACCACTCCCTCTCCTCCAGCGAGAGCCTCCCGGGGTCCCCCACGCACAGCCTTTCCCCGGGGCCTACCCCACCCTGCCGCAGCCCTGCTCCGGATTGCCCCCCAGGTAAGAGGGGGGCTTCTGTCCCGCCCTGGCCCTCCTCCTTGGGTGCAATGTAGGTGGGAGTATCAGGATTTTTAGACTCAGGGCGGTGGGGAAGTGGATGCCTAGGGGTTAGAGCCTCCCTGGATGGTGTTAGTTCTCGGGGGCAGCTTTTGCAGTGGGAACTGGGAAGGCCCTGTGCCTGCCTGGACCGGGACGCAACGGGGAGCCATGCGATCACACTTGCTCAGCTGCCAGCCTAGCAGCTGCATTCTTCACCCACCATAGTCTCCAAGGGCGGCCCCAGAGAGAGAGAGTTGATGTAGTCCATGCCAATGTTGCCGATGGTTTGATGGGGGCTCTCTTTTTCCTTCTCTCAGATTCGGCCTCGCCCCAGAGCACCTCTCCGTCCTCCAGCACCCCTACCTCCCCAGCGGGCCACATCCGGCCCAGCTCGCTCCACGGCCTGGCCCCCAAACTGAGTGGCCAGTGCTACAAGGTCAACCGCCGGAAGTCCACCAGCAGTATCCCGCCGTCGCCCTTGGCCTGCACCCCTTCTTCCTCTCTCCCACAGCCCCCGTCCCCTCAGCGGCCCACCTCGCCTCTCCCCTCCTTCGTCAAGGGTGCCCAGGGGTGCCAAGGCAAGACCCTCTCCCCACCCACCGTGGTCCGCCAGGCTTCCCGGTCTCGCGGCACCGAGGGCTCCCGCTCGCCCCTCCTCCAGCGTGTCCAGTCGGCGGAGAAAATCCCCGCCGGCCTGGTGGAGAAGAAGATGGCCGGAGGGCGGAAGCTGAAACTGGAAATGCCCACCACGGGGGACGAAGGCGAGCCGGGCGCCCACCGCCGCCATGACCTGGAGCTGGTGGTCATGCGCCGGCTCAACCTCTCGGAGCGGCGCGACTCCTTCAAGAAGCAAGAGGCGGTCCAGGAAGTTAGCTTTGACGAGCCGGAGCCCGGAGAGGTGGCCCGCGGGGAGAGCCGGACGGCCACCTGGCGTCCCGGTGGCCACCGGGCCTCCTGGGCGGAGGACAGGCTGCCGTGCTCCCCGCTGGCCGCCAGCGAGCCCAAGCGTCCCCCCGTGCCTCACATCGCCATCCACGGGGAGGACGCGCCCGGGGCGGGTTGGGAGTGCCAAGCGTCCTCCCCGGTCCAGCTGGAGGCCCGGGTCTACACCGAGCAGGATGATGGGACGACAGCCGTGGAGTACAAGAGCGTGGCCTCCCAGCGCTGGGGGAGCCAGGAGCCGGCTGCTGAAGGCAGGACAAGCCAAGACGGGGACCAGGAGCCAAGCTGGACCCCCGCCCGAGGGCAGCTGCAGGGGGGCTCGGAACGCCCGCTGCTGCAGGGGCCCGTTGATGGCAGCGCCTCCCCGGAGGAGCAGGAGAAGGAGGCCTTGGTGGACCCATGCCGGATTGCCGTCTTGGAGGAGAAATAGCCCAAGGCCAAGGGGTCAGGGCTCTGTGCTATTCATGCCCCTGGCCACCACCCCTCCCTTCTTCCCTTCCCCAAAGGGCCCGATCTCCTTCCTTCGTAGTCCTTGTTGGGGCCACCAGGGTGGCGCTCGGGAACGAACCAGGGCATCGGGAGACGGAAAGGAGCCAGGGGCCGGTGGGCGGGGACTCATTGTCCAGCCTCACTGGCTTTCTTAGTCTGGCCTGCCTCTTGCCTGTACCCCCGGTGGGTGGAAATACAAAAAAAAAGGGGGGGAGGTCTTTTACGAAACACAAGAGAAGGGGTGTGTGTCTCCCAGCACCATTTGAGCTGGCAAAACTCAGGGTTAGGGTTAGGGTTACCCTCACGCCCTGCTCTGTGGCACAAATAGCAGGCGGCGGGGGGGGGACACTCCCTGGACGGTCTTTCCCATTCCAAGCCCCAAAAGAAGTCTGGATTCTTTGGAGAGCTCTTTTCCAACACACACAGACACAAAAGGAACTTTTTGGAGTTCTGAAAGATAAGCCGCCCTCCTTTTTTTTTTTTAACCCTTCCACGTCTTTTAAAAACCAAACCTTGTCTTTTTAGCCTTGTCACGTGGGCCCTTCTTTGAAAGACTGTTCAAAAAGAAAGATACAAACAAACCAACCAACAAACCAACGGAAGAAAGAAAGCCAAGACGGATCGGGTAGAAGCATCATGGGTTTGTGAGTCAGCTGAAGAGGAAGGCTCCCAGGCTCAGCGTGGAGTTGACAAGGAGGGGGGGGGTTCCCTTCGAAGGAGTGTCCCCTCTCTGGCAAAGAGGCCTGGGGGTTGCAAGCTTTCCTCCCAGCGGGGCACTCTCCGGGTTACGACTCCCATCGTCCCCTCCAGCCTGGCCGTCCGGGCAAAGGGCTGCTGACGCCAGGATCCCGGCTGTGACTTCCCTGTCTGGAGGATTTTGGGGTGGATTTTTTGGTGGGGGGTGTCTCCGAAGCATATATCCGAAGCTCAGTCATCTTGCTGATCCTGAGTAGCTCAGTGGCTTTGGGTTAGGCACCCGCTGCGGAGCCAAAGGTCGGGTGTTCAATTCCCCCATTGGGCCTGGAATAAAACAAGGGCTGGGCTGGATGACCTTGGGGGATACCCTCTAGTTCTCCCCCCTCCTAAATTATTTATATATCTCTTTTTTTTAAGTCTCTAACGTCAGGACGGAAAACGGTGGGAAGGCCCACGTAGGCTGCCTAGGGGTATCCCTTCCTTTGATGCTTAATTTCAGCTGCTCCGCCCGCCCCCCGGCATTTGAAACAGAAACTGGTTGTTTTACTTTTGCAATAAAAATAAAAATAAAATAAAATGGGGTGGGGTGGAGCCAGTGGGGTGAGTTTAACCAACAAAGGAAAGAAGGAGCTGATGATGGAAGGAAGGAAGGAAGGAAGGAAGGAAGGAAGGAAGGAAGGAAGGAAGGAAGGAAGGAAGGAAGAAAGAGTCCATGAATTGAGGTTTCTGAGCCATTTTGGGGGGGGGGAGAAAGGGGGAGCCCCGAGGTCCAGGGGGAGGGCATCTCACCACTGTAAATACTTGTACAGCGCTGCTGATTCTTTGCACCCCACCAGTTGCAAACTGGACTCCAAGCCAGACTGACCTCGTTAGGTTGCGGAGAGAGCTTATCTGTCTCCAGGTTTTAAAGGACCGCTGGCACCTTGCCTCGGTGACCCTAAATACCCCCCCCCAAAAAAACCCCATAATGGGTGTCCCAAAAAACCCTCTCCCGCTTGTATCTGGAAAGCTGACGGGCGGGGGGGGGGCTTGGGGGGCTTGGGGGGGGCAGAGCCCAGCAGGAGCTCTAGAAGACCCCGGAGTCCTGAAAAGGGGACACTCCTGTCCACCCCAATAACCACTAACCAATCACCAAGCATTCGGGGTTAGGGTGGGGGGGCGGTGGAGGAGAGAGAAAGCGATGAGGGTTGTTCGCCATCCCCTTCCAAAAGGGGCAGAATCGCAGAATGTGTGTTCTGCGTTCAAATCCAACCCCCCTAGGTTATGCCATGCTGCCAAAACGAGTCTCCTGGGGGGGGGGAATTGGAGGGGCAGCAGCTGTGTTTGGAAAAGAGCATAATAAAAGTGCCAAAGGCACAGGGGGCATCCCCCCCCTCCGAATTGCACCTGCCAACGACTCCCTGCATCTTTCTTCTTCTTCTGCAGGTTTAATTCAGGGCTATTTTTCCAAAATAAATGTACAAAAAATTGGATACAAAAAAATTGTATCTGGGCCTGTCCGTTTTTGAAGCCAAGGCACTCTGTACATGCCACAGAGCTAGTCATATTTGCAAGGAAACCCCTGGCACCAGAAACAGGATCCCGTGAGAGTGTGTGAAAGACCCTCCATCCCCGTTTGCAGAAATCTAGCTCCTCGCCACCTTGATGACCAGAAGCCTGGCAAAATCCAAACCAAATCCCAATATCTGCCGTAGGTAATTTCAGATATATAAAAGAAGGTTGCCCAGGAGCACGGCAGGGGAGTTATGGCGAATAATTTGATGTGTGGTGAATTTTGTAGAGGCCCTATCCGCGGATTCCCTTATCCACTCAGAAAATATTAAAATCCCATATATGTAGTGTGGATGTATTTCTAAAGAGGAAGTGACCAGAAGCGGCCACTTGAGATGGGCACGAAACGAACAATTTTTCGTTTCCGTTTCTGTTTTTTCGTTTCATTATGTAACGAAACGACAAACGAAAATTGTGTTGAAAATGCAACAAAACGAACAGAAACACCGGAAATTTTGTCGTGTGCGTTTCGTTTCCATTACTGCAATATGAGTGAATTGCTTTAAATCCTTTAAAAAATCACAAAAATGAAATAAATGGTAACAAAACGGGAACAAAACGAACGAAAATGATTTTTTTCAAAAATTCGCGGAAAACGGAAACGAACCGAAACGGACCCTCCAAACGACAAACGAAATGCAATTTTTTTTTATTCGTGCCCATCTTTACCGGCCACTACAAGCAATGTATAGGGTTTGCTATTATAATAGGGTTCTCTGCAATCCGCGGTTTCTGGTATCTGCAGAGCAGGCTTAGACCCTACCCCCGAGGATAACGGGGGTCCTGATGTACTTCTTTTTGTTTTTAAATACAAAGCAAACTTCCTTACGCTTGGAGATACACATTTTTATTGATGATCAAGAGATTTATTCTTATACATGTTGCATATTTTCCTACATTGTTGCCCTGGTTTTGCGTTTGAAATTAACGAAAGAACGCCCAGCTCTGGCAAAAAAAAAAAAAGATGGAACGAAAGTGGAACACGGTGACGTCACGGCACGTAGCTGCTGCCTAAATGTTCGGCTGTTTCCGGAAAGAGCTCGGAGGGCCCCTCCCTTTCGGCTTTCCCTTCCGCTTCGGCCATAGAGGTCCAGTCAAGTTGCGCAGCCTGCCTCTTTTCCTCTGCCTGTTGGACAAATCCCTCTTCGAATTTATGTAGACCACGCTGTATCTCTTGCCTCCAGACAGTGCGATCGGAGGTCAGGGTTTCCCATCTGTTGAGGTCCATTCCCAAGGCCTTCAGGTCCCTCTTACAGATATCCTTATACCGCAGCTCTGGTCTCCCTCTGGGGCGCTTTCCCTGCGCTAGTTCTCCGTATAGAAGATCTTTTGGGATCCGGCCGTCGTCCATTCTCACAACGTGTCCAAGCCAGCGTAGGCGTCACTGTTTCAATAAAGTATACATGCTAGAGATTCCAGCTTGTTTCAGGACTATGCTATTTGGAACTTTGTCGTGCCAGGTAATGTTGAATATTCGCCTAAGACAGCGCATATGGAAGGTATTCTATTCCAGTGTTTTTCAACCTTTTTTGGGCAAAGGCACACTTGTTTCATGAAAAAAATCACGAGGCACACCACCATTAGAAAATGTTAAAAAAATTTAACTCTGTGCCTATATTGACTATATATAAAGTAATTTTTCAATTTTTCCCACGGCACACCAGGCAACATCTTGCGGCACACTAGTGTGTCGCGGAACAGTGGTTGAAAAACACTGTTCTATTCAGCTTTCTTTCCTGTCGGGCATGGAGGGTCCAAGACTCGCTGCAATACAAACGTGTGCTCAGTACACAAGCTTTATAGACCTGTATCTTTGTATGTTCTGTCAGCTTCTTATTGAGCCATACTCTCTTTGTTAGTCTGGAAAACATAGTAGCTGCTTTCCCTATGCGTTTATTCAGCTCAGACTCTAGTGAGAGTGTACCTGAGATAGTTGAGCCAAGATACACAAAGTTGTGGACCACCTCCAGTTCTTTTGCAGAAATTGTAATGTGAGGAGGAGTTGTGCTTTTTTTTCCAGGCTGATTTCTAGCCCAAACTCTTTGCAAGCCTTGCTAAAATGATCCATGAGTTGTTGGAGATCTTCAGCAGAGTGAGCAGTAATGGCAGCGTGGTCAGCGAAGAGGAGATCCCGCAAACATTTCAGCTGTACCTTAGACTTTGCTCTCAATCAGAGTTTTCCGTCTGATCTGGTCTGGAGATAGATACCCTCTGTTGCAGTTCCAAAGGCATACTTCAGCATGGTAGCAAAGAAGATCCCAAACAAAGTTGGTGCAAGGACACAGCCCTGCTTCACTCCACTTTGGATGTCGAAGGGATCTGACATTAGGCCATCAATAACTACATTGCCCTTCATATCCTCATGAAAAGACCTAATGATGTTAAGGAGCTTGGGTGGGCATCCAACCCGGAGGAGTATTTTAAAGAGGCCGTCCCTACTAACCATCTCAAACGCCTTCTTAAGATCTATGAAGGCTGCAAAAAGTGGCTATCCTTGTTCCCTGCATTTTTCCTGCAACTGCCTGGGGGGAAATACCATATCAGCAGTGGACCTGTTGGTTCCAAAGCCACACTGTGATTCTGCAAGTATCAATAAAAACTAGATATTAAGATATCAATTTTTTTAAAAGGGGTTTTTTTTTGGCTGCCCCCACTGCTTAAAACCGGGGTGGGGTAGAGGGCTGGAAAGGGGTGGGGGAGCTGTCAGCATCGCACTTGGATTTAACACCGGCTTCCAAAGCATCCCGGACGTGGCGGGTTGTCCACCCAAAGGCCCTCCTCCTCTTTGAGCCTTTTGGAGGCTTTCGGCAGCGCTCGGCTGTTTCCGCCGCCGCTCGGGTCTTTCCGCCTTCCGCCGGGCAGGAGCTGGCTTTGGCAGGCTTTGGAGGAGGCAGCGCGACGCGAGAGGTGGGCCGGGAGCGGGAGGAGGGGGGCTTTTATGGAGGAGGGGGGATCCCATTGCAAGACCCCCCCCTTCCTGGGGCTTGCAAAAAACCCTTTGGGGAGGGTGTGTGGGGGGGTTGCATTATTTTATTTTATTTTATTTTATTTTTGCAAATTCTACTCTTTTTTCGGGGGTTGCAAAGAAAGGGGGCTCTTCTTGCATTGTTTCCTCAGCGATCGGGGGGGGGCTCTCCTTGGCTCCCGATCTGGGGGGAATTCTTTTCCGAATTTAAGATCTGGGGCTGGAAATTTGGGGGGGGGAGCAGATCTATTCCCGGGGCTCTTTTTTTGGAGGCAGGCTGTGTTTCGCATGGGGGGGGGGGAGAAGAGGAAAAAGGAAGGGGGGGTCTTCCTCTGTCCAACCCCCTAGAAAAGAAAATTATACTTTTTTCTTTCTTTGTCCCTTTCCCCTCTGCCCCCCCTCCTTCAGCTCCTGCCGTGTTGTGCCGATCTTTATTTTACTGCATTTTATTTGAAATACGACCCCCGCCGCCGCCGCCTTTCTCCTTCAAAGGACCCGAGGCGGATTAAGGGTCCCCCTCCCTCTCGTGAAAATCAGCCGCGGGGGAGTTGGGGGGAAGGTCTGGTTATGTGGTTTGCACAATCAACCCCCCCCCACTTTTGTAGCATTGCAAAGCAAGGAGGTCCCTTGCCCTTAAATTGGGGGTGCCCCATGCTTGGGGGGGGGCGGCACCTCCAGGCCGGATCTCCCTCTGCTGGAGATAGGTTGTGTTTTGTTGGGGGGGGTGACCCCCTTTTCTTTGCATCTTTGCAGAGGGGTGTTTGTGTGTGTGTGGGGGTGTTTGCTCCCTATATTTTGGGCTTTGCCCTGTTAGGGAGGGCTTGCATACTCGGGATGGGGGGGCTGTTTGACCCATAAATCCCCCCCTTGGACTCCTTCAAGCAGAGGGGTCACCCCCAAAAAGAGCCATGATTTGGGATCTCTGTGGGGCCGTATCCGGGCCACCCCGAAGCCCAGCGGCCAGCTTGCTCAGCCTTCTTCACCCCCCCCTTTTGCCCCGGGCACTCTGCTCATGCTCTAGTCTCCTCTTGGTCTGCACCCAGCTGGCCTCTCCCACGGTTCCGGCCTCTGCCCCTGGCCCACTCTTCAAGATTGTTGTAACCCTAACCCTAATTCTAAGCTTAGACTGCCAGTGGCAAAGGACTGTGGGAGTTGTGGTCCAAAACATCTGGAGGGCCAAAGTTTGTGTGCATTCGGCTGTTGCGTTGCCATCCCTTGCTGGTCCAGGCCCGGGAAGGCTTTTCTCTCCATCCCCTCTTGAACCCAGGGCCGGCGGGCTCCTCCTTGCACCCCTCTTTCAAAAAAACCCTGCCAGGTGATTTTGGGGGAGCATTACGCTCCCCCCCCAAAAAAAACCCCTCACCCCGGGTGCAAATTGTGCTCTCACTCTGGAGCCCCCCCCAGGGCAGTTTCTGCACACAACCCCCTCCTTAAAAACTGGGGGGGGGGTTGAAAGGCAGAAATGAAGATCTACCCTGGGGAGGGCCGGATTCTGCCCTAAAACACAACCCGGGGGGGGCTGTGTTTGCAGAGAAAAATTGCAACCCCCCCATGCTTCCAGAAAAAACCTTTTATGTTTGGGGAGGCATCCCCTCCTCTCTCTCTTTTTCTCTATTTTTTCTGTCTTTTTCCCCCAGCACAAATCCTGCCCCGGTTCCCCGGGCCCGTCTGGCGTAAAGCTTGGCCTGGCGACAGGCAGCTTTGGGAATACTTCTCGTGCGGAAGGCTGCAAAATGGCTCCTTCCGGCATCCATCCAAAAGGGTTCCCCCTCCCATCATCCCGGTCCTGTCCCGTTCGGGGAGTGTGGGTGGGGCTGGACAGAGATGGCTTGCTGGGGGTGTCCTTTGCAAGTCCCCCGCCCCCCCCCGGCGTCTTCACAGGATCGTACCCCAAAAAGCCCCACCCACTGCTGTGCCCATTTTTCGGGGTGGGGTGGAATCCCTCCCCCCTAGACCGTGGATGAGGGAATCTGTGGACACCGATGACCCTACTGTCATAACACCCTCTCCGGTCTTGAAGCCAGGAGGGAGCCCCCTAACCATTGGCCCGCCCAGCCGTCTGCTTCACCTTTCCCCCTAGCAGCGTTGCATTGGGGGTTGCAAGTTGGAGGGTGTGTGTGCATTTGCATCACGCAGCATGATCATTGATTGCTCCTAGGGGTGGAATCGCCCAGATGCTGTAGGTTGATGTAGTTTAATTATATATTATATTTGCAATTTAAAATATTGCATTTGTGAATCGTGGGCCTTACACCACCCGAATGCGCTCTGGTGTAGCGCACGAGATAAAAAAATATTCTTTTTATTATATATTTATATTCTTATTATTGCTTTCCTTGGTACTCAAGCGTGGTGGGCACTCCAAAATGACGTGGTATTCGGCCCACACCAGATGTGGCCTCTTGGTCATCGAGGTTCATTCCCCCACACCCCTCAGTCATTTTAGGGTCACTTTTTGGGGGTTCATTTTTTCTTTTGCGCCTCTCTCCTACCCCAGTTCTGAAGCTAAGCTGCTTTGCATCGGCCACAAAAGAGCAGAATATCAAACGGACATCAGGCACTTCGGTCCCTGGGGTCAAATCCAGCCATGGCCCCCTTCACCTGTGCTGGCCGGCCAGCCGGCGGGGAAGACTCGCTGTCGACTTAAACTCGACTCCCGGTTGGTTGGGTTTTTTTTTTAATGAATTGGGCTCAAACTCACCCACACCTCTTATTTTTTTAAAAAAAATGGACTAGGGACCAAACTCGGGACTTGGATACTACTGGTCAGTGTCCGAACGTTTTTTTTTTTTTTTTTTGCAGGGAATTCTCCAGAAAACTGGAAAAAATGGGTCTTAATTCCTGACCGTAAAAGCTGGGGGGGGGGAGAGACTCAAATCCGTCGGGAGTTTGGGATCCCTGATTGTTGCCCTCCAGAACAAAGGGTGGTGGAGTCTCCTTCTTTGGAGGTTTTTAAGCAGAGGCTGGATGGCCATCTGTCGGAAATATTGTGATGGGGGTTCCTGCATGGCAGGGGGTTGGACTAGATGGCCCTTGGAGGTCCCTTCCAACTCTAGGATTCTATGTGCGGAACGCAAGACCTAGGAGCCCTTGGATGGGGGTGTCCTGATCACGGAGGGAAGGACTGCCCCAAATCCACCCTGGGTGACCCCAATCTTCTTTTTTCCCTCCGTCCAGGTCTCATCATCCAAATCGGCGAGCATCCCTGGGGGGGGGGTTCCCGAAGCTACCGCCGCCTGCCCGCCCACCGCACCCCCCTTTCGGCTGGATTATGCTCCTGACGGTCTCCCTCTGCTCCATCATCTGGTTGAACCGTGGCTCCAAACTGCGGCCACGGGGCTGTACTTAGGGGGCGGGCGTTTCCCTGCCGGCGAGGGGCCCCCGTCGGCCACTGTGGCCCCTCCATGCAGGTCCCCTAAGAGGGTAGGGGGGGAGACACCAGCCGCCACCCCCACCCCCACCCTTCCTCTTCTCTGGCTGCCGGGCTTGCCTGGCTCCCCGGAGGAGCGCCATGGCGAGTACGGAGGGTTTCCAATACCGGGCCCTTTACCCGTACCGGAAAGAACGAGAGGAGGACATAGACTTACTCCCGGGGGACACCCTGGTGGTCAGCAAAGGGGCCCTCCAAGCCCTGGGCTTTAAAGACGGCGACGAGCAGGTGCCCAACCAGATCGGCTGGATTTTAGGGGTCAACGAGCGCACCAAGCAGAAAGGGGACTTCCCCGGCACTTACGTGGAGTATGTGGGCCCGGTGAAGATCGCCCTGCCGTCGCATCGGCCGCGGATGCCTCGGCCTCTACCGGCCGCTCCGGGGACGGGCCTGTCCCATCTGCAGGAGGAATCAGGTGAGTGCGAACCTAGCAACTGTCCCTAACCCTAACCCTAACCCTAACCCTAACCCAAGACAACCGAGCCCAGTTGGCAGAGAGGGCTGTGGGGCGTAGTCGTCCAAGAGCCATTGTTCTCCGGCCAGGTTTTTGCCGGTTCTCTGCTGGACCTTGGTATGTGTGAGAGAATCTTCTGCAAACGACCGCTGCCACCCAGAGGCTGAAAAACTCCGATCATCGTTGTGAAGCCGGTTTTAAATCATAAAAGCTATGCTTAGATTGTGCTTTGGCACCCTCTAGTGGCCGGTTATGGTAGTGATCTCGTGGAAATAATTATTTTTTCCCCTACCTTATCCCCGGAGGAGACAAAACTACTGGAAAGTTGAGAGGCAGCAGGATGAGAGGAAAGCTAAATACGAGATGGACGAGCTGAGCAGTTGAGGAAGGGACATATAGGAGGCGGCTCAGTCATGGGGTCATGCGAAACCGGGGCCGACTTGATGGCACAAACCCACATCAGCCTGGGATAAATAGATTGGCAATCCCTGACAGTCCTTCGTGGGATCATACAGTATCCACGGGATCACTTATCCACAGACGTGGAAACATTAAAAGAAAAATCCTACAAAAATATACTTATTTTTTTAAAGCTGGAATTACAAAAATGGTCAACAGAGGGCGCCAGAGACCACATAATGTATATATTGTTCTCAATTATCAGCACTTTTCAGCATCTGCGGGCCAACTTGGGGTGGATCCTTCACCGAAAATGGAGCTCCTACTGGCTGGCAAGCCGTGGGTTGTTGTCGCTGAGTTGTTCGTGTGGGTTTTGAGTTTCTTCGGGCCGCTTGGCTGCCTTTTTCCCTTTTCTGTCTCCACCGTTCCAACTGGGATTTTTTTTTGGGGGGGGTCACCTTGTTACTGGTGTGGAATGTGAGTCTGGGGGGGGACACACACTCATCTGCCTTTCCCCCAGCTGGTCCCTTTTTGCTGACACCTGCCCCCCCTCCTTTATTCCCTCCAGGGTTCCCGCTTCCGGAACTTTCCGAGCAGTTCGGGCCCCGGAGGTGGCGCCCCCACTGCTGTGCCGGCTGGTGGAGGCCATTGAGAGGAAAGGTGAGGTGGTGCCCGGCTGTTTTGAGGGGGGGTGTCTCCGGGGGGGGGTCCCATCTATGCTCCCACAGCCTGCTCATAAATGCAGTGGTAGGGAAAGCTGCTAAAGGATTCCCCCCACTCCCGGTGGTCCCATGTGCCACTGTCACACTCAGGAGGCACAACCCCCCCACACCCACATACTCCCCGAGTTCCCTGACTCACACTCCCCACCCTTCACGCCGTTCTCGGGGACCCTAATCCACCCGGGGTCGGGCGCTTTGCTTCTTCCGTAGGGCTGGACAGCAAAATGCTTTACCGGACATCTGGCATGGAGCTGAGGCCGGGGCCGAGAGCCGGTGAGAGCCAGTTCTGCGCGGAAAGCGGGGGGGGGGGGCAGGACAGATGAAAGAGATGATGGGTCCCGGGCAGTGGGTCGGGACCCGTAATCGGGGATTTTTTCCAAGTTTGGGGAGGGCGGAGAAAATAAGAGAGGGAGACCCTCTTTATTTGCATGGGGAGGGGGGAGAGAGTGACCCTCTCCCCCTCCTCTCTCCATGGCAGGAAACACCCCTCCCAATAAGCTTTGGGGAGGGGGGGGAGCAGCCCGTAACTCAGTGGCAAACTTCTGGTTTTATGGGGACACCCCCCACAGCCAAAAACGAGAACCAGGTCCCCTTTTTCCGTTCCAAGGAACCAGATGCAGGGTTCCCTGTGCAGGCTGGCGCCGTAGGGTGATGGGGGCACCGCACCAGCTGGACTAGCTGTGCCCCCCTCCACTACTCACACCACACTCTCTCTCTTTGCAGATGGGGACCTGGAGGCCTGGGACGCCCCCGCCCTGGGCGAAGCCCTCAAGGGGTACCTCCAGGAGCTGCCGACCCCGGTGGTGCCGCCTGGCGCCCAGGGCGAAATCTTCCGGGCATTGCAAGGTGAGTGAGTAGTCCGTGGATTCCCCATGCGGCCCCAGTCCGGAGCGAGCTGCCAACCCCCCCCCCCAGGACGTGAGTGTTCGGGAATTCACCTCCGCCGCCTCCCCCCTGCAGACGCCCCCGGCGGCCAAACCCGTCTGCAGACAGCTGCTCTCGCCGCTGGAGGCTCCGTCCGTTCCTGCAGCCCACCTGCTCACCCTCCGGTTCCTCTTGCGGCACCTGGCCAAGGTCGCGGAGCAGGCCGAGAGCAACGGGCTGGATCCTCGGAGCCTGGGCGAGATTTTCGGGCCCCTCCTCTTCCGGACCCCTGCTGCCGCCAGGTATGCCAATTCATTTATTTTTTGGGGGTGGCATAGAAGGTTTAGAAGTTAGCAGTTCCTAAGTGGGAGCGGAGACTTGGAGGCATCTCATTTATTTGTTTTGGGAGCATGATCCCCATAATCCCCCTACAAGGTTGCTACTTTCAGGGATGTCGGGAATGCAGACGGGTCAGGGAAATTCAGGGAAATGGGTCGGAAGTCAGGGAAAGTCAGGGAAACTGATTAAAATATATAATTTCTCAGTTGGTCATTGTTGCCATTTCAGAAGCTGACGTCTTGTAACCTGGCTCCGGAGAAAACCATTTTAGAAGGGGCCCTTATTTAAGTTTGAGTGTCCCCTTTAAAAGAATAACAAAAATGTTATGTCATTTGTTGGTACTCAGTGTTGACTCGAATTGAAGTTTGGATCTTGGTGTAGTTTTTGGGGCGACTGCAAAACAGAGGTTGGTGCGGCCAGCGTGATAAGAAACTGATATTAAATGTCTTACATTGGCAAAGGGTTTTGCAGTTGAGACTTGTGTCGTTTGTAGAGTGGAATATTTCGTTAAGCCTGCAAGAGTTAATTGTGACCTCTTTTTTTTTTTAAACTTGAGGAGGTGTTTGAACGGTGGTCAAGGAAATCGGCAAATGTCGGTCAGGGAAAGTCAGGGGAAATAAAATTTTAGTGGCAACCCTGAATTTAGTCAGCTGGGCTGTAGAAAAAGAGGAACAGGGAACATCAGGCTGAGGGTCTCTGCAACAGACACGGTAGCCTTCAGGTTGCAAAAATCCAGAAGGATTTTCAGGTGGGGCCAAAGTGAATCAGTGGATACCGATCCCCTGTGGATAAGAGGTCCTATGGAGTCTCTGACTGAAGGATCTCGGTCCCCGTCACATGTCTGTCGTTCCCTCTGCAGCGCCGAAGTTGCCCCAGATCTCTCCGTGCGGTTCGTGGAGACCCTACTTCAGAACAAAGACGTTCAACCGGATGCGCCCCCTCCAGGTAAGTGCCTGAGTTTCGTGAGGAGGTGGGGTGTAGGGTACAACCATGGTATCTGCCCCACCACGGTGCCAGAAAAGATGGAAACGTGGAAAGCCATATGTTGTGTGCTCCCTGGCCCCCTTTTGCGGACAGTTCTGGAAAACGTACCCGCAGGTGAAGCAAAATTTTGGGTGTGAACCTGGAAGCTGGAGTCTGACACACCCCCAAGTTATGCTTCCCTGTTAGAAAGCATAACAATACAGTAGTCCCCCGCCACAACGCAGTTCATATACTACGGTCTCAGTATATTGCGGGTTTTTTTATCTTGAGAGAAGCAGGCTTCCAAAGTGAGGTTTTTAACCCCCTCCTGGCACCTCAGCAAACAGATCTGGGGCTGCTCCTGCTCTGTGCTTGCAAAGAGAGGCTTTAACCCCCTCCTGACACCTCAGCAGACAGACCTGGGGATGCTCCTGCTCTGTGCTTGCAAAGAGAGGCTTTAACCCCCTCCTGGCACCTCAGCAAACACACCTGGGGCTGCTCCTGCTCTGTGCTTGCAAAGAGAGGCTTTAACCCCCTCCTGACACCTCAGCAGACAGACCTTCAGCTCCTGACAGCAAGGTCTGCTGAGGTGTCAGGAGGGGGTTAAAAGTCTCTCTTTGGAAAGGCAGCCGGCAGGAGCCGCCCAAGGTCAGTTTGCTGAGGCGTCTGCATTTTGCGGATTTTCCTTTATCGCTGGTGGATCAGGATCCAAACTCCTGCAATAAATGGGGGAGTTACTGCACTATTATTAACTCCCTGTGGGACATCCTTGATCCCGGTGGTGGTACATGGGCCCGCTGGTTGAGGCAGGTGCCGGCGCTCCAGTTCCCTTCTGGCGGGGGATGCTGGTTGTTGTAGTAAAAAAAAAATTCCCAGATAGGTGACAGGGGACCCTGCGGTCCCTTGATTGTTTTTTGGTGCCAGGAGGGCTTCAGACCAAGAAGTAGGCCAGTCAGTTTTGGTGCTCTTTCGGCTGGAGAGGGAGGGTCGTGTTTAAGAGGCGGGACCAAACCGCGGGTGGGTTGATTCTCAGTCTGTGTCTTCCCCCACCCCCAGCGCTGCCCCCTAAGCCCCCCAAGCCGAAACCGGCGGCTGCCACCTTATCCAACGGGAATAGCACAGACCTTCAAGATGCGGAGTGGTACTGGGGTGACATCTCGAGGTGAGTGAAGTTTGTTGTCTGGGGAGGCGGTGGCTCCTATTTCCTCATATTTAAATCTCCTTCACAAGCCCTATAAACCATAGTCTCTCTCCCTTGTGATTTTTCGCACATGGTCCAGCCTGTGTGTCACACCCCACTGGAGAAAGTTACCTTTTTTTCCTCTTTGGGGACCCCAAGAAGGCCCAAATCTGCCCCGGAACCAGCAGCCGTGGCTGCTGCCGAGACACAGGGAGGTGCAGCCCCCCACCCCCCCAGGTCCATGGGCAAGCACAATTCAGGGTGCGGTTGTGAAGCCCTCTATGCCAGGGGGTGCAGGGGGATCTGAATCACCGTAGCCCCCCATTCAAGCCTGCCTGAGCCTGCAGATTTGTGGGAGGGGCCCTTCTGATGCTTCCTCCAGTTTCTGGGGTTTGTCTGGACGGGGAGATGAGACGGGGCCTTCTCGGTGGCCGCACCCAGGCTCGAGGAGGGAAGGCGGGGTCTTCCCAGTGGCCACGCCCACCCACTGGGACTGTTGCCAAGGGAGGGTGGCTCGGCCCCCTACTGGTAGCAGGTGGGATTGCTTCTCCCCACCAGCAATGAAGAGCCACGCTGACATTTCAGGGCAGCACAGGCTGGGTCCTGGCGAGGGGCCCCAATCCACTCTTTTTGTTTCCGGCAGGGAGGAAGTGAACGAGAAGCTCCGGGACACCCCCGATGGCACTTTCCTGGTGAGAGATGCGTCCAGCAAGATCCAAGGGGAGTACACCCTGACCCTCAGGTGAGGCGAGGGGCTCTTATCCCTGCATGGTTGATGGGCAGCTGTGGGAGTGAGCAGCCGGAGAACAAAATTATCTGGGTGGGTGGGTGGGTGATGCCTTATTTTCTCCCTCAGCAGACCTCCCCCCCAACCATGGATGCTGAAAAATCCAGATTATAGCAAACACAATTTTAATAGTAAAGGCTATGCTTTGATTGTTCTTTAATGCCCTATTGGCCACTTCTGGTAATGTTATATTGTTGTAGTTGTACCCGATTCTCACTTATGTTGTTAACAGCCCGGAGTACCTTCGGAAGACGAGCAGTATAAAAATATATAAAAAAATAAATGACATTGTGGAAAATTCTCTGGATTGCTGCCTGATGGCTTTAGGACGCGGCTGGTTGTTAGAATACATGTGTGATCCGGATCCGACTCAACGACGCATCCTCCTTCCCCTCTCGCAGGAAAGGCGGGAACAACAAGCTGATCAAGATATTCCACCGAGAAGGCAAATACGGCTTCTCGGAGCCGCTGACCTTCAATTCCGTAGTAGAGCTTATCAACCATTACCGGCACGAGTCCTTGGCCCAGTACAACGCCAAACTGGACACCAGGCTCCTCTACCCGATCTCCAAGTACCAGCAGGTGAGGAGTGGGAGGGGCGGTGTTGTTGGCGAACACCAGCCGGAGGTTACGGGAAATTGTAATCGGAGCCACCATTGCTAGGAGCAGTCTACCTTTAGGTACTGGTTGTGGGTTTCAGGAGAACTTGCTAGTCTAAAGGGAGCCCTCGGCGCCCTCCCTCCCTCCTTCCTAGTGATGGCTAGTTGTGTGGCTAGTTGGGGAAAAAGTCCGTTTCTAAGCTCCGGGCCTCCCTGAGCTGTAGACCTGTGAGAAGAGGTTGTACGGAAATCAGCCTGATGGGACAGGGCTTGAGTTGTTAAGTTGAAATATTAAGTGCACCTTTCGGTCTTGTATTAGATCTTATCTAAGGTGTGTAGAAAAGTAGTTATAACAAGTTAGCCGCACAGAATATGGTTAGCTACCATTGGTCAGTTACATCACATGATATCTGGAAGCTTCGAGCGAGAAGACGAGAGGACATAAAGGAGCCATGATTGTGCTTATTTATTTTATTTATTTTTATTTATTGTTATATTTATATCCCGCTTATCTCCAACTAGGACTCTAAGCGGCTTAGGATCTCTTTGAGCAATGGAGCTCACCAGAGTTAGGCAGAGTAGGAAAAGATAGTTTAGAAGATGTAATCAGTTAGTCAGGATACTTAGATTTTATTATTTTTAGGAAATAAAACTAAGATTGAGGTCTGATAAGAAATGCTAAGGCAGTGGGGTCCAAGATCTGGTGCAACTTTTGAAAAGTTAATGGGGCCTCTTGTTCTGAAAAGAACCCGAAAGCAAATCAGAAGGAGGAGATGTTTTGGAGTATTTTGCCTTAGAGAAAAGGGATTCTCTTTACTTTTGAACTCAGCCAATGATTTACCGTGCATGGTGGCAGCGGTGGGATCCATAACAGTTAAGTAGCCAGCGATAACCCTTTTGATTTACTGCACAGGGGTGAGAGGCGAACATAAAAGTGCTCATCAGTCTTCCTTCTCGTCACGCCCCAAGCAGAAGGTGGAAGCGTTTTTAATGGCAGACGGCCCAAAACATCTTTTCCTGTCGAGTGGCAGAAAAGGGTTGCCTAAAAATCAAATTGTGGGCTTGATTTTTTTCTGCCTTCCCCGTTCGGCTAAGGAGGGCCGGTGGTGGAAACGGCAAGACAAAGTTGCCGGAACAACACCCGTAAGTGTCAGGTGGTGACGCTGCTGTCGAGATCCAGACAGATCGGGGTAACGAATCCCCGGGGCTAATTATTTCCAGGTTCTGGCCTTCCTACCTGGCCTTTGGGCATGGGGGGTGGGGAGGATTTTTGCTGGCTCTTCTGGGCTGTGTCTAGCCTAG
Organism: Phrynocephalus forsythii; assembly: GCA_029282475.1. Taxonomy (NCBI): domain Eukaryota; kingdom Metazoa; phylum Chordata; class Lepidosauria; order Squamata; family Agamidae; genus Phrynocephalus; species Phrynocephalus forsythii. Next base: position 10,731,359 of record JAPFRF010000018.1, read on the forward strand.
CTGTCTTGAGTGCCTTAGACACCGGCCGTGACGGAACCCGCCCTGGGAAGCAGTGCGCAGGTCTCCGTAACTCGTGGCAGGGGACTCCCTGCCTCAAGATCCAAGCCGGTAGGGTAGCTGGTGGGATGGTGGCTTGCCTCAAACTCATTCGTGGGCTTTCGATCTCCTTCCGCCAGGACCAGGTGGTGAAGGAGGACAGTGTGGAGGCCGTGGGGGAACAGCTTCAGGCGTACCACCAACAGTACCAGGACAAGAGCCGCGAGTATGACCTTCTCTACGAGGAATACACACGCACTTCCCAGGTAAATGGCGGCGGCAGGGCCTTGCCGGGAGGCCAAAGGGGGTCTCTCACCACGTGGATGGAACCCCCGTTCTCGGGAGGGTCGGGTTCATTATCAGATGAAACAAATACCAACACCCAGTTTTCTTTCACCACAATGATATCTAAGCCTTGATCTGTGCCATCGAATCGTCTCCTCCCTACATCGACTCACTAGAAATGCCTCTGGCTTTTCCCCCGCCCTGGGACTCTCGTCTCCCAGCACTATCGCTTGTTCCGTTCTGCACTGTCCCAGCTACCTAGTTGCCTCCAACTCATGACAGCCCTATGAATGAGCGGCATCCCCAGTGCCCCCGGCTTTTTCCCAACCCGAGAATCTCATCTTCCAGCACTATCACTTGCTTCATTCTGCACTGTCCCAGCTAGCTAAGTTGCCTCCGACTCGGCGGCGGCCCTACGAAGGAGCGATCTCAGGGCTCAGCAGCCCTGCTCTAAGGACCCACTTGTTTGCCTTTTTGGCTGTCCAGGGTATCTGCAGAGCTCTCCTCCAGCACCGCCTAAGGAGAAGCAGCAGAGGAAGAACAATGTAGAAAAGCAAGGGGGAAAGCGCCTGATAATCGTTGGGAATGGCGCAGAGAGCCTTCTGGGATTGGGGATGCGCCATTTGGATAATTTTTTTTCGAACTTGCATCCATTTCCATCCTGGGAGCTCGGCCTGATCCACTCCCACTTATGGGAGTCCTTCACGGAGGCGGCTTCCGGTTTAAACAGGAAGGTAGTTCCGGAAGGCTTCCAGCCCGGCCTTTCTCTAGGCCAGGCCTGCCCAAAGTCCGGCCCGGGGGCCAAATCCGGCCCGTCAGGCCATTCTGAGTGGCCCATGGCTGGCTGGCCCTCCCTCCCTCCCCCTCCTCTACCCACACATTCCGCTGCGGTGGCCACAGCTCCTTGTGCTTCCTTTGGTCCCCACCTTCCTTCCTTCCTCTCTTGGTTTCCACCTTCCTCCTTCCCTCCCTTGGTCCCCGCCTTCCTTCCTGCAGGTGGGATTGCAAGGGGTCAGTGGGTAGGGCTTATGGGTCAGTGGGTGGGGCTTGCAGTGGGGTAGCAGGGTCAGGGACCAACCGGCCCCTGACACATTCTCAGCCACCAAATCTGGCCCTCCTTACAAAAAGTTTGGGCACCCCTGCTCTAGGCGATCCTCAGGTGGTGATCCCGGAATGAAGGATTCTGGGAGTCGGAAGTGCAGAAGCTCCAAAAGCAAACTCCTTTCCTCCACTTCATTCCCACCCCCCACCCCTGTCTTGGTCTCCCCCCCCCCCCAGGAGTTGCAGATGAAGCGGACGGCCATCGAGGCTTTCAACGAGACGATAAAGATCTTTGAGGAGCAGTGCCAGACGCAAGAAAAGTGCAGCCGGGAGTACCTGGAGCGCTTCCGGAGAGAAGGGAACGAGAAGGAGCTGCAGAGGTGAGGCTTGGAGGAGGAAGAGGGGGGCGGATGCAGGGGAGCCCGGGAGGGGTTCGGGCAGGAAGGCGGAGCGGATGCCCGGTGGAGCTCCTTCCTTCTGCGGGGGGGGGTCCGTGCCTGAGACACCCCTCACAGACACCGACACCACCCCGATCCTTTCCATAACACCCCACCCCCAGAATCCTGATGAACTCCGAGAAACTGAAGTCGCGCGTCACGGAGATCCACGACAGCAAGATGAAGCTCGAGCAGGACCTGAAGCAGCAGGCGGCGGAAAACCGGGAGATCGACAAGCGCATGAACAGCCTCAAGCCCGACCTGCTGCAGATACGGAAACTCCGGGACCAATACCTGGTGTAAGTGTCTCCCCCCTCTTCCGCCTCCTAGGGAGAAAAAAAAATACATGTGTCGTCCTTCCCGACTTCTTATCCAGGAAAGACGCAACGCTCGCACCCCCCAGTGGCTTTTCTGTGCAATGCGCCCTCCTGTTCGGTGCGGGAAGGTTGACGGCTGTGTGTGTGTGACCTGAGCACTGAGAAAAATTTCTTTCCAGGGTGAGATCTCTTGGCAAGTTGCTCCCCTGGCTCTCGCCTCCCCTTGATTCCCCTCTGGAAGAAGGGGTGGGTTTTGGAAGTGCTGTAAACCAAACCCCGGCTTTTCCGAGCCTTCCACTTCCTACGAGCGGCTTTATGTCTGAAAGTGAAGCCGTTATGTCCTTAATTTTTTCCTGGTGTCCGTGTAGGAACTGTTCAAACACCACCGCCCCACCAAGGATGCTGAAAAATCCAGATTGTAGCAACCATCATTTAAATAGTAAAGGCTATACTTTGATTGTTCTTTGGCACCCCCTTGTGGCCATTTCTGGTAATGCCATTGTGGAAATAGATTCCTCTATGCAGAGCATCGTCTCTGGCTCCTTCTAGTGGCGGTTTCTAGTATTGCCATTGTGGAAATAGATTATTCTAATGAATGCTATGCAGAGCATAGACTCTGGCTCCTTCTAGTGGCGGTTTCTAGTATTAGCATGGAAATACATTTTTCTAACAAACACTGCGTATACTCTGTTCTCTGGCTCCCTCTCATGGCCAGCTGTGGTAGGGACGTCAGGGTATCTTTTGGGGCAATGTGTTTTTAATATTTTCAGGGTGTAGATAAGCCGGTCAACGGATCCTGGGTCCCGTAGATAAGGTGTCCCTAATGGACCCTGAGCTTAGGGAAGCTCAGTCTTTCTCTTTGTCTCTCTCTCTCTTCGGCCCTCAGGTGGCTGACGCAGAAAGGCACTCGTCAGAAGAAGATTAACGAATGGCTTGGGATCAAGAACGAGACAGAAGAGTAAGCAGGCCTCGATGAAAAAGGGGCCCGGACCTTTTCCTCGTGGGTGGTGGGCACCTCGCTCCCATACTCGGCGTCTCACCTTCAAAGATCCCCCCGCCCTGGGAGTCTCATCTCCCGGCACTATCGCTTGATTCGTAATAAAGCAACTAAGGCCAGCCTCGCTGAGGTTTGGCTAGATGACCATGTGGGGTTCCCCCCTGCTCTTGGGCGCTGCCCTCCGGGAGTAGGGGATGATCCCAGGGCGGTCGGCCTGCCCCAAACCCATTGGAGCGGGGGCTAGCGGCAAAAGGGGCTCAGTTAAGGCCGCTGACCCCCCTGGATTGGGCCGTGACTTAGTAAGATCCCTCAGAAGCTCTGAAAAAAGACCGGTTTGGGTGTGTGTGGGGGGGTTCTCCCTCCGGTGTAAGCTTTGGGGTGCAAAAAACCATGAGGCACTCCCGTATTCTCAAGCACCGGGTTGTTTACTTGCCTTGCAGCCAATATTCCATGATGGAAGACGAGGAGGAGTTGCCCCACCACGAGGAGCGTACGTGGTACGTGGGCAAGATCAACCGCGTCCAGGCGGAGGAGATGCTGGCCGGCAAGCGCGACGGGACTTTCCTCATCCGGGAGAGCAGCCAGCGAGGGTGTTACGCCTGCTCCGTGGTGTAAGTCTCTTCCCCCCTTTCCCCAACACCAGGGCTGTCGTCCAGGTTTTAAAAATCCTGGGCACCGCAGGACCCCTGCCTCCGTTTCCCTCACCTGCCCACGGCTTTACAAGGTTAAAAGAGGTTAAAATATATCAATACAAAGCTAGGCTAGGCAATCCCGTTAGTACAATAACGAAACAGCATCGCTGGTACTTCGAAGGCAAGTACCCTCTTTTTCAAAACTGCACCAATTGTTCAGATTTGGCCAAAGACGGGCTGGTCAGGAGTTGATTAGTTCTCAGCAAGATGATGAACGGCAGCCATTTTTTCTTCTTTTTAGCTGAGACGGAAGCAGCATTTTTGCAAGTACAATCCAAATTTGGACCAGCCACCAGAAGGAGCCAGAGACCATAGTACGGGTAGCATTTGCTACAATCCAAATTTCCCAGCGTCTGCCGCAAAGCTCCTGAAACCAATTCCCCGCCCCCACCACAGATCATATTGTTTTATTTTGTGGGGGGGGAGGCTCCCCAAACCCTTCTTTGCCTTATTTAATAACCCCTTGAGCAGCCTCTGTCATCCTAGTGTGCCCTCCAGCTTTGAAAGAAAAAGAAAAGAAGGAAGGAAGGAAAGAAAGAAAAAGAAACCAGTTCTCCTGTTTTGTTGTTTGTTTGTTTGTTTGTTTGTTTGTTTGCTTAAGATCTCTTTCAGAGCTGGTGGTTGGTCCTCTGGGGGACTACAAGGTCCATGGTCCCCTAGCTGAGGGTGGGGAGTTAGGGTTAAGGTTAGGGTTAAAGTTAGGGTTAGGGTTAGGGTTAAGGTTAGGGTTAGGGTTAAGGTTAGGGTTAAAGTTAGGGTTAGGGTTATGGTTAAGGTTAGGGTTAGGATTAAGGTTAGGATTAAGATTAGGGTTAAAGTTAAGGTTAAGGTTAAGGTTAGGGTCAGGGTTAGAATCGTAGCCCCTTGTGACACCTGGGTCTTTTTCTTCACCCCAACCCCACCCTTCTCTCACCTCCCTCGCAGGGTGGACGGCGACACCAAGCACTGCGTCATCTACAAGACGGTGACGGGGTACGGCTTCGCCGAGCCCTACAACCTCTACGCCTCGCTGAAGGACCTGGTGTTGCACTACAAGCACACCTCCCTCGTGCAGCACAACGACTCCCTCAACGTCACCCTGGCCCACCCCATCCTCTCCCAGCCCCCGCCGAGGTGAAGGGTGGAAGCGGTCCCTAACCCTAAGCCATGCCCCCCTCTCCTGGTCGCCATTTTTTTCTCCCAGCCGCCCCCTCTTCCTCCTCCCATGCTCCGGAGCCCGTTAGCTGCCCTATAGAACAGGCGGGAGGAAGGTTCCCCTATGTGTCTTTTAGAGAAACCCCCCCAGCCTCTCCCCACCTTCCCTCCCAGAACTTTGCACCCTCTTTCCCCCTCTCTTAATGTCCTGTTGCGGTTGTCGGGGCAGTTTTTTTCTGCAAAGTATGCATTTTGGGGGGCTGGGTGTGGCCCCCTTCCCTACTCCGGTACAGACTCCCCTTGGCAGCCTGGCCTTTTCCCCGGCCAAGGGTCGTGGTGCCCCTCCCTCCTTCCGGGCTTGATCTGTCAAGGACAACCGGAGGACAGTCTGTAAAGAAAACGCACTTGCCCGCCCGCCCCGCACCTGGTGCATTCCAGCTGGTCGGTCTTCCATGGCCGGTCTCCACGCAGTGGGTTTGAGCTTCGAAGCAGCCCGTGTGGGGAGAGGGAGGGTGTGCCCACCCACTTCCGGGGTGGGTAGCCCTCCCACCTCCTCGGTTTCTCCCCATGGCACCCTTGTCCTAGGGTCCCGGAACCCTTGACCCTAAATCCGGGCGGGTGGAAACACACACCTATACACATGGCTGCTGGGGTAGAGCTTAGATTATCCCTCTTTGCTCGGCATAAGCTCTCGCGTCCTCCTTGGACACCCCCGATTCCCCTACACCCGCTTCCTCCCGGCTGAATTGTCCAAAAGGAAGGGAGAAAGCGAAGACGGCTGGTGGCCGGCCGTTGAGCACTTCCGAGAGCCACGCCACGGCACCCCTGCAGCGCTCGGGGGGGGGGGTCCCGGGGCCAGCTCTGTGTGCACTTCATTCTTTGGTCTTCCTAACAGAGAGGCCTCGCGGTCCCCGTGAGACTGGCAAAGTTACGTTAGCTTTTGCTCCTTTTCCTCTTGAACCGGACAGTAGGGGTGGTGTTGCCCTCTAAAACTTTTGCAAAAGGAACCAGAGAACAATTCCACTTTCCTGGCCCTGTCGTTCTGGCCGGAGAGCGAGGCGCTGTCGTTGGACACCACCCGTGCCGTGATGATGGGAGGCAGAAGGGGGGCAGCCCGGTAGGGTGCACTGCCCCGCCGTCCGGATCCAAATATTCCTACTCCTTCGTGTTCTGGATATATGCAATAACACCAATCACCTCCGTCTCCGAGGGGGCCTCATCACAGCCATAACTTTTTTCCCAAGTTCCTTTCCACTTAAAAAGGAAAAAAAAATATGTTTACTTCAGTGCATTGTAACCTCCAGTATTCGTGTTGGGATTTGTTACTGTATGATAAAAAAAAAATAGAAGTTTTGTACGGTACTTCAAAAGGGAAAAAATATTACAATAAATGGGTTTGAGGCAGAATGATTGGATTTATCATCATCATCATCATCATCATCATCATCATCATCATCATCATCATCATCATCAAATGATCACACAGCAGACAAGATAACTACGCTGGATTTTGTATTACAAATCATGAGTCGAACGCTTCCCAAGCGTTTAGGACTACAGTACATGATATATCGACGAATTATGCGAGCAGATCCTGTGGAGTCATGATGAAAAATAAAAATTCGAGAATAACTGGACCGGTTCCGAGACCAATCGGAACCGCCAGAATGGCCCTCACACCATCACAAGCACAACAAATTCGCACCTACTTTAAAAGTTTACTTAGTATCAGGTTAATCACCGCAGGGACTCTGTAAAACAGCAGGGGAGTGAGATAAGCTCTCCTGCGCGCTTTGACCAATCAGCGCCCTCGTCCATCAATCACTGTCAAATTAATTACGGCCAGATGGCGCAGCGGGGAACTGTTAATCCACTAAATTGGCTAGATAGACCGCCCCTCCAAAAAGAACCGAAACAATTTCCCCGGGACAAATCCACTTTCTCTACCGCCTCATGGTTCCACAAGTTTCATGCCTTCCCTCAGTCGAGCCTTCTCTATGGAGGTAGACCAACCCTTTCCTGGAGAAGGTAAACCAGAGACCGACCCATCTCACTATTCTCCTACCGAGGCACAGTTCCAGGCGGTTTGGGTCTCTCCTCAGTCAGGCTTCTCTATGGCAGTAGCCCACCCCTCCGTTCCTTCTTTTCCCTTTTCTGTCTCAATGCTTTCCTATGGGACCTTCTCTGTTCCCGTACTCTTCTATGAAGGTAGTCCACTACCCCTTTTTTCAATAAGTGGACTGGCTTGTAGCCGAGACTCCAAATTAACCCTTTCATGGCTTGTTAACCCTTTCCTACCTTTCCTCCTCAACCTGTCTTTCGCTCCTCTTCCCCTAAAACCCCAGCCTTGTCACCTAGCCCCTTCTGCCTCCTCTTTTAACCCTTGCTTTGCCTCACTGCTTTAACCCTTCCTTTGCCCTTTTGTTTATTTTTCAAACTTCAAAAACTACAGCCAGAGACACAACTTAGGCAAGATAGATCCCAAGTTGAGAGATTATCCACTCTCTGCTCTGGCCAACAGGGAGAATGATTATCAACCATCATTCTCATGGATCAGAGGCTTCCCTACCACCTAAGACTTAGTCCCACTGCCCCTGCCTGGCATAAGCTCTCAACCCAACAGGGTGCCCTCTTCTCCTCCCCCCCCTTCCTTCCTTTCCCTTTTCTCTCCTTCTTCTATGTCTCCTATTCTCCCACCCCCCACTCCTCTACCCTGCATGTGCTTATGTATATGCCTACCCTACCCTCTGATTTCTATACTCTACCATCTGGGGCAAGGGGAAATGGTGGCATGAAGAAGACCATCCATCATGGCGACTTGGCAAAGCTGGCAGAATCACCCAGAAGATTCCATCGTTTCCAGGACTTCCAGCACGTACATTTGCAGCTGCTTCTTGAAGGATCAACATCCCTGTCACGCAGACCCAGATGTTATCAGCGCCTGGGGAAGCATTCCATTGTTACATTCCTACACCTATGAAGGACTTATGCTCTTATGTTCTTATGTTCCTATGACTGTCCAAACACCCCTAGGTAATCCCATCGGTTCTTCCTGCCCTCCATTGACTATGACAATGGTCTCCTCTCACTCACTATTGATTCATTGATTCCTTCAGTTTACCTACACTTAAAGGACAATGCCTTGTCCCCCTTCTCTATTGTGTTATTCGGATGGTACAATCAATGGACACTCGGACTCATTAGCATTTGCATGAGCACCTGGTTTTGGCTGGTCAGGGGCCATCCAGGACCACCCATGGCCAACCCCCGGATCATTCTAATTGGGTCATTTGAAACTACCTTCAGCCAATCTCTGGGCTGGCGCCACCCAGAGAGGGGAGGGGGTAAAAATCAATAAAAGTTGGAGCTCCTCGTGTGTTCAGGGTCGGACATCTTTGCCCGGTTGGAAGGCGGGTGTCCACCTACTGCTTTTATTGGTTCCAATAAACTCAGTACTTCCTCGGATTTCTCTCATGTTGGATGCTTTATTGATCTTTGTGGGATCCAGCGGACTTCAGTGGGATTAGCCCTCTGAAATACATTTTTAACTTCATTTCAAAAGCAACAGTTTGTCACCTGGGATGGACTTCTCCTCCAGGAATCTTTCCAAGTCCCCTTTTGATGGCATCCAGACCAGATGCCACCCCCACCTCCTGTGGCAGGGAGTTCCCTAGACGAACAACACGCTCGGGTTTTATGCTCCAAAAACCCTATCTGTCTGTATTGGGAAGTCCCAAAGTAATTTTGCATGCTCATTTTCAATCACTTTTTCAGGCCTATGATCCCATTATTATTATTATTATTATTATTATTATTATTATTATTATTATTATTATTATTATTATTATTATTATTATTATTATTATTATTATTATTATTATTATTATTATTATTATTATCTCTCCTGCCCACCCCTTGTATTTGTGCGAATCAGTCAAAGAGAAAAGTTTGCGACTGTTTGAAACCCAGAACAAAGCCCGTTTTTAAAATAAATAAATAAATAAATAAATCTGTGTGGGTGCAGATTGTGCGAACACCGAAAGGCAGAACCCGAACCACATTTCAGGAACTGGGTTGCTGGGGAGGCCCACCGACGGCCATGTGGTTTTTTAAGAGGAAAGGAGAAGTGAGAACCAGGCCCATCTTCGAATCTATTTGGGACACAACGCGAGGTGGCCTTGTTGTTGGGGGAGGGGGTTTCAGTCAGGCGGTTTTAGGAACGTGTCACCTCTCCAAGAGGCCTCTGGATGTCCTTGACGGTCACGAGTTGTAACCACTGATCCGTGTGTGTGTGTTTCCGGTCCTCTCGACCTGTCCCTGCAATGCTTTCCCACCTCCACGGGGTGGTGGGGGGTGGTGGTCCGTGCTTGGACCCCACCACCACCACCACCACCACCACCAGAGCGTTTGAGCGTCAGCTTTGCACGAATCCCAGCCTGTTCGTCCTGACGAACTAGGGGTTAATTTGGGTCTTGATCTCTCTCTCTCTCTCTCTGGCCCGGTTTTTACCCCGAAACTGGACAGATAACCCAGTTCAACAGCAACTAGGTCTAAACGGATCCCCAAACTTTTTTGAAACCATTCCCTGGAGGAAGGGGGGGCGGGCAGCTTAATTCTGAATGGTGCCGCGCCAAATCCCCAGCCGCCGGGGTGGGTGGGCTTTGGAGGCTGTGTGACGCAATGGTTAGAGCCCTCTGTGGCTGAGGGGAGGCCCATGAAACCATTTGGAGGCCTTGGTGGGGTCTGATCTACCAGAGAGGGCTGGTGCAAGAACGGGGAGGCCCATGACCCCCGCCAAGAGGAAAAGGAGGCTATTGAGGCACAGCATGCCCCCCTTATCTGCTGATTCCCCTTATCCACTGTCACCTTGGGTGCTCTTCCAAGGAGAAAGGCTAAAATGAATCAATAAATAAAATGATGAATAACGCTAAGAACAATCCCCGTTATATTGTTGTTGTAATTTTCCAGAGCTGGCCACCAGGCGGAGCCAGAGGCCATGCTATGTGAGGGGCTCACTATTATAACAGGGTTCCCGACAATCCACATTTTTCATTATCCACAGGGGGTCTTAGTGCAATTCATAGATAATGAAAGACGCTGCCTCGCCGTCTCCAGATGGCTTTCCCTCCAGGGAGCAAGAGGTGGCCACAAAACCCATCCAACAGGTTCTGTCCCACGCAACGGCGCCGCCTGCAACACGCCTCAGAAAGAGACCGGGTGGCTTGTCGCTTCCCGCTTCAGATTACAAGCCTGACAAAACGAAATTTGCTCAGCCTTGGCACTATGGCTCACTTCCGGGTTTTAAAGGGCAGCATCCTCTCCGGGTTTTGTCTTGGGATGGTTCCAAAGTTCGCCACCAAACCCCGAAGGGCATCCGACGGATGGGAAGAGGGCTCGCTCTAATTGTGTGTGTGTGTGTGTGTGTGTGTGTGTGTGTGTGTGTGTGTGTGTGTAAAACCAGTCTCTTGCGACTTGGCTTGCCCACAATCTTGGTAGCACTGAAAGAAAAATCATAGAAAAAAAAACCCATTTCTGCAGAGGAAGCATCCAGAACCGGCCACTGGAGGGCGCCAGAGGCCGTGCGAGGGACAGCGTTCCCTACCATCCGCGTTTCCCCGTAGCCGCGGGGTGGAAAGGGGTCTCAGGCTGCATTACCCGAACAGATTTGTTTCTCCTTGATCCTTGCTTCTCCTAATCTGAGTCCTAGAGGGGTTCCTTTCTGTGAGCGGCGCTTCCAGGCTCAAACCAGGTCTTGCCTTCTTCGCTTGGGTGGGGAGGACAGATCCTGCCCCCGGGGGACACAAAGGCAGGGACTTTGCCCCCCATTGCAAAAGAGGGGCAGGGTTTGCAGAGGGCGAGGCTGGCCGAGGGTTGCAGAAGGAGGAGGAGGAGGAGGAGGAGGAGGAAGAGACAGGAAGAAGGCGGGCAGCCGGCAGCTCTCAAAAGCCTCCTGTTCCCCCGACGCCGGCTCCTTTCTTGGCCCCGGGCCCCCCACCATGGCTCCTGGTCGCCCCTTCCTCCTCGTCCTCCTGGTCGCCCTCTTCTTCGTCCCGTCCGGCGGCCTCGGGCGGCCCGGCGCCGGGGGCGGTCGCCCGCCGCTTTGCCGGGACCCGCCGCATCTTTGGTGCCGCTCCCAGGAGACGGCGCGGAGCTGTCAGGTGAGGAAGGGAATAGGGGTGGATGGGTGGGAAGCCCCTATTTTAAAGCCCCTTTTTTTGGGGGGGGAGGGCAAGGCAGGGATGGGGAGTCTCTATGGGAGGGTGATGGATCCCTCCCCTCCCCTCCCTCGGGGTCCCGATCCCCAGAGCACCCGGTGCCCTCGAGGGGGTGCGGGGGGGGTAGGAGAAGGGGACCCAAGGGGGGGCGATCCTGAAATGGGGGGTGTCCTGGGGACAGAAGGGGTCAGGGGGTCCCCCAGCAGAGAGAGAGAAAGACCCCCTCCCTTTCCTCGCTTCCTTCCAAGTCCCGCAACCGTGGGGGTGATAGCTTTTTTTTGGGGGGGTCTTTGCGCGCCCCCTGGTTCCTTCTTGGGAGAGGGGGGGGTCCCGTCGGACCACCGAGCCGACGGAAGGGGTTATCACACACACACACACACACACACACACACACACACACAAATCTCATGGGCTGGCGTTGCATGGTTTTTTTGGGTGGGTGGGGGCTCACGCTTGCGAGTTGGCCAAAGCGGTGTCCTCAGGCGGCAGGACGGGAAGGGCGGCAAACCCCCCACACACACACACCGCTTTGGGGACCGGGGAGGGCGGGGGAGCCCCCAAATGGAAAGCAAAGGGGGTCTTCAGCCCCCAACCCAACCCAACCCAACCCAACCCAAACAAGAAAAGCTCCCAAGGGGGATACCCACCCGCAAATAATTCACCCCCCTTCCACCCCCTCCCCACCCCATCGCCCCATTAAAGGATCCTGCATGCCTGTCATTTGTTTAGGAATTAGAGTTCCTCATCTCTCTCCTCCTCCTCCTCCTCCCCCATACCTATTTGGGGAGGGTCTCCCAAGTCCGCCCGTCACCCCGTCACCCATTTGTAGGGTCAGGGCTTAAACCAGAGGTGGGACCTTGGTGGCCAGCAGAATAGAGAGGTGTTCCATTTTTGGGGGTGGGGGGGTATCCCCATCAACCCCCCCAAATACCCCCAGCATGTCCCCATTGGGGAGCAGAGGACCACAGTGGCAGCTTGACAACCCCCCCCCCAGCTTCTGCCAGTTGGGCCAAATTTAGTTACTTCCCTCCACAGCCTTGCCAAGTTTCAGGTCCTCATGGAAAAGCCCCGGGGAGGGGAGTGGGGGGGGAGCTGAGCTGAGGCCTCCCAACCCCTTTCACTGAATCTAAAAGGAACGTCCCCCATGGGGGGGGCTGCAGAGAGGGGAGAAGAGGCTTTTCTTGAGGGCTTTTCCGCCCCACTGCCTCCCCACCCACCCGGTCCCTTAGTGTGGGGCTCTCCCGGGACCCACCCGGTTCCTTCCCAGTGGCCGCTGGTGGTTTCACTTCTTTAAAAGTGGGGCCAACCAGGGAGGGGGGGGGGGCTTTTGCTGAGCTGCCTTCCTTCCAGCCCTCCACCTGTTGGGAAGGGGTGCCAGAAAGACCTGGCATGAATGATTGGGGGGGCAATGGGAGCGTCACTCTACGTGCGTTTCACTTTTGTTTGATTGTTAGTTAGTTTAGGTGGTTACTTCACGACCTTCTTTGTTCCGCAACTAGTTAGTTAGTTAGTTAGTTAGTTAGTTAGTTAGTTAGTTAGTTAGTTAGTTAGTTAGTTAGTTAGTTAGGTGGTTACTTCATGGCCTTCTTTGTTCTGCAATTAGTTTTAGTTAGTTAGTTAGTTAGTTAGTTAGTTAGTTAGTTAGTTAGTTAGGTGGTTACTTCACAGCCTTCTTTGTATATAAAGGAATTAATTCGTTCCAAATGAAATTCTGTTAAGCAAATTTTCCTCTATACAAATTTCCCATAGGAATGCATTGAGAACAGAGTAATCCCTGCTCGCGACCATTTTTATGTTGTACAAATTCACCCCATAGGCAATTCTGTTAAGCAAATTTCCCTTATCTCCAGATTTTTTTATGTTGTACAGATTTTATGTTATACAAACCGTTTGTTATACAAGCGATGTTATACATCCACTGCAGTTACTTAGTTAGTTAGTTAGTTTCATTGATTGATTGACTGATTGACTCACCGACGGACTGACTGACTGATTGATTGATCTGAATATCCCCAAGACTCGGTTTGTTTTAGGGTTTGGTTTGGTTCGTTTTGCTTTTAACAATTTTTTTCCCGAAAAATTCGTTTCGTTGGTTTGTCGATTCGTTATTCGTTTTCTCCCACTTTGCGCGATGTAATCCATTTGACAGCGCGCGGGCGGGAAAAAAAATTCAAAAAATATAACGCAGACATTGACAACTGCACAAACTAGACTGGCAGCACCCTCATCCTCATCATCCACATCATCCTCATCATCTTCAATCATCAACACAACATCCTTACCCGGCGGCGGCGAACTAAAAGTTCATTTCATGCCCATCTCTAATGGACAGGGATGCCTTTCTCCCTAAAGGTGGGGGCCCAAAACAGCTTGCAATGCTAAGGGGGCGGCGGGGGGGGGGAGAATAGAATTAAATTTTTAATAATAGAGGTTTTTTTTTAATGGCAACCTTGTTGACAGCATGCAATCACCCAACAAAAAACAAAACCAGAGTTGTTCAGAGAGAAGGGGAAAAAGCAAACTTTGCAGACTTTGCGTGGTTTATTTCCTTGATTGATTGGAAGGGGGAGAATGAAAGGGAAGGAGGCCAGTTGGACGACTGGGGACGGGCCCTGCCCCTTTTCAAGTCTATGAAGGGTGCTTTCTTATCTCCTTCTCCCGTCCCCCAACCCTGGGAAGGCAGCCCCCAAGTTGCTTGTTTCTCTTCCTCTCTCTTTCTTCTTCCAGGCTGAGAAGTATTGTGCCGCCCAGGCCGCCGGTCCGCCTGAGGCCGCCGAACCCGTCTCGGTGAGCCTCTATTACGAAAGCCTCTGCCCAGCCTGCCGGACTTTCCTGATTTTTCAGCTCTTCCCCACTTGGCTGATGTTGGGCCGGATTATGAACGTCACCTTGGTGCCTTACGGGAATGCAAAGGTGAGGGTGGTTTCTTTGGGGGGCCTGGGAAGGACCAGGCGGTAGGGCTTCCCGCCCCCCAACCTCTGACCTCATTCCTCTTGCAGGAGATGGAGGGTAGGGGGATGGGGGGTGTCCCCCGGCTTCCCCCCTTAACCTCTGATCTCTTTCCTCTTGCAGGAGACGGAGGGTCCGTCTGGTTGGCGGTTCGACTGTCAGCATGGGGAGGATGAATGCTTGGGGAACATGATGGAGGTGGGTGAGACCGGTTTGGCCAGGTATCTGTGTGCGTGACAGCTCTACAGCCCGGAGCCCCCCAAAACGTCTCCGTGTAGGGAGGAGGGAGAACGAGGAGCAGAGGGGGAGATCCAGGAATTGATCTTCTGGGCGGGGGTGATCAAATAAGAGGCAAAAGTTTCCCCTCCGATCAAGTGTCCGGTATCAAGATAATTGCGTAATAAGTGTTTATTTATTTCCTTATGTATTTTGAATATTTTTACCTCGCCTTTCTCCTTGGAAAAGGACCCAGGGTAGCTTACAGTAATTGAGGGACAATATACAGTCCAGTACCTTTTTGCAATCTAGTACAATTAAGACATATTCAAGTACAATTAAGACGTATTCAGGAACAATTAAGACATATTCAAGTCCTCCTCCACTTTTCTTCTAGGTTGGCTCACCCCGATTCCCCTTCCTTGTGCCTGACAGGGGCTCAGCCCCCCAAGAAAACTAACTGTCACCCTTTTTGTTTTTAGACCTGCATCATTTATGAGTTGGAAAACATCTTCCCTCCCCTCCCTCTCATCTTCTGCATGGAGTCAAGTGCCAACGTTACTGACAACCTGTTGACGGTAAATCCCGAGCGATGCCATGTTTGCAATTAATAATAGTAGTAGTAGTAGTAGTAGTAGTAGTAGTAGTAGTAGTAGTAGTAGTAGTAGTAGGAGGAGGAGAAGAGTACAGTGTTACCTCAATTTACAAATTTAATCTATTCCGAATGCATGCTCTTAAATTGAACTACTCTTAAGTCGGGGTACCTATCTAAAAAAATTAGAAAAAAGTGAAAAAATGAAAAAAAAACAAACATTTGTAACTCGAGCAGGCCATATCTAACATTTGTAAGGTGGCAGTTAAAACACCAACAGTTTTCCACTCTTAAGTCGAGCTGCTCTTAAATTGGGGTACTGCTGTAATTCCAATTTCTAACTTCTAGGCAGAGTTTCCTGTCGTGAGAAATTTCTTGACTTTCATTTTCAGTGCAGTATTCGAGAAGTAATTTTGTTTACAGGTGGCTTTTGATAATCTAACACAGCATACTTTATACAGTACACCTTATACCGTATAAGACTTGGTTACAAATAACTAGTGACAAGTAACTGGGGGGGTTTTCCAAGGACATCACATCAGCCCTTTAAATTTTGAAAAGCTAAACAGAGCTGGTTCTTTCTTGAAATGCAGATTGAAATGGGGAAATGACGAGAGCGCTGGCCTGTTCTCTTCTGTTTCAGTGCCTGAAATTATACACTCCATTCCTCCCTCCGGCCAACGTCACCGACTGCATAAAAGGCAACCTAGGTAACAAGCTGATGCACCAGAATGCTGAGCGCACTAGGGCCTTGAACCCGCCACACACGTACGTGCCTTGGATTGTCATCAACGGGGTGAGTACGCTATTAGTTATCGGGTTTCTATCCAGCCCTAACCAGCAGGACCAGCCCATCTGCGGCATCAGTACGTGATCGGGATCCTCTGATTGGCTTATCCACCGTCTAAAAATATGAACATTTTTTAAAAAAAAAAAAAATCCTAGAAATATATATTTCCATGGTGTTGTTACCAGAACTGTCCACTAGAGGGAGGCAGACACCATGCAATGCATAGTATGAGCTAGAGAAATATATTTCCAGAGTGTTGTTACCAGAATTTGCCTCTGGACAGAGGCAGAGACCATGCAATGCAGGATGTGGGTTAGAGAAACATATTTCCATAATGTTGTTACTAGAATTGACCACTGGAGGCCGCCTGGCACTATGCAATGCATAGTATGGGCTAGGCTAGAGAAAAATACTATACAGCAGGGCTCTTCAACTTTGAACAGGCCAAGGTCTATTTTTTCCAGCCCAAAGTGCCTGAGGGCTACTACATTAAAACCTCTCCTTACGAATTTTATCCGTTCCGAGCACATGCTCATAAGTAAAAACTTTTGTAAGTAGAGCAGCGGTTTCACATAGGAATGCATTGAAAACCAATTAATACATTTTGGAGGGAACAGATTTCTATGCACCATGGCCGTTGAACTGCCCCGCTTGGCTGAGCAGTGGGGGCTGGCAGACCCAGAACTTTGCTGGGGGCAGTGGTGGTCCTTGGGATGGGGGAGGGAGGGGTGGAGAACTTATCCCCTCACCTTTTTTTATTGAAGGCCAGCGGGCTATTTTTGAACTCTTCAAGGGCTACTGGTAGCCTGCGGTCTACCTATTGTGCAGGCCTGCTGTACAGTGTTCCTACCAAAGATCCCAGGATCCCAAACAAAATGGTCTCCAAACAAAGTAATAATGAGAGGGCTGTTGATGCTCAAGGTGGACCTTACAGGCCTCCACCAGATATCGAGAGAGAAACGCCAGGTGCTCACCCTGGATTCAGAATAAGAAAGAGGCCCAAGAGATCATATTGCAAATATATGTTCGCTACCAAAAAACGCCAAAGGATTTCAGAAGGAAATGCCCTATATTTGATAGATCGAAGTGAAACCTCAGTGTGGCATTTCTTTCTTTTTCATTTTCCTATTTTCTGGCTGTGGATAAATGAATCAGCGGGTGGGGGGTCCTGCTGGATCCGTCACGGAGTGTCTCGCTGTTTATTGTGGCCAGAGTAGTATCAAAACCTCAGCCTTTAGAAAACGGGGTCTTGTTCACCTCCTGTGACAGTGGAACTTTTTCTCTCTCCCGTCCCGGTTTCTTATTTTTCTCTCCCAGAACCACACAGACGAACTCGAGGAACGAGCACAGACCTCCCTCTTCCGGCTGGTTTGTGACTTATACAAGGCAAGTATCTCTCTCGTCCTCGCCAGAACCAGCCACTGGTTGGGTCTCACTCACCTTTGGGCCCGAATGTGGAGATCTGAGTTCTGAGTGGTCGACCCAGAGGGCTGCGGATTGAATTACAGCTGCCTCAGCTGCGCTCTAAAAAGTGCTGATGAAATGGTAAAACTGCCCAGAAGATGCTTTAAGCACTATTCGGAATGTTTTGCGCCTCCATTGTGCAGGCAACACCGTTGCCCATCTTCCCCCTACAGCGAGGGTACTCAGTTGGATGGAAGGCTGAGTTGACCTAGAGCTAGTTCCCTGGGTCCATTGGGATTGAACTCAGGTCAGGAGCAGAGTCTTGACTGTGATGGGGTGATGGGGCCTTGTGATGGGGTGGTTCCTGCATGGCAGAGGGTTGGACTGGATGGCCCTTGAGGTCTCGTCCAATTCTAGGATTCTATGAACCTATGATTCTATGGATCGCAACCTTATTTTAAATCTGTATTTACAGATAAATAAGGTGGATCACAACCTTACTTAAAAGCTGTATTTACAGGCAAATAAAGTGGATCACAACCTTATTTTAACGCTGTATTTACAGGAAAACAAGGTGGGTTGCAAACTTGTTTTAACGCTGTATCTACAGGCAAATAAGGTGGGTTGCAACCTTATTTTAAAGCTGTATTTACAGGCAAATTAGGTGGATCGCAACCTTATTTTAACGCTGTATTTACAGAAAAACAAGGTGGGTTGCAAACTTATTTTAACGCTGTATTTACAGGCAAATAAGTTGGATCGGAAACTTATTTCAAAGCTGTATTTACAGGCAAATAAGGTGGATCGCAACCTTATTTTAACGCTGTATTTACAGGCAAATAAGGTGGATTGCATGCTTATTTTAATGCTGCATCTACAGGCAAATAAGGTGGATCGCAACCTTATTTTAAAGCTGTATTTACAGGCAAATAAGTTGGATCGCAACCTTATTTTAAAGCTGTATTTACAGGCAAATAAGGTGGATCGCAACCTTATTTTAATGCTGTATTTACAGGCAAATAAGGTGGATCGCAAGCTTATTTTAACGATGTATTTACAGGCAAATAAGTTGGATCGGAAACTTATTTTAAAGCTGTATTTACAGGCAAATAAGGTGGATCGCAACCTTATTTTAACGCTGTATCTACAGTCAAATAAGTTGGATTGCAACCTTATTTTAAAGCTGTATTTACAGGCAAATAAGGTGGATCACAACCTTATTTTAATGCTGTATTTACAAGCAAATAAAGTGGATCGCAAGCTTATTTTAACGATGTATTTACAGGCAAATAAGTTGGATCAGAAACTTATTTTAAAGCTGTGTTTACAGGCAAATATGGTGGATTGCATGCTTATTTTAATGCTGCATCTACAGGCAACTAATGTGGGTTGCAACCTTATTTAAAGCTGTATTTACAAGCAAATGAGGTGGATCGCAACATTTTGTAAAGTTGTATTTACTCACAGATAAGGTAGCTTACAGCCTTATTTAAAGGCATAAACAATTGAGTGTACAAACATTGGGAAGAATCAAACAAACACCCCTCTGAGTAATGGTAAACAGAAGTAATACTAAATGCATATGTGAGGCAGTAAGACATAATAACCTAATTAAAAACTCATTTTCCAGCCATTCAGGGAAAAGCTAGCCTAAAGAGAAAGTTCTTTGGCTGCTTGCGGAAGGAGGGCAAAGGTGGTTCCACCATCCTACCCCAGAGGGGAGCCACTGAAGATAAAACTCTGGAAAATGTGGATTATAGCAAACACTATTTGAATACTGAACACGTGGCCTCTGGCTCCCTCTGGTGGCCATCTTTGGAACTTCGTTGTTAGACATATGCTGTATATATTTCTGGGAATTTTTCTTTCAAGATTTTCAGGCCGCGGAGAAGTGACTCAGTGGATACTGGTCCCACAGATGAGAAGGTTCTTACTGTATTTCTAAAGACAACGTTGCCCAAATGGGCCCTTAGAGAGAGGCAGAAACCATGCTATGTACATTCCCTAAAGAAATATATTTCCATGAGGCCATTACCAGAACTGACCACTAGAGGGAACCAAAGAACAACCTAAGCATAAGCTTTACTATTAAACTTGTGTTTGCTATAACCTGCGTTTTTCAGCATCCACGGGGGAGTGGAAAAGATCCCCCTCGGATATGGAGGGGTCCTCTTTTTACTTTTTTATGCTCTGGGTGCTGGGGGAGGCAGATTCTGCTAGAGAGGCGGACAGGGGGATAGAGAGAGGGGTGGCAGGGGGGGTGGCGCTTAGCTGGGTGTGACCCTGAATCCTTTGTGACCTTGAATTCTTGCTTCCTCCCGCCCTGCAGGGGAAGCCTCCTGGTGCCTGCCAAGACCCAAAGAACCACACTTATAAGCCTCCGTCTCTGCCACGATCCTACTTGAAGGTCTAATTCGCCCATGAAGTCTGGCTTCACGTCCTGTCCTGTAGCTGGTGCCACCAGCCCAAAAGGCCCCGGACGTGTCTGCCTAGGTGGCATCTCCTCTTTCTGCCAGCGGAACATCCTGCCACAGGACAGGGTTTGGAAGGCTGCCACAGGCCTCTCAGGAGCTCTTCCCAGTTCTGAGCAACTTCCTAAAATCTGGCCCCAGAGCAACCCTTTTAGAAGCCACACAAGTCTGCCTTCGGAAATAATAAAAAAGATATTGGTCTCTTTGCCTCAAAGGGTTGTTCATTCTTTGGGAGATTTGGGGGGGGCTGTCTCAGGAGTGGCAGGGGCGGGCGTGCCTTTCAGGGTAATGGAGACAGCTCTTGGTTCAATCGTGGGATTTCTCCCTCTGGGGCTGATACCACGGATCAGTTGGTTCCATTGTATTGAGTGCATTCTGTTTGTGCCAGAACAGAACAAAAAAGCCGTGGGTGCTAGGGGCAGCACCCTGGTTTCCTCCATAACAGGACAATCACAGACACAGTGGTGGCTGTTTCTCATTTTGCGGCCAGCCGGCCCCCAATTGCGCAATTTCACTCCCACCCGCTAGACCAGGGCTGTTCCACTTTGAACAAGCCGAGGTCTACGTTTTCCGGCCCAAAGTGCCTGAGGGCTACTACACTAAAACCTCTACTTGCAAATTTAATCCGTTCCGAACACATGCTCATAGAATCATAGAATCATAGAGTTGGAAGAGACCTCAAGGGCCATCTAGTCCAAACCCCTGCCATGCAGGAACCCCATCACAATATTTTTGACAGTAAATATTTTCGACATAAGTAAACAAATTTGTAAGTAGAGCAGCGGTTTCCCATAGGAATGCATTAAAAACCAATTAATCCGTTCTGAAGGGAGAAGATTTCAATGCGCCATGGCCCTTGAACTGCCCTGCTCGGCTGAGACAGTGGGCTGGCAGACCCAGAACTTTGCTCGGGGCAGTGGTGGTCCTTGGAATAGGGGAGGGAGGAGTGGAGAACTTACCCCCTCACTTTTTAAAATTGATAACTGGCAGGCTATTTTTGAACCCTTTGTGGGCTACCGGTAGCCCGCGGTCTACCAGTTGGGCAGGCTTGCACTAGACAAACAAAAATATATAACTCAATAAGGGGCTAAAAACAATGAATTACAACTGCTGCCTCTCAAAACAATGGGAGACAGAGGACTCACTGGTTTTGGCAAGGGGTGGACTGTTTGGGGGAACCTGAAGCTGGTTCTCCTCCCGACCCCACCTAGAGGAATTGAACCCCAATTCAAAACACGATGGAGAATGGGAGAGGTGGACAGAGTGAAGGGTTGCCTCAGCTTGGACCATGGGCTCTTTGGCCCGATTTTATGGAGACCAAGGCATGAGTGAGAGGGCATTTACCCCCCCCCCAGCCTGTTGGCCCACTGTATGGCATGATGCCTGCTTCCTCTCCCCCCCCCCCAAATGCACACCCTGCTTGACAGAACCCCTGCTGTTCGGGGCGATGCCTCGGCAGCCGTTTCTGCCTTTTTAAACTAACAGAGACTTATTGGATTAACGGCGCTTCCTTTCCTGGGAGATTTTTTTTCCATTTAAGCAGAAAATGAGCATAATCAAAATGCCAGTTTCCCGGAGAGAGATCCGGAACTTCGCTTTCCAATGGTAAACAAACCCCCTGGCGGGGCCACGAGCGCCAGAGGCCTCCTGGAGGAACCCGGCGGCAAAAGATCTAACGAGCCTGGGGCGGATTAGTGCAGTCGAGCAATTAAAGGCATTTCCAGTCATTGCATGTGGTGGTGGTGGGGAACGTTCCCCCCCCTTAATTCACAGGAATAATTTTTTTCAGGTTGTTGGTTCCGCTCCTCCGCCCACTTCTTCGTTCCAAAGATCCTGCGCACGACGCATCACGATCATCCCACAGCACGCCCCGGGTCTATTGTTCCTATATTTCCTCCTAGGCGTCGCACGCACAGGCTTTGCATAGTTCTAAGGAGCAAGGAAGAATGGCATTCCTCCTCCAAATTAACTTTTATTTAAAAGGGGGCGGCGGACGGAACACGCATCCCGTTCCGAAGCCGTCCTTTGGAACAGCTAGCAGGTCAGTTCCGCTCATCGGAAGAACGCTCCTTTTCTGGGTCGTGCTGGACCATCCCAAAGAAACAACCAGAGTGGCAGGACTCGCCGTCTCAGAAGGGCAGCGGTGGATTGGGCCCCGTAGATCAGTGACGGCGAGCCTTTTTAGAGACCGAGCGCCCAAAGTGCGATTCAAAACTAATTTTGTTAGTTAGTGGATACATTCAAAATGAGGGCTGGGAGAGTAAGAACAGACAAAATATATATTTTTTTACCCCAGCACGTTGTTAGTCTGTGGAACTCCCTGCCACTGGATGTGGTGATGGCCTCTGGCCTGGATGCCTTCAAAAGGGGATGGGACAGATTCCTGCAGGAAAAGTCCATCCCAGGTGACAAACCATGATGGAGATGTGACATCTCCGGGCTTACAGGGTACTTCAAGGGCCAGAGGCAGGGGAGTGGTCTCAGGAGACAGATATCTAGTTTTGTCCGTTCCCAGATGCATCTGGTGGGGCCACTGTGAGATCCAGGAATTTGGACTAGATGGGCCTTTGGCCTGATCCAGCACGGCTCTTCTTATGTACTATTTTCCCAAAAGCGCCCCTACGGCAATTTGACCCAAATCCAATGGTACCCTGGGCTACGAATGCTTTGAGTGCTACCCTTCAGGAAAGCAAGGATAGAAGAGCAGGGGTGCGACCCTAGCTGTGGCCACGGTACATTCAACACCTGTTATTATCCTAGAAAAGAGAGACCCCAAAACACCAGTGCAACAGTAGGCAATACCTATATAGATCCTTTTTAAAAAGTGTCATCCAATCGGCACATTTTCCGGAATTAAGGCCCCTTTGCCAGGAGTGTCCCTCCGTGAAGAACTTAAATGTCCAAAAGTTTGTGGCCAGATGGGTTTCTGCCAGGAAAGTTACTCCTGGGTGTCAAGTCCCGAAGTTCTTCGCAAGAGGTGTTTCTCTGTTGGATGTAAGTTGGAAAAATGCAAGCTGCTTTAAAGCAAAGCAAAGTGTTCTGCTTATATACCGCCCCATACCACTTCAAGTAGCCTCTGGGCGGTTTACAGTTCAAGTGTACAGTTCAAGCGCTGTTGCTATAAAATGTGGATTTTTGTCTCCCACCCCAGTTCTTCAAACAAAGAGGCACAGGTCACGCATTACATAAACATACCCACGAACCAACCTCCTGCAGATGGCCTTTTTTTTTAAATACAGAGGACCCCTCGTATAACAAACGCCCCGGGTGGGCAGGCGTTCTCTCTTATCCACGGTTCTCATTATCCACGGGAAGGCCTGGAACCAATCCCCACCGGATACTGCAGTCCTACTGTACTTCTTCTGTCCTACTTTACTTCTTTTACCTAAGCACATACATCGTGTCTTTCTCCTTAGCAGGGGCGCACCATCCTCTGGTTTTCGAGGGAACGTGAGGCCAACGCTTCAGAGAAGAGCGATGGGCCGGGGTGGTGTTTGGCCCACGTGCCCAAAATCCAGCGTTACAGCTCAGTGTTACAGCCGCCTCTCGCAGCCATGGAGATGAGCTGCGTGGCGCGCCGCTGATCTTGGTTCTAAGCGTGCAACGTTTCTCAAATTTGGACATCTTATGCAGGAAAGCTTCGTTCGAGCTGGTTGAAGCCGAGCCTGGCGGGACGAGAAAGCATAACGGCCCAGCCTCGTTTGGGTCCGTGCGAGAGGCGGCCTCCCCCTTCTCCTCCCCTCCCCCCGAAGCTCGGGGGAATTTCACAACTGTCAGATCGGTGAAGTCTGCAAACGTGGGGAAATGCGGAGTGACGGGGCTCCTTCTACCCCATTTCCTCCGAGGTCCCGGGTCAGCTTCCCACCCGCGGCCCCCGCCTTCTGCAGCTGCATTTCCTAGCTGCTAATTAAGTGTTTCCATGCCTTTGTAGCTCGACTCATTGAACTAATCAGCTTTGGCCGGTCCACACCAAAATCCTGAGGGGGGCTACTTCCTCAAACACCCCCTCCCCACCCTGCCTCCACCACTATTTTTTCTTCCTTTCTTTACAAAGCAGGTCTCAGTCTTCCATGGAGAACGCGGGGTGTCCTCAACAGTTGTTAGATGAAACCTCCGGCGCCTTTGCAGAGGTCCCAGTCTTTGCAGAGGTTGCCACCGCAATATCTGGTATCATGACCATCTCAGAAGGACAGGCCTGGAAGGGACCCTCTAGAGATAATCTAGTCCAGGCTCGGTCAGGGAGGCGTCGTGGGGGATTTGAACTCCCAACCTCTGGATCCTTCAGCCATTAGGAGAGTTCCATTTCCTCTTATTGTTGCACTACAAATCCATCAACGACGATGAAGCTGTACCTCCACTGCCTGGAGCCAAATGTCGGCTATATGCGTGGGAGATCGGTTCCACCATTTGAACATCAGGAAGAACTTCATGATAGTTAGAGCTGTTCGGCAGTGGAATATGCTGCCACAAAGGGTGGTGGAGTCTCCTTCCTTGAAGGTTTTTAAGCAGAGGCTGGATGGCCATTTGTTGGAAATCTTGTGATGGGGTTCCTGCATGGCAGGGGGTTGGACTAAATGGCCCTTGAGGTCTCTTCCAACTCTATGATTCTACAATTCTTCCGCGGATGCAGAAACACGCGGATAATAGAGAACCCGAATTGAGTGGTTCCCTCCAGTGACTAGTTCTGGTATTTCAATACATTTATACTGTCTACTCTCCAGTAAGACCCCCCTTATCCGTGGACTCAGCATCCTCAGTCTGAAATATTATACCTAGCATGGCCAGTTTCCGGTAACGCATGTTAAAATATTTTTCTGGTCCCATTCTATACTTTATACTTAGCATTTGTTATTATCAACGGATTTCAGTATCGGTGAGGGCTCCTGGAATACAACCCCCAAGAATATGGGCGCCCTACTTGATTCTGAATCTGTGCCCTGATCTGGGACGGTAGGAAACACCGAAAGTGGAGGCTAGACAGAGAGAGGGATAACTCCCAAGCACGATCAAGAAACTGTAGACATGATTAAATAATAATCATCAGTAGTAGTATACAAAGTATGGCCTTATCACCATTTGATTCGCTTTTTGGGGGGAAGGATAGCGCGGCTTAAGTAGTGGGATCCCAGTACCCCTCTACCCTGTGGATACTGATAGACGTGGATTAAAGTGAATGCTGTCTTAATGTTGTACATATTGTGGTCTCTAGCTCCCTCCAGTGGTTACTTCTGGTAATGACACTGTGGAAATATATTTATCTATAAAATGCTATGCAGTGCTTGGCCTCTGCCCCCCTTCAGTGGTCACTTCTGGTAATGACACGGTGGAAATATATTTCTCTATAAAATGCTATGCGGTGCTTGGCCTCTGCCCCCCTCCAGTGGTCACTTCTGGTAATGACACTGTGGAAATATATGTATCTATAAAATGCTATGCGGTGCTTGGCCTCTGCCCCCCTCCAGTGGCCATTTCTGGTAATGACATTGTGGAAATAGATTTCTCTATAAAATCCTACACTATGCTTGGTCTCTGGCACCTTCCAGTGGCCACGTCTTGTAAGTTCACGATAGAAATATGTGTTTCCTGGATTTTTCCTGGACGACTGAATTGGTGGACACTAGTCCTATGGCTACAGGGAATTTCCCAATAGCCCGATCTATTTAACAGCAACAAATAGTGGTGGAGCCTCCTCTGCTGAAGCCCTGTCAGCAGACACCACCTGCTGGTTTGTTCCATTCAGTGCACGTCAATTTCTACCGGAATTGGGTTTGGACTAGATGGGTCCTAGAGACCCCCCCCGACTTGACCGATTCTCAGGTTCTCAGATTCCTTTGCCTTTTTCAAGACACAGCCATCTGTCACAACAGCAGGTTACTCTCTAAACCCCAATAACCAGGAAGGGGGAATCCTGCCCCCCCAAGCCCCCCTCTAAAGGGGGCAGCAGGGACAATGGATCGCGAGGTCCCCACCTGGAGAACTTCACTCATTGACTTCCCTTCTTCCAGCATAGTAATTGCAGCCATCAGATTGCCTCCTCTGACCCCGTACGGAGGGATCTCCGCACACCGCCATCACATCTTCTTTGCTGCAATTATTTTTTTATTATCAAGGTCAGTACCACAGGCTCTCTCAACGTGGGGTCTCCCTCCAAGCATTTTACGGAGGGATTGAAATCTTACTTTTTTCTTTCAGATTAACAAACCCTTGCAGGGACGGAGTGCTGTTCTTTTCTCCATGCTCCCCGCCACAAATTCCACGGAGTGATTAGATTAAATCGAGAGCGGCCGAAAATCTCCCGGGTGTTGGGAACAGAGGGCGGACAGGCAGGCCAAAAAAAGGATTCCTCCTGTTACAATATAGGAAAATACAGTGGACCCTCGTATAACAAAAGTTTGTATAACATAAAGTCTGCGCAACATAAAAAAATGCCAGAGAAATTTGCTTAACAGAATCACCTATGGGGCGGATCTGTACAACATAAAAACAGTCGCGATGAGGGATTACTCCGTTTTCAATGCATTCCCATGGGAAATTTGCATAAAGGAAAATTTGCTGAACAGAATTTCATTTGGAACGAATTAATTCCTTTATACAAGGTACCACTGTATATATATACACAGTGGTACCCCGATTTAAGAGCAGCTCAACTTAAGAGTGGAAAAATGTCGGCATTTTAACCGCTGCCTTACAAATTTTAGATATCGTCTGCTCGACTTACAATTTTGTTTCATTTTTAAACTTATTTTTTCAATTTTTTTAGATAGGTACTCCGACTTAGAGCATGCATTTGGAATGAATTAAATTCTTAAGTCGAGGTACCGCTATATACTGTATATATTACCGGCAGCAGGCACCCCACCCTTTGCTGAGGGCGGTCTACACACACTGGTCTGAGCAAGGGGTGTGGTGCCATCAGCAAGAGCCAGGGGGGAATACGGGGTGGAGCCCCAAACGCCCCCTTCCATTCCTCGGCAGGTTCTCTTGGGGTGTTTTAATTTAGCGGGGTGTAGTTCGGGAACTGTCTATGAGGCCCAGATGGTTCTTTCCTTGCTTTATGGCTGGGTGGGTAACGTTAGACACGAAACCATGAGGCAATGGCTGTGAAGTCATCCTTGAGACCCTGGGAGGTTAAGGATAACGTCATCTATGCCGAAGGTATACAAATTTCCCCGAATAAAGCAGATTATCTCAGACTAGGGAGGGGAACTCTCTCTCTCTCTGCTCTCCTCTGCACTGCAACCTCCTGTCATTTTATCGAACCAATTAAAATAATAAAAAAGAGTGACCACAAACCATGAACAATAATTTGTTTATCTATCTATCTAGTTTTGGATCTATATACCGCCAAGCTTGACACGGAGAACAACTCCAGGTGGCGTACAAGGAAAGTTAAAACAGTAAAATATAAAGCGGTTTACATATATTAAGACTGACGAAGCTGCTTGGGTCGATCTCTCAAGAAGTCCAGTTCCCATGACTCACAGATACATATCAATATCAATATCAATATCAATATCTATCTATCTATCTATCTATCTATCTATCTATCTATCTATCTATCTATCTATCTATCTATCTATCTATCTATCTATCTACCCATCCATCTTTTCCTTTCTAATCAATCAATCAATCAGTCCATCACTTCCTTATCTACCCATCTATGTATCCGTCCATTCCTTCCTTTCCTATGTATGTATGTATGTATGTATGTATGTATGTATGTATGTATGTATGTATGTATGTATCTATGTATCTATCTATCTATCTATCTATCTATCTATCTATCTATCTATCTATCTATCTATCTGTTCCTTCTTTCCTCTCTCTCTCTCTCTCTCTCTCTCTCTCTCTAGGTTAAGATACCCCAACTCGCCACTATTAAAAATGCTATGCGTGGCATTTGCAATTAAAAGAGCAACTTTCTGAAGTTCTGAAGTCTTGCTCCTCTCTGCTCTTTTATCTCCTGTTCAACTGTGAACCGCGGGGGGGGTTGCCTTTTAGGGGAGGCGGGCAGTCGATAAATGCACAAGCAAGCAAGCAAACAAACAAACAAACAAATCAAGAAAACATAATAACCATACAAGCAAAAAAAAAAAAACTACGACGCTGGATAACCCCCGTTTTTTTTAAAAAAAGCCACGCGCCTCTGTGTGTGTGTGTGCGTGCGCGCGCGTGTGTGCATGCATGTGTGTGCGTGTATGTGTGTGTGTGTGTATATTAATCTGGCCGCCTTTGGGCGCGCTCTCGTAGCAGGGAGTCCCGCCGGCGCGCCCTGCGGCTGGAGATTCCAGGGGCAGCGGCTGCGGAAGAGGACTGCGCAGGCGCGGCTTAAAAGAGTGTGGGGGGCGGGGCGGGCGGGGAAGCCCCGCCCCTTAGCCCCGCCCACAGGGGAGTGGGCGGGGCGAATGGCCAAAGGCGCCCTCGCCGCGGGCCCGGCGCCGCCAGAGCTCGCCGACCGGGACGCGCGGGCGGCTGCACGGTGAGGAGCTGCACCCGCTGCCGCCGTTGCTGGGGGATCGCCGATCCCAGCGTCCGCCCGGGTGGAGAGGGGTGGAAGAGGCCGCAAAGTGTGGCCGGCGCCTCCCGCTTCGACCTCCCGAGGGAACAAAGGGCGCCCCCCCAACCCGCCAACCCCAACCCTCCGGAGCCCCGCCATGCCTGCCCGGGTGCTGGTCGTGGTCCTGATCCTCGCTGCCTTCGCCCCTTTGGGTCGCCCGGAGAGAGGGTGAGTTGCAAACAAACCCCCACCAACCCAGCAGGTTATGCATGCATGCATGCGCGCGTGTGTGTTTGTGTGTATTTGTGTGTTTGTGTATGTGTGGGGTGGGTGGGATGGGGTTGGGGGACCCTTCTTGCCCTCTCCCCTCCTTCCCGGATCGGCGCTTTCCTTCCTTCCTTCCTTCCTTCCTTCCTTCCTTCTTCTCCTCGCGTGCAAACGCGCCGCGAAGAGGTTGGGTTCCTGGGCATGTGCAGAGCGCCCTCGCGGTGGGTGGGTGGGTGGGGGTGGGCAGCCCGCGTTCCGCGTGGCGCTTGTGCCACCCGACCGCAACCCCCCCCACCACCGATTCTGTGCACCCCAAAGAATAGTTAGACCATCAGGTCATCCAGTCCAGCGCATGCACGCACACACGCACAGGTCCCGGAGGCACCAAGGGGGGGAATCGAACCTCCAACCTCCGGAGACTGTAACCCTCTGGAGCACTCCCGCTACTCAAGAATTAATATTGGAGCAACTGGGAGGGGGGATTGCTTCAGTGGCGGCAAAACTTTTACCACTCCAGATGTTCTGGACTACAACTCCCAGGATCCTGAGCCGAGCGCCAGCAGCGCCACCAGGTTGAGTGGCTATTTTGGAGCGGGGGGGCGTTTCCAGGGATTGTGAAGCCCTGCCATATTGGGGGAACATTGAAGCTTAAAGTGTCCCGGGGAGGGGGGGGAGAAGCAAAATTGCAGGGATTTCAGTGCCCCCCCCACACCTCTTTCTGTCACAGAAGCCTGTTTTTGCTCCAGCAAAAGGGCACTGCCCACCCCCAAGGGGGGCACCCTTTAAATAGCAGCGCTGAAGGCATCTACATGGGTTGCAGAGACCTCCAAAATCCGGGATGGTTCCCCCCCACCCCGGCATGGCCAGTGGGCATCCTCAGGCACCCCTCACCTCCCCACCCAAAACCTCTCCCCCCACCTCTTAGTGGTATTTGCCCCAGGTGGCCGCCGTGGCTACCTCCATGCCACGGGCAGGCTGCCAAGGGAGGTTGGGGCTGGGGTGGGACTTCTGAATACAGACAGACAGGGTTTTGGAGCATAAAACCCCAGGTATTGTGACTGTGGAGAAGAAAAAAGTGTGGATCGTTGACGTTGCTATACCAGGGGATGGTAGAGTCACTGAGAAACAACTTGAAAAAAATTGCCCAATATCAGGATCTGAAAATTGAACTTCAGAGACTCCAGCATAAACCGGGACAGGTGGTCCCAGTGGTCATCGGCACACTGGGTGCGGTGCCTAAAGAGCTAAGCAAGTATTTAGAAGAAACCAGAGTGGACAAAAGTCACCATCATTCAGCTGCAGAAAGCTGCCTTACTGGGATCTGCTGGCATAATTTGCCGATATATCGCGTAGTCCTAAACGCTTGGGAAGCGTTCGACTAGTGATTTGTATTACAAAATCCAATGTAGTTAGCTGTGTGGTTAATAATAATAATAATAATAATAATAATAATAATAATAATAATAATAATAATAATAATAGTATGCATCATGAAGCAAAACGCTTCATGAATTTGCGTGTCACCCTTGTGCAGGGGCCATGCTAATCTATTCTGAATTGTTCCAATTTTCCCACTTTTGTATATATTTTTTTTCTGATGGCCACACAGTTCCTCAACTTGTTTTGCTTCAATCAAAAAGCTAGTGCGTTTGAGGGCCAGCCTTAAGGGGTGTCCGCACACGCATCCCACAAACGAGGCACCATCCTACAGGCATGGTGGACAGCTTGCAGCTGCTTCTCTACTCTGGAAGCAGAGATATTCACGGGCTGTTTCGGGGTCCACCCCACTCCCCCCCCACAACCTGTAAGGGAAAAAAAATCTGGCCAGGATTTGGTGGATCGGGTCACGGGGGGGGGTGAACACATGTCCTGCTGCAGATGTGGGAACAGGGCCGGTGATGTGTGTGTCCCCCCCCACCACCACCATGGCCCCTTTGCAACCTGCATGACGCATGACACATGCCCGGTGGGGTGGGGTGGGTTTGGGGTGGGCGTCTGACGCCCCCCCCCCGCAGCGGTTGTGATGAGATTTCCATGGCAATGGGTCTGGCAGAGGAAGAAACATACACGTTTTGGAATTTGCAAAGGGGAAAAAAAAGACAGGGTTGGGAGCCATAAAAACGAAGTGACCTTCTCCCCCCCCTCCACCCCAGTGACTGTGACTATTAATCTCCCGGCTAAAGAGTGCCCCCCCGAGGGCTGTGAAATCGGGAATGCCAAAGGATGTTTTAAAGCGTGTGACGGGGAAGGGCCGTGTCCACCGGAGCTGAGTTGGGGAAGCCGGAGGGTTGACACAAGCCATGAAGTCATCCGGAGGGCGTCAATCATTCCAGGAGCACCGTTGTTGGGTCCCCCCGCCGGCTGCTATGTTTTGCACCTGTGACCCTAGTTAGGGAGAAAAAAACAGCAATGGGGCCAAGTTGGACCCTGGGCAGAGGGAAGCCCCCCCCCGGCGCGTTGCTGAAAGACCGTCTCGAGGTTTTACCACTTACGGAGTTAAACAGAATTTTGCTTTCTTTTGCAATCCAAAAAAGAGAGGCCCCGCTTTATCTTGCCTTACTATGGCAAACTTCGGCCCTCCTGATGTTTTTTGGACTACAACCCCCACAGTCCTTTGCCATTGGAAATGCAGGCTTAGAATTCTGGGAGTTGTGGTGCAAAACATCTGGAGGGCGGAAGTTTGGACATCTCTGCCTTGGGGGGGGGGAGATGATATCCCCCAGGCAGAATTGAGCTGTTCCTTGTGCTCTGATAGTTGTGGTCAGGCTTTTAAAAATAATAATAATAAGTTTTGGACCACAGATTTGGAAGGGGCCCTCTCGGCCAGTGACCCTTGTGACAAGCTTGTACCCAGCTGTTCTAGGGCTTTGCAGCTCAAAAGCAGCCCTTTGACTTGTGCCCGGGAGCTGATCGGCAGCCAGTGGAGCAGGGGTTGTGTGATCCCTGTGGTATGAAGAAATATAATACACCCGAGTTCGGGGCTGTCTGCCGTGCGGAACAAAATGCCCACAGGTCCTGCTTTCCCTGCCTTTTGTTGGCCAGGAGGTACCGTATGAGAAAAAAATTTCTCTCCGAAAAGAGGTGATCTTTGGGGTACATCTTTGGTCCGTAATGGCTGTCCCCCCCTTTCCCTCCCTGCTCTCCCCCCAGAGGCTATTTGGTTGCCCTGCCGTCGGTGTTCCGGTCCGGCGTGGAGGAATCCGTCAGCGTGACCCTCTTTAATCCTGTCGTGGAGACGATGGTCCGGATACAGCTGGCGGTCAAAGGCGAGACGGTCGCTCAAGCTCAGGGAACCGTCCTAGGTAAGCTCCGTTTTACGGACGTGCAGAGGGCAAAGCGCCAAGTCAGGAGGAATAAGAGAGAAAAAAAAACCCCAAACAGAACCCCAGGTGGATCCGCTCATCCTTCGTGGCTGTATTTCCCTCTGGATGCGGCTGAAATCCTTATAACTCCCAAACTATATTTGTTTCAAAACCATTTGTAGTTACTAGGAACCTGCCTCGTCCGCACAATCGAGATCCGCCGATTGGTTTATCCGCAGTCCGACAACTTGGAAAATATTAAAAGAGAAAGCCCAGAAATGCGGTATGCGTTTCTCAAGTTGAAATTGCCAGGCCTGTCCACCGGAGGGAGCCAGAGACCACATTATTGCATTGGCTATTCAAAGAACATAGTAATAATCATTTTAAAAAATAGTGTTTGTGATCAGCTGCGTTTTTCAGCCTCCAAGGAGAGAGTCTTCGAACAGATCGCCTTATGGATACCGGGGTTCTGTTGTATTTCAAAGTTTGGATGCTTGTTTAGAACGCGGGTTTGCATCAGACTTGAATAAGGGAGCTGGCACCTAGGATCACCCTCTTTCTAAAGAAACCTCCCATGTTCAAGTCTTCCTGCTCTAAGGATGGCATTTGGAAAACCCCCACTGTATTTCCAAAAAGGTTTCGGCGCCCCTAGATTTTAAGAGATCTCAGGATCTCATGTTTCTGAAGTAAGAGATTGTCTGCCCGTTTAAAAAAACACCAGGCACGGATCATTCCCAGAAAGAACCCCGTGCTTTTATTCCGTCATCTAAATGTTCTATTCCCGTTGTCTCTTCCTAACAACCCTGCGAGGTAGGGCCAGGCCACCCCCCAATGTCATGGCTGGACATTGATTTTGGCTCAGGAGTTTGAGCGCAGTGTTACGATTCTAGCAACACGGCGTTCCAAGTTGAGCCAGGACTTACCGGCCAAGATAAACATGCCACATATATTGGCAGGGGTGGGGTGGGGGGAATATGTAAATTTCCAAGTGTCTTTCCGGAGGGAGGGAGATGCACCATTGACGGCTCTCCTTTTTTCTTGCAGATAAAGGAACTATCAAACTTAAGGTGAGTCCAAATTCGTTTTTGTGTGAGGTGTAGAAAAGGAGGTTAAAACAACAGAGCAGATACTGTATTGGGGAATATTGGCGAGTTCTTCCGATCCCATGTGCATTCTCCCGCTTTGTAAAAGGCCATCTGGCTACCAGCTTGGCAACCTACAGGTCCAGGAAAGCAAGCCACGGGGAATGTTTACAGATGGGGAACCAACCCCTGTCCCCCCCCCAACCTTGGCATCTTTTGGGGTTGCAAATTGGTTGGACTTCTCCGGCCGTCTCTTCTCTGGCTTTAGGGAGGGCTGCCAAGCCCAGAGAACAGGCTTATGGGGCTGGATCCACTCCCCTCACTTGATTGCCGTCTGGGTCTCAGTGGCGAGGACTGGCCTAGAACCAGGAATGGTTACCTAGGCTGCTAAAACACGATGCCCAGAACAATATTCTTTTTTGCATTGACAAAAAGCGGAATATTTGTCCGGGTCAGCCTCAAAAAACCCCAGCCCGTGTCTGCCCGTTTGGGATGGCCTTGCCCTGGAGGGCCCCATTATCCACGGATCAGGCATCCGCAGGTTCCCTTCTCCGAGGTCTGAAACTCGTACAAATCTTAAAAGAAAAATCCCAGAATGATGCGTAAAAGGGGACGTTACCAAAACCGGCCTCTGGAGGGAGACAGAGACCATGCTGTGTATGGCGTTCATGATAATCCACGTTTTCCAGCATCCACGCTGGGGAGGAGAGGGTTGAATCCTTTCCCACATTGAGACAGGGGTCCTCCTAACAATGCCAAATAGTGCCAAAGTGTGATTCTCCATTCCTCCTTGTTCTAAGGCAGAGCAGGGCAGACACGTGGATTTGGGGCCACGTCCAACCCCCTAATCATTTATGGCTACGTCTAAGAGCTGCAGACAAAGCTGAGGTTCAGGTTACAAATACACCCCACCCCACCCCTGTGGCTTGTTTCCCAGGTGCCACCTTGCCTCCGGGGCCAAGGCCACCTCAAAGTGTGGGGCAACCGACACTTGGCGGAGGAGGGTTACATCTTTTACAACCACACCACGGTAACCATCGACAGCAAAGGCGCTTCCGTCTTCATCCAGACCGACAAGCCTGTCTATCGGCCAACGCAGAAGGGTAAGGAAGGCGTGACGGGGGTCTCATGCATGGCCTCGGGTGTTGAAATTTCTGGTTTTGATTCCTTCCGCGGCACTGTCAAAGGGCAGACCCCCCCCTGGGGAAGAACACCTTCAAGTTCCCACGGTGGTCCATCCCTTTCTCTTTAAAGTCTCAACAAGATGCCTGGTAAGGGAAAGAATTAAAAAAAGGTTTGCTACTTAACCGTGATGGATCCCACCGCTGCCACCATGCACGGTAAATCACTGGCTGAGTTCAAAAGTAAAGAGAATTCCTTTTCCCTAAAAATAACAAATCTAAGTCGTCCTGACTAACTGATTACATTCAGGGTTTCTCCTACACTAACTTCCTACTTTACCTAAATGAGGTGAGCTCCATTGCTCAAAACAATCCCAAGCATAATCATGGTTTCTCTCTGTCCTCTCTTCTTACTCGAAGCTTCCAGATATCACATCACATAACTGACCAATGGTAGCTAACCATGCCCTACGCTGCTAGCTTATTATGTCTATTTCTCTACATACCTCAGATAAGGTCTAATACAAGGCCGAAAGGTGCACTTAGTATTCAGTGTAACAACTCACACCATGTCCCATCATGCTTATTTCCGTACAGATGCATCAACAGCAAACAAACAATGTAGGATGCCAACTGAGAACTGAGAGGAGGGAGGGGAAGCACTGGGCAGGGAGGCGGGGCTCTCTTTGAAGGCAGAGGAATGATTGGTTAGTGCCGGAAGGTCCCTCCCGGTAACTCAATCCGCAGGCAACCTGCGAGGTTGTAAAAATCCCTCTTGGTATGCTTTGATGCTTCTTTCTTGGTCTTTCCAGTGCTGATCAACTTGATTACCGTCAGCCCAGACCTCCGACCGATCAATGAGAAGGTAAGGGTCTCCCTCTCTGGTTGCACCCTCCTCCAGCACTGGACCTTAAGATTTCGAGTAGCTGCTGTCACTCCGAGTAGACCCTATAGAGTGAGAAGCGGGGCAAGCTGTTTCCTTCCACCCGGGGGGCTTCCAGAGTTTAAGGAGACAAGCAGCGGTTGTGGGTTGGGTTTTGGGCGGCTCCGTCAGCAGGGGCTTCCCCTCAGCCGAGCGCTCCGGGTTTGTGCCCGACCTGGCTGTGTCCCGATCCCTTCTCGGATCTGATTTTTCTGGCTTTGTCCAGACTGGTCCTCAGGCCACGAGCGCTGGGCGAGAGGCACTGTCTGCTCAGTGGTCCCCGGGCCATGGCCGGGCCACAGAGGAGGATGTGGTAAACTCTGGGCGAGAATGTTCCGGAAGGAAAGTAAATTGAACACCTCCCTTTCTTCCTTCCTTCCAGGTTGAAGCATACGTGGTGGTGAGTATCTGGCAGGCAGCTGCTGAGTCTGAGGTCTCCCCGAGCCAAGGGGGTGCTGGGCTTCAGAGTCCGTGGCTTTGACCTGCCGTGAACAGGTGCAGCTTTTTGCCGGCTTGTGGGCTGGAGGGGAGGAATTTTTTTCCCCGTTCAAAATTCACAAGATTCCTCCGTCCAATCTTGTGGGTCATGGAGGTCAGCGGAAAGGACGTCGGCTGGGAGAGAGACCTGAGAATCACTAGGTTTTTCGTTTTTTTTAAAGTCGCTAAATTAATATGGGGGTTTTGGGTAATCAGTATGAACCCCTTATCCGCAAGGTCTCTATCTGCCGATTCACTTGTTTGCTATCTGAAACACTTAGGATAAAATTCATTCCAAATGAAATTCTGTTAAGCAAATTTTCCTTTATACAAATTTCCCATAGGAATGCATTGAAAACAGAGGAATCCCTAATCACAGGGATGTATAACCTAGATGTATAACATTCACTTCTAAAGCTGGTTTCACTACATCCGCTGTTTCCAGCATCCACGGGGAGGGTTTGGGACCTGGAGAAACGCATCACTATGGTGGCATTACCGGGACTGGCCCCTGGAGGGAGCCAGTGACTAACCTAGGTGTAGAACATTCACTTCTAAAGCAGGTTTCACTACATCCGCCATTTCCAGCATCTGCGGGGACGGTTTGGGACCGATCTGAACGGCAGATACGGGGTGGGTGGGTGGGTTGGGGGAAGCCTGGCACAGGCATCGTAGCTGATCCTCGTCTTTGCTCAGGATCCCCGAGGGTCTCGAATGATGGAATGGAAGCACCTCAGGCCGGTTTGTTGTGGTGAGTTACTGGATGGATTGAGGTGAGCGGGGGGTGTGTTTGGGGTGTTTTCCCCCACCCTTACTCTCTAAAGTCTCTCTCTCTCTCTCTCTCTCTCTCTCTCTCTCTCATTGCCAGGCATCCTGAACATGACTTTTCCCCTCTCGGACCAGCCAGTCTTCGGGGAGTGGATTATATTTGCTGAAATGCAGGGGCACACGTACAACAAGTCTTTTGAGGTCCAGAAATACGGTGAGCGGGCCGCCGTGTGCTGTAAGATGTCTCTCAATTCCTTGTTCTCAAATACTTGAACATGCCTTAATTGTCCTGGACTGTATATTAAATGGAGCCTTCTGGGAGGAACGACGCAGTCTGGGCGTGCATGCCTTCTCCGCTGGCTGGAAAAGGTACTATTGCTAAGAGAATAAAAACGGAGCCTTCTGGGAGGAACAACGCAGTCTGGGCGTGCGTGCCTTCTCTGTCTGACTGTTCTTTGCTCTGTGACTAAGGTCAGCCTGCTCCCCACATGTGGTCGTGGGCGTTCTCGAAACTTTGCACACAATTGCGGGATCCTTTGCACCAACGGTCCCAAAGTCAGATAGATCTGAAGCCTGTTTCCGGACCTGTAGTGCCGGGTCGACCAAGACCTTAGAGAGAGGGCACAGGGGGTTCCTTGTTGGGTTCTACTGTTCCTCCAGTCTGCGGTCCGGTCGTATCTCAACGCTGTTCTTCTTCTCTGTCTCTCTTTTGCCTTATTTCTTCCCCCTCGGCTAGTTCTGCCTAAGTTTTCCGTCCAGATCGACCTGCCTCCCTACATCCGGGACCTTGAGGCATGCGAAAAGGGGACCGTTCATGCGAGGTAAGGATGATGCCCTTTGCAGTTCCTCCAGCCCGGCTCCTCTGCTCCAAAGAGAGGGAAAGAGACACACAGCAGAGAGGCGGGTCTCTCTTTAAATTCAGAGGCAGGGAAGGGATGATTGGTTAGTCCTAGATGGACTGGCAGTTGCTCCAGCCCAGAAAGGTCCTTCCTCCCAGCCACACCTCCCAGAGTCAGCATGCAGGGTTGCAAAATCACCAGCACCCCTGGTGACCCCTGGTTGGGTCTAGCTCAGAAGAGGCAACTCCATCCACAGTAAATCAAAAGGGTTATCACTGGCCGAGTTCAAAAGAGAAGAGAAAATACTTCCAAACATCTTCTTCTGATTGACTTTTGGGTTCTTTTCAGAACAAGAGTTCCACGTTAACTTTTCAGAAGTTGTACTTTTATTTTCTATTCTAAGATGCAAAAGTCAAAATCCAAAAAAGTCGCAAAACCTTAACAGATCTTAGCAGACCTCAATCCTAGTTTTATTTCCCTAAAAATAACCAATCTAAGTCGTCCCGACTAACTGATTACATTCAAGGTTTCTCCTAAACCAGGCATGTCCAAACTTCGGCCCTCCAGATGTTTTGGACCGCAACTCCCAGAGTCCTTTGCCATTTGGCAATCTAAGCTTAGAATCCTGGGAGTTGTGGTCCAAAACATCAGGAGGGCTGAAGTTTGGACGTGCCTGTCCTAAACTAACTTTTCCTACTCTGCCTAACTGAGGTGAGCTCCATGGCTCAAAGCGATTCTAAGCACAATCATGGCTTCTGTCTGTCCTCTCGTCTTCCAGATACCACGTGACATAACTGACCAATGGTAGTGAACCATGTCCCATGCTGCTAACTTGTTATGACTATTTTTCTACATACCTTAGATAAGGTCTAATACAAGGCCGAAAGGTGCACTTAATATTTAGCTTAACAACTCACACCCTGTCCCACTGTGCTTATTTCTGTAAACTGCACACGTTCAGACATGCACAGGAGGCAACCGGAGTTTGGGAGGCAGAGGAGACTTATGGGTGGCCTTTTCCTTGGTTGCAGGTACACGTTCGGGAAGCCAGTAACGGGCCAGCTGACCCTCAACATGACGGTCAACGGCGTGGGGTATTACCGCCATGAAGCGGGGCACCCCATCCTCAAGACAATGGACGTGAGTGAAGGAAGAAGGTAGAGGGTATCCCAGGGCCGAGTGGTTGGGGTGCTAAGGGGGGGTCATCAAAAGCGAGGGAGGGAGGTGCAAAGCTTGTGAGGCCCACTTTGTTTATCACCGGAGCCCAAATTTGAACTGTTGAGAAATACAGGAGGACACGTGTCTGGTTTCACGTATCTGTGGCCTGAAATATATTAGAAATAGTAAAAGAAAAAAAAAGAAATATGCATTTTCACCGTGTAGTTACCAGGACTGGCCATTAGATGGAACCAGAAACTATGCTATCTTGTTGCGGAATGCATCGCATGGTCTCTGGCCCCCTCCAGTGACTAGTTTTGGTAATACATGTTGACAGTTATTTCTGGATTTCCCTCCTTGTGTGCTGTGTTTGATCTTATCTGCGGTTTTCGGCATCTGCAGAGGATTGGAGCGATTCTCCCCGGTCTATGGGGGGGTCCTATTCTACTATCTCACAGGCCGGCCAGAACTCGGAAGAGCTATTTCCAGGGGATGATCGGTTTCTGGATTTCCCAGATCTTTGGCCGGTTCTTTTCCCTAAGGACACCTCGTTTCAGCAAATCCCGGGCCCTTTAGAGACAGGTCCCTCTCTGCCTCTGGTGTCCTAGAGAAAGCACATGGGGCTCTGGGCTCCTGACCCCCCAACTGATGGGCCACTGGACTTGTTTTCTCTCCCTGTAGCATTGCTGCCATGTAGCGTCAAGTCAATTCTGATTTATGGTGCCCCTAATACAGTCCTCCGTGGCAGTTTCATTGGCAGGGTTTCCACGGCTGAGTGGGGGATTTGAACTCAGGTCTCCGGAGGGCCAGGTTGGGCTTTCTCTTCACTAAACCACACAGGCTACCCACCCAATGTCAGGTTCCCCCAAACCACTCCCCCTGGCCTCATTCCCTCTCCAATCCTCTCTTTTTGTGGCCCGGTCATCAGATCGACGGCTCGGCGGATTTCGAGCTGTGCGTCCGGGAGATGATGCCGGCCGATGTCCCCGAGCACTTCCGAGGGACGGTCAACGTTTGGGCCACTGTGACCGGCGCCGACCGGAGCCGGCAAGTCGCTTCGACGATTCCACCCCTGTCCAGAAGCAGCTGATCGACATCAAGTATTCCAGGGACACCCGTAAGCAGTTCAAATCTGGCTTGCCTTACAAAGGAAAGGTGAGGATCAGTCTCCTTCTCCTCTTCTTCCTTCCCCTCTCTGAGGACACCCTCTTTGTCCTCTGGGGCCCGTCTGCGGGCAGAAACTCCAGGTGGGAGGGTGGAAGAGGACCCCCCAACTGCGTCAATGAACCAACGGGAAGAGTCCGAAGAAGCAGCTGCAGCCCGGCTGAGGCATATAAATCTTAAAACAAATAAATAATAACAATAATAATCAGTTGGGCACAGTTAGGAAGCACCCGAGCGGTGCTTTTTTAATGAGAGCAGCTGATGAGCGGCCCTTTGGAAAACCCGATTGGCCCCTGGCCCGGCATCGTATCTGGAACTCGGGACCCTGTGTGGCCCGTCTTGTCAGGGGTGGGGGATGACCAGGGAGAGGAGGGGATACACTGCCAATCTTGTTCTCTGGCCTGTCCAGGTGGAGGTGACCTACCCTGACGGCAGCCCGGCCGACGGCGTGACCGTCCGGATCAAAGCCGAGCTCACCCTGAAGGAGAACCTTTACACCAGCGAGATTGTCTCCCGCCGAGGCCTGGCGGTCTTCGAAATCCCCTCCATCCCTCCCGTAGCCCAGTACGTCTGGCTGGAGGTGGGTGACAGAAGATCCGCGGGGCTGCCGGCCTTCTTCGGTGGGGCGAGAGGGTAGGGGGACACCAGGGAAGCGGCCACTGCCCCGTTAAATCTCTGCCTGCGGCCACAAAACCCAAACCAGAGTCGGTATTTTTTGCAAAACCCTTACAAAAAAAATAATAACACTGCTTTCCTAAGTCCCAGTGGGTGCAAACGATGTGGGGGAGGGGGGGACATGCTTTGACCCGCACTCAGAATGACGGGGCCGTTTCCTTCCCTTTCTCGAGGCCAAAGTCACTACCGTGGGCGGCAAGCCGGCCGGGGACCAGTATTTGCCCAGCTATCTCTCCATCAGCAGCTGGTACTCGCCCAGCAAGTGTCATATCCAGTTAGAAACGCGTGACCGCCCTTTCCAGGTAAGTGGCAGTCCGTCCGTCCGTCCGGTTCCCAGACTGCAAAAGGGACCGTGGTTTTGGGATTTGGGGTGGGGTGAGCAAAGAGTCCCCTTGCCTCTCCCGCCTCTGGACCCCCCTCCGCCACCCCCGTGGGAATAGGGTTCTGGGTTTGACATAACCGGAGCCATTTTGGATGGCAACGGGTTCCGGATGGCAAAGGCCCAAGTTTGTCCGCAACAGCAGACAAATCATGTCCGGCACACTAGCCCTCCCTCTTCCCTCATTAGCCCTTAGTTAAGCTTTCCAATAAGAACAGCATCTCTTTGCCTTCTCTTGTTACTCAGTTAAAGTTTGCCAATTAGAGCAGGCATGTCCAAACTTTGGCCCTCCAGATGTTTCGGACCACAACTCCCAGAATTCTAAGCTTAGACTGCCAGTGGCAGAAGACTGTTGGAGTTGTGGTCCAAAACATCTGGAGGGCCGAAGTTTGGACATGCCTGAGTTAGAGCAAGGCCTCATATCAATAAGCTAAAACTTACTGATTAGAGCAATATGCATAGGTATACGATACACGTAGAAATGCATATTGATTTAGCCTTCCTAGGTAATGCCTCTAACTGTATTTGGGGGATTTCTTGCTGCGCCACAAAGCAATGATGCAATCAGTTATGTTAATCAGCTATGGTAGAGGGGTTAATAAAAGGGGATCTCTTCAGATGGGAGGAGTTGTGCCCGGGGAGCTGCAGGGTCCGGTTCACAACAGTGTCTGAGGGACATTGAACTGGCCCTCTGTTTAAAAAGTTTGAGGACCCCTGAGCTAGAGGTGGGAAGTTCAGTTCCCCCCCCCCTCGGGGCCTCCTTGTCAGGGGCTGGAACGTCAGCCCTCCAGATGTTTTGGACAACAACTCCCAGAATCCCGAGCCTCAGTCGCCAAAGACAAAGGACGGTGGGAGTTGTGGTCCAAAAACCTCTGGCGCGCCAAAGGTTCGCCACCACCACATCCTTTCCAGCTCTGCAGTTCAGAGATGATTATGAACCGCTCCATAAATCAGTGGTGTGGGTTTGGGGCTGTAGAGCCAGACCCCCCCCCTCGGTGCCCCCTTGATTGACAGGGGTTAGACTCGATAATTTATAGAACCCCCTTCCAGCTCGGGACTTTTAAAACAAGGATGGGAAACATCCCAATTACGGCTCGGTCGTTTAGCTGGCTGGCTGATTCGGAGGGATGGGGGTGTTTGACAGAGGTTCAGAGTATAATTCCCCCAGTGGGGGGCCCCTTGAGGAGGGGATGGACTGGATGACCTCTAGGATCCCTGCCAACTCTGCTGTTCTAAGAATGTTGTTATTACTGCGCTTTGTACAGGATCTCAAAGACCTCCATTTTTGTTGCTGCTGCTTCTCTAGCTTTTAGAGGTGGGCGACGGGGGTGGGGGTGGGTCCTTGTTACCTATTACAGAAGCTCCTTGGGATTTAGGTTGGGCGGGTGGGGGGCGGCAGAGTGTTATCTGAGAGTCATCTCTCTTCCCAGGTGGGCGAGGAGGCGCGCTTTGTCGTGAAGTCCACCTGCCCCTGCAACTTCACCCTCCATTACGAGGTGGTGTCCCGGGGGAACATCGTCCTCTCGGGCACGCAGCCGGCAAACGTCACCCAGGAGAGAAGCCGGAGGGACACCCTTCGCCCGTCCTTCGCCAGGGACGTCCGCCTTGCATGGGCCCACGGCACTGCTTCAGGTCTGGGGGCAGAAGGGCCGCAAAAGGGACTTTTAATTGGGAGGGGAGGCGCCCGGTTGAAGGAAGAGACTGGTGACACTCCTGCTGTAACTTGGGTGTGTGTGTGTGTGTGTGTGTGTGTGTGTGTGTGTGTGTGTGTGTGTGTGTGTGTGTGTGAAAGAGGGTGATGGGACAAGACTTTGGTCAGGATTACTGTAGGATCAAAAAGCATTGAAAGAAAAACCCAGGTGTCCACTGGGGATTGGTTTCAGACCTTCCTGTGGATAATGAAAACTGTGGATAACAGAGAACACCCTCCCCCAAAAAAAACCTGCTGTTTTGTGACAGTAGCTTCCTTTATGGCTGCTGTTTGTGACAGTAGCTTGCTTTATGGCTGCTGTTTTGTGACAGTAGCTTGCATTACGGCTGCAGTTTTGAGACAGTAGCTTGCTTTGTGGCTGCTGAATTATTTAATTTTTCCTCTGCCAACCGTGGATAACTGAATCCAGTGGATATGGGGGTCCTACTGTATTTCTAAAAACAAAGTTGCCAGGATGGCCACCGGAGGGAGCCAGAGACCACGTAATGTAAAGTCTTTGCTAATGAAAGAGGGTCGCTGTATCCGTCAGGGTGGGGATGCAGAGGTCTTACCGTGACCCCTAAATGCGCAAAAACAGGCAAACTTCGGGGTTCCTCCAGATCTCTGCCTCAGGCTAGTGGTTGCCCGTGTCGGGCTTTGGATTCTGGCAGGCGGTAGTTCCACCGGCCGGTGTACCGACCGTGGTCTCTCTTTGCTGGCGTCCCTGCACAGCTCCTACCAGTCCTCCAGCTCCAGAGATATGCGTCACGTCCGTGCGCTTCCCGGTGACGGCCGGCATGGCTCCCCTGGGCCGCCTCCTCGCCTATTACGTCCGGGAGAACGGAGAAGGGGTTGCCGACAGCCTGCAGTTTGCCGTGGAGCCATCCTTCGAGAACCAGGTATGGGCGTGAGGCTGGTGGCGACCGCCGGGCCCCGGGAAGGGGGGCCCCATGGCGGGACGGGCGTGGGAGGCCACCACGGCCAGCCTGCCACGCCCGCTTCCTCTACCCCTTTCCTGCGTGTCCCTTGCCAGGTGTTGGTGGCCTTTCCGGCCAACGAGAGCCGGCCCGGGGACTCGGTGGCCGTCAAGGTGCGAGCGGCCAAGGGCAGTTGCGTCTGTGTGGCAGCCGTGGACCAAAGCGTCTACCTCCTGAAGCCGGGTTTCCAGCTGACCTCTGCCAAGGTGAGGGACGCCCCATGAGGCTGGGGACTGTGCCCCCCC
Organism: Phrynocephalus forsythii; assembly: GCA_029282475.1. Classification (NCBI taxonomy): domain Eukaryota; kingdom Metazoa; phylum Chordata; class Lepidosauria; order Squamata; family Agamidae; genus Phrynocephalus; species Phrynocephalus forsythii. The sequence goes on from JAPFRF010000018.1 coordinate 10,774,498, forward strand.
CCCAAATGGGAGGGACGGCTGTGGGGCCTGTGCCCTACCGTTGTTCCCAACATATCCTAGATCCTGGCCCGGTCCATCTTGCCGCCCTCTTTTTCTGCTGCTTTTAATTCTTCTGAACACAACCGTCTTTTCTAGCGGCAGATGTCCTGGACTACAAACACCACCATTCCCCATGGTGGGCCTGGGGCCTAAAAGAGAGACACTCCGCACACTCTCGGCTACTACGGCTGGCCGGGGAGAAAGGCCTCCGCTGGATGGCTTTGAAGCGGAGTTTGGCCTAGGGCAGTCTTTGAGAGTGGGCTCGGCCTAGCGTGGCCTAGTCTTTGAGGATGAGCTCGGCCTAGTTTTTGAGATTGGGCTCAGCCTTACTCGGCCTAGTCTTTGAGGATGAGCTTGGCCTAGCTCAGCCCAGACTTTAAGGGTGGGCTTGGCCTAGTCTTTGAGGATGGGCTCGGCCTAGTTTTTCAGGATGAGCTCGGCCTAGTTTTTCAGGATGAGCTCGGCCTAGTCTTTGAGTATGAACTTGGCCTAGCTCAGCCTGGTCTTTGGGGATGGGCTTGGCCTAGCTCGGTTTAGTCTTTGAAAATGGGCTCGGCCTAGTCTTTGAGGATGTGCTCGGCCTAGCTCGGTTTAGTCTTTGAAAATGGGATGTGCTCGCCTAGTCTTTGAGGAGCTCGGTTTAGTCTTTGAAAATGGGCTTGGCCTACTTCGGCCTAGTCTTTGAGGATGTGCTCGGCCTAGCTCGGTTTAGTCTTTGAAAATGGGCTCGGCCTACTTCGGCCTAGTCTTTGGGGATGGGCTTGGCCTAGTTCGGTTTAGTCTTTGAAAATGGGCTCGGCCTACTTCGGCCTAGTCTTTGAGGATGCGCTCGGCCTAGCTCGGTTTAGTCTTTGAAAATAGGCTCAGCCTAGTCTTTGCGGATGGGTTCAGCCTAGCTTGGCCCAGACTTTGAGAATAAGCTCAGCCTAGTCTTTGAGGATGAGCTTAGCCTAACTCGGTTTAGTCTTTAAAAATGGGCTCGGCTTAGCTCGGCTCAGTCTTTGTGGATGAGCTTGGCCTAGTCTTTGAGGAGGAGCTCGGCCTAGTCTTTAGGGATGCTCTGCTGTTCTAAGATTATGAATGTTATGACCATACGCACACCCACCTCCACCACCACCCTTCGCCCGCTCACCACGCCCTCCGTGCCTCCTTGTGCAGATCTTCCGGGAGCTGGCCGATTACGACGTGTCGGACACCTTTGGCGCCGCCAAGGAAGACGGCCACTTCTGGTGGCCGGGCATGTCCTCGCACCGGCGGAGGCGCCGCTCCTCCATCTTCCCTTGGCACTGGGACGTCGCCAAGGATGCCCGCTTTGCATTTACGGTGAGGGCTTCCCCTCGGGGCCAGCCCCACGTCCGCTTGAAACCCCCTGGACCCTTGGCAAAGCTGGCCACAAGTCTGGCAATTGGTGATATGGAGGCGTGCAGCAGGTGAAAGATCTGATTCCCTTGTTCTTGGACGACGAACGCCACAATTCCCCCTTCGGGGAGTTGTGCCTGGTGGGCAGTCGGGCTCGCCTAGGCTTTGAGGATGAGCTTGGCCCAGCATGACCTATTAGGCTTTCTGGACAAGCTTGGCTTAGGGGGCTTCGAAGATGAGCTCAGCCTAGCTCAGCCTAGGCTTTGAGGATCAGCTCTGCCTATCCCAGCCTAGGCTTTGCGGATGAGCTTGGCTTAGTTTAGCCCAGCCTTTTAGGATGATCTCAGCCTAGGCTTTGAGGATGAGCTTGGCCTAGCTCAGCCTAGGCTTTGCGGATGAGCTTGGCTTAGTTTAGCCCAGCCTTTTAGGATGATCTCAGCCTAGGCTTTGAGGATGATCTCGGCCTAGGCTTTGAGGATGATCTCGGCCTAGCTCAGCCTAGGCTTTGAGGATGAGCTCAGCCTAGCTTGGCTTGGCCCGGGGCTCTTCCTCACTCTGTGAGCCAAGGGAACGGAGGGGGTTTTCCCAGTGTCTTACGCCACTGCATCCCCAATTCTATGGCAGATCAAGCCATCCCGCAGATGCCGAACGATGCGGATAATAGCAAACAACCGTTCAATAACTAGCACTTGACACAGCGCGACCTCTGGTTCCCCCTGGAAATAAATTCCCACAATGTCGCTACCTGAACTGGCCATGAAAGGCGAGCCAGTGACCATAATTCATACAACGTTTGCTAGAGAAAAACAATGCATCGCTTTCTGTCCTCCAAGGACCCTAAACTTTCTGGGGGGGACAAATCTTTCCTTTAGAAATATTTTGGGCGGTGGGGCCGTGACTTTCGCCCCCCCCCACTCTGGAGGGATGGTGGAAGCTACCTTGAAGGGGCTCACCCCCGGCTTTCTCTCTCTCTCCCCCCCCCTCGTTCCTCAGGAGACCGGCTTGGTCGTTATGACCGACCTCGTCAGCTTAAACCACCGGCAGCACGGCGGCATGTACACCGACGAAGCCGTGCCGGCCTTCCAGCCCCACACGGGGACGCTGGTGGCTTCTGTGCATCCTAAGGCCGCACCGAGGTAAGGTCCTTGCAGGGCGGGCGGGTGGTGGGGTTGGAAGAAACCAGCTTGTTCGTAAAAGGACGTGCCACCTTTGGGATGAACTCCAGGGGCGGTGGGCATCTCCTGCAAAACTCTCACCCCACAGAAGACAGGTTTTGGCTTCCTAGATGCCCCTTGGGCAAGTGGATGGGAATCTGCGGCCCTGGGCAATGCTGCCCTAAAGGCACTGGTGGTGGTTCCAGGCACCGGAGGAGGGGGTGCATGGTCCCAGATGCCACATGACACCGGTCAGAGAAGCCGGGCGTGTGGAAGAATCCTGAAAAAACAGGTCCGGCGGGTAGAGATGGGCACGAAACGAACTTTTACTTTGCTTCGTTGTTCGTTATTCGTTTTGTTACCTAACGAAACGAATAACGAACCCCAGAGTGAATTTAGAATGAACCGAATCGAAAAAAATTGGTTTGGTTCGATTCGGTTCATTAATGGCTGCAATGTCTCCTACCTGGTGCTGGTCCTTTGGACTTCCCGGCTGCAGGAGAAGAGTCGAACGGCTTTTTGATTCAATCGCGCAAAGTGGGAATAATGAATCAACGAACCAACAAAATGAATTTTTTCTAAATGCCCTCTGCCCGTAAACCCTAACCCACCCTCGGTCTTTCTTGGCTTCCACAGGGCGGAGAAAAGGAAAAGGACTTTTTCCCGGAGACCTGGTTCTGGACCTGCTTAAACGTCAGGTAGTCCACCGTCCTACCTCCACGGTCTAAACCGCAGACTTTTGGTGGCTCTGTTTTTTTTGGATCACCTGATGTCTTGGGGCCCACTTTATCAGCCGTTTGGGAGGTTCTCTGAGGATTTGAGGTTTTTTTTTTAAATAAAATAGGAACTTCCATAGGTTTTGTTCTTCTTGATGACAGCTTCCCCTCTCCCTTCTCCTCCTCCTAGCAATGTCTCCGGAGAGGCTCATCTGCGGGTGGACGTTCCCGACTCCATCACCACGTGGCAGGCCGAGGCCGTCGGGCTCTCGGAGCGCCACGGCCTGGGCCTGGCCGCCCCGGCCGCCCTGAGGACCTTCAAACCCTTCTTCGTAGACTTCACCCTGCCCTACCGCGTGGTCCGTGGGGAGCAAACGAAGATTGCCCTGGTGGTGCACAATTACCTCTCTGTCTGCCTGGAGGTGAGGCGCCCTTGGCAACTTAACGCCTCCCAGAATCCCCAGCGCAAGGATGTTGGGAGTTGTAGTATTCTTCCCACCTTGGGCTCCCCCCCACCCCCCGAATTCTGGTTCCTTTCTGAAAATGTAAGTTTTTTTAAAGGAATCATAAAATCACAGAATCATAGAATCATAGAGTTGGAAGAGACCCCAAGGACCATCTAGTCCAACCCCCTGCCTCCTCCTCCTCTTCTACACGGTCAACCCAGTGATAAGAACCTAAGAAGAGGCCCTGCTGGATCAGGCCAAAGGCCCATCTAGTCCAGCTTCCGGTATCTCCCAGTGGCCCCCACCAGATGCATCACTGCTGTAGATCGCCCAGTTTGGAGGGGGGGGCGACGGGGCTGGGAACGGTTCCTGCGATGGTGTCCCGTCTTCTCCCACCGCAGGTTCACGTGAAGATTTCTGTCCTCAAAGCCATCAGGTTTGTGGGGCATCCCGGCAAACACCACCTGACCCGGAAGAAATGCGTGGCCCCCGGCGAGGCCAAGCCCACGTCCGTGGTGCTGTCCTTCACGGAACTCGGGCAGAACAACATTACAGGTGCCCCATTTTGAGACGACGGCTTTGTTTCTCTCCTCCGGCCTCCCCTTCTCCGGAGAGCTTCCTTCCTAACAAGGACGCCTCCGTTTACCGCCCCGTATCTGCTGGATCAGGGCCCGCCCATTCACATTTCCAAAAATATATTTATTAAAAAAAACACCCTACCTATAAATGCCGCCGGTCTCCTGTATCCACGGGGATCGGTACCCGCTCACTCACTTATGCATGGCCTGAAAATATTAAGCTATGTGGTATTTCGCCTTTTATGAGACTATATTTTTGTCCAAAATTGTTAGAGGGTCGTCTCCTACATGGAAGGCAGGCGAGGAGAGAACCGTGCAGTCGCAAAACTCATTTCGGGTTGGAAAAATGGAGGAGGGGTGTCGTCTTATCCACGGAGGGGTGTCTTAGGCACCGGGTCCTAAATACAGCCCTCTCTTGGGGTCCTTGTGTGATCATAAATCCCTTTGTTGACTTGGGATTTCTTTCTATAAAAAAACCAAAACCAAATAAATTCTGATCCTCTTCTGAGCTGTGTTTCTAGCGTTTGGAGGTGTTTTAGCGTTAGTAGAATTTGCAAGGCCAGGGTTCCACTCTCAGGACGTCCTGAGACCCACATCCCCTCCTCCCCGCCCTCCAAATGTGGGGAGAGAATTTTTTTAAAAGGATAATATAGTTATCTCCCTTGAGCCAAATTTTGTTTCCCTGGTTTGCTTTGCTTGAAAAATGCAGGTCCCATTTTTGTTGAGTAAAAGCACAACTCCCATCTGTAAAAAAAAAAAAAAAAAAGCTGCTGTTTTTTTTTTGGGGGTGTAGCAGGAAAGGCATGATGGTGGCTTCCTTGCCCCTCGCCCACTGGCATCCCTTTGTCCTCAGCCAAGGCCTTGGCTTATGGGGGAGGCGGGTGCTGCCTCGATGGTGCCCAGTCTACCAAGAACGGCAAGCACGCCGACGACAGCCATGCGGAGAGACGGGCTCCCCTGGGGACGGACTACGTCCGGAGGACCTTCCTGATTGAGGTAAACAGCACGCCCGGACTTCAAGGGTGGTGGTGGTGGTGAGCCAACTGATATCAGGATATCCCAAGTGCCCCAGCCTCCCACCTACCCACCCCTCAGGGCCTGCCAAGCCTTTAACCCAGTGGTTCCCAACCTTGGGGTCAGGACCCCTTTGGGGGTCGAACGACCATTTCCCAGGGGGCGCCATGAGCCAGCGAAGAAAAAGGCACAAACGTCTTGGGTCTGGAGGAGGAGGGGGAGGAAGGGGGGAAAGAGTGAGTTAGAGCTTGGTAGGTTGGAGGGGATGTCAGTCAATGGCACCGGAGACTGTGATAGAGGAATCTATTTCCACAATGTCATTACCAGGATTGGCCACTTGAGGGAGCCAGAGACCAAGCACAGCATAGCATTTTGTAGAGGAATCTATTTCTATGTTGTTTTTACCAGGATTGGCCACTGGAGGGAGCCAGAGACCAAGCACAGCATAGCATTTTATAGAGAAATCTATTTCCACAATGTCATTACCAGAATTGGCCACTGGAGGGAGCCAGAGACCAAGCACAGCATAGCATTTTATAGAGAAATCTATTTCTACAATGTCATTACCAGGATTGGCCACTGGAGGGAGCCAGAGACCAAGCACAGCATAGCATTTTATAGAGAAATCTATTTCTACAATGTCATTACCAGGATTGGCCACTGGAGGGATCCAGAGACCAAGCACTGTATAAAATTTTATAGAGAAATCTATTTCCATGATTTCATTACCAGGATTGGCCACTGGAGGGAGCCAGAGACCATGCTAGTTATAGATTTGCTACAATCCACATTTTTTAGCACCCACAGGGCAGCTTGGAACCAGCTTGTGTTGATCCTGGTCTTCTCTAAATTGTGTTTTGTTCTGCATTTCGGCTTTTCCACAGCCAGAGGGACTGACCAGAGAGTACACGTACAGTGTTTTCTTCTGCCCTAACGGTAAGAGAACATCGGGGGTAAAGCCTGCCTCTCTATTACTGCTTCATATAGAGGGAGCATTTTCTGTTAAAGACACTGGTGAGCAAAGGGATCGTGTTGGGACATTTCCCGCCTGCCTGTCTGCCAAAGGTGTGATCAGAGCTTGGGGAGAAATAAAATACAGTAGGACCCTGTATCCCCAGGATCAGTAACCACTTATTCACTTATCCCAGGGGTCCTCAAACTACAGCCCATGGGCCATATGTGGCCCGCTGGGGTCCTTAATATGGCCCGCCGGCCACTGCACAACCCCCCACTCCCATAAGGACAAAGCTCACTGTTGCCCATAGCATCATGGGTGGGTGAACAGGATGGGTCTTTCCCTACCCCCCCTTTGGAGCTGCAGGAGAAGTGGGGCTGCCATGTGGGCTGGCAGGCAAGGAGAGCGGCGTTGGGCTGCGGGCGGGGTGAAGCGGGTTGGGCCTTCCCTCTCCCCCCTTGGAGCTGCATCCAGGAGCTGCAGGGCCCAGCCCACAACAGTGTTTGAGGGACAGTGAACTAGCCCCCTGTTTAAAAAGTTTGAGGACCCCTGATTTATCCACAATCTAAAAATATTTTAAATATAGATATCTGTTTATAAAGGTGGAAGTTACCAGACCCTGCGAACAATGCAAACGTGGTATGAACTATAACAGGAAACCATCGATTAAGATTCTCTCCTGGAATACAGCGGGGTGGTCAACTAAAATTTGGGATACAGCTTTTATTGACTACATTGTCCAATTTGACATCTTGCTACTTCAAGAGACACGGATTCAAGAAGATCCGGTTTTGGGTGGTTACATGACCCATACGCTTAAAGCAGCCTCTAGTGAAAGGGGTGGGCGGAAAAAAGGTGGCATGGCTATTCTTGTGTCAACAGGACTTAAAACATTTGTTCAAAGACTACAGCCTTCTTGTAATCTAGCCCTTGCAACTGTTTTGACATTCACCTCCCATCTTTTATTAATGATTGATGTATACCTACCTCCTCAACATTCCCGTACAGAATGTAAAGACCAATGGGCAAAACTAGCTGCTTATATAGATAACTTGTTGTCATTATTCCCGAGTGCTTCTTTAATGATAGCAGGGGATTTCAATGCAAGAACTGGAGAAAATGATGAGGTATTATTTGCACAGTTTAATATGTTGCAGCCACTGGTGTTCCCATAGACAAAGGACCGAGGGTGTAATTATGCTGGTCTTTTTCTTATGGAAATGGTCAATAATTTGGACTTGATACTACTAAATGGGAACATGGAAGGTGATAGGCCTAGAGAATTCACATTTACCTCATTGGCAGGTGCGTCCACCATTGATTACATCATAGTCTCAAAGGACCTGATGAACTTAATTACTAATTTTGGGGTTGAATGTTGGTCCGAAAGCGACCACTTTCCTTTGTCTACCACACTTAATTTTGGAGCCATCAAGGTGATTGCAGACAAAGAAATGACATTCCCACCTTCATCTGAAATTAGAGCTGCCCGGGTCAAGTGGACTACAGAATTAGACACTTCCATGAGACAACTACTTTTCACAGCTCCCTTTCCACTTCTTGGTACACTGATCACAAGCACAGATTTCATCTCAATTGCTCTAGACACTTATAAGGACTTAGTCCAGCATCTCCAGCCCTATCTAAAATATAACTGTACCCTAATTAACTGAATTAATTAATTAAAATGGAGAAAGCTTTTATGTTCTCAGCTCTTCTCATCAGGTGAGGGGCTGCCAAAAGCAGTTTTTTTGGGGGAGGGGGAGTGAGGCAGGGGGAGAATCTTGATGTGGTTTTGGCATTTTATTTCTTTAACTTGTTCTAAGCGTCAAGAAGAGTAGTCTGGGTAGCTAGATAGGTGGTATAAAAAAATCCAATAAATAAATTAATTAATAGCACCTGGGTGAGTTTGGACGGAGGGGTGGCGGACATGCAGATGGCGTTCAATGCTTTCGAGTTCTACCAGGTGAGACCTTAGATCGCTACGATGAACTAGAAGACAAGCAGAGGTTGATTCCCCGTTAAAAACAAATGTTTATCTGTTATTATTCCGAAACGTGAATGGGGTGGAACACATCCTGTTCTACCAGAAACTGGGAAAGGTTGATCCGAGTTTTGATCCGCGAATTAAGTCGGAAGTGGCCCGTGCCAGAATAATTTCTTCCTGGAGGGACAAAGATGAACGCTGACTAAAATTTGGGTTCTCTTTTGGCTAGAGAAAATCCACATTTCCACCCCGAATAAATACGAGTACCAGTATGTGCAGAAGCCGGCTCGCATGACTCGCTTTGAAGTGGCCATCAAGGCCCACCACAGCGCCCACGTCGCCTTGTCGTCCGCCGCTCACGACATGGCCGAGATGACCGAACTCGTCATCGGGGGCCACCAGAATTCCAGGACCTGGATTTCCACCAGCAAAATGGGAGAACCCGTCGCCACCGCCGAGACGGCCGGCATCCTTTCCTGGGACGAATTCCGGACCTTTTGGATCAGCTGGACCAATGGAGTCATCCAGGTGGGGGGGGGACTCTGGCTTCTCCTGATTCTTCCTAGAGCAGGCATGTCCAAACTTCGGCCCTCCTGATGTTTTGGACCACAACTCCCAGAATTCTAAGCTTAGATTGCCAAAAACAAAAGACTGTGGTCCTAAACATCTGGAGGGCCGTTGTTTGGACATGCCTGTCCTAGAGCCTGCAAGACAATCAAATGTACAGTAGGACACCCACGCCCGTATCTGCGTGCGGGGGAGAATTGGTTTCAAGCATGGAAATCGTCGATAACAGCAAATGCTATTAATTGTACAATTAAAAAAACAAAATCCAAGAAATCCATATTTTCATGATGTATTTAACAGAACTTGCAACTAGAGGGAGCCAGAGACCATGCTATGATTTCTTCCATAATAATACCGTATATATGGTACGGTCTGTGGCTCCCTCTGGTGAATACATTGTGTACATTACATGTTTCTAGCGTTTTTCTTTTAATATTCAATATTTTCGGATTGCAGGTAAGCAGAACCACAAAAACTTTTTAAAAAAATGGTTGGAGTGTTTGTTTTTTAAAATTGTTTTATGTGATTGTTGTATACCGCCCGGAGTTCCCTCGGAAAGCCGGGCGGTATAAATATATATAAATATACTGATTTGGGGTCTTTCTGTGTTATCCTCACATCAAATGTGAAATCAGACTCAAGCTTGCAATAAATACATCTGTTGCTACTATGTGGAGAAGGGGCAGTGAAATTTGGATTTTTGCCTGCGCTCGGCAGTCACTGGCGCACAGAATCATTTTGATCCATTTTTTTAAAAAATTACATTTAAAATAATATTTTTTTTAAATTAAAAAAAAACCTTTGCCTTGTATGGAGCACGGGTTGAGAAAACGCACACTCCCACAATTTGAATCAGTACTTCACTCAAAGGCAAATCATATTTTTAAAAATTAATCTAAGCAAGTTAGTGCAACAGCGATAATCTAGCACACCCCCTCCCAAAAAAATAGTCACTTCCCCTGCCTCTCCACAGAGGACCAGGGGAAGTGTTTAATTTGCAGATATCCTGAAGTGGCCTACTTATTAAGCCACTTCGCAATGCCGGACATTGACAAGAGACGGCTGTGTGTTGGCTTGTTTCAGCAGAAACAACAGAGTCCTAGTGCTCGCCAAGCCATTTCTGACCGGTTGAGCTACCCTAGATTGAGTACTGACGGTTTCTTCTGGCCTCTCGACCTCCCCAATTGACGCCTCTGCCCCCCCCGGAGGGGCTGTTTTTCCTTCCGCAGCTGGGCCACGGCCACGCCATGCTGAACGAGTCCGTCATTGTGGCCTGGGCACCCCCGAGGCCACGGGAGGTGAAGTACGTTGGCTTCTCGACCGGCTGGGGCTCGGCTGGAGAGTTCAAAATCTGGAAGAAAGAGGAAGCAGACGAGAACCACAACGAAGCTTTTACTCTGGGCGTTCCCCACAATGTGATCCCGGGCTCCGAGAGAGCTACCGCCTCCGTCATTGGTACTGGCCATTGGGGTGGAAGAGGGGGAGGAGGGCGTGGCATGGGTGTGCGATGCAGTGAGTAGTGTTACGGTTATTAAAATGCAGTAGGTCCCCTGTATCCACGGGTGATTGGTTCCATGGATGCTGAAAACTGAGAGATAAGTGAGACAAAAAGTAAAGCAGTCCAGAAATGCATGTTTTCGCGATGTACCATGACACCTCTACTTAAGAGCATCTCTGCTTAAGAGCGATTTGACTTAAGAGCAGAAAATCACTGGCATTTTAACTGCTGCCTTATAAATCTTAGATGCGGTCTGCTCTACTTACAATTTTTAAAAACTTTTCAATTATTCAAATTTATTTTTTGACTTTTTTAATACGGTACCTCTACTTAATAGTTGTTCGACTTAAGCGCATGCATTCGGAACGGATTAAATTTGTAAGTAGAGGTACCACTGTATTACCAGAATGGGCCACGAGAGGGTGCCAGAGGCCATGTATGAATAATCCATAGCTAGGGATGGGCACAAAATCGAAAAATTGTGTTTCGTTTCGTTTGCCGCCTCGTTTTGTTTTGTTTCCTTACTAACAAATTTTTGTAAAAAAATTTTATATGAAACAAAACAGCAACAAACCGATTCATTTCTTTATAACACGCGCTCCCCCGTAAATACCGACACAGCGCGTCCTCATTTCGTTTCGTTAGCTAACCAAACGACAAAACGGTGTGTCGTTTCTCGTTTGGTCCCCATCTCTATCCATAGCATGTCCTCTGGTTCCCTTTAGTGGCCAATTCAGGTAACTACATCGTGAAAATGCGTATTTCTGATTTTAACATTTTCAGGCTAAGGGATATGGTGGCCGTCCTGTCACACGAATTGGCTGTCGGCTCATGTCCTGCCGCGTGGCTGATGCCATGCTTCTTTTCTTCCCGGCAGGGGACGTGATGGGGCCGACCCTCAACCACCTGGACAACCTGCTGCAGCTGCCCTTCGGCTGCGGGGAGCAGAACATGATCCACTTTGCTCCCAACGTCTTCGTCCTGAAATACCTCCAGAAGACCAAGCAGCTCAGCCCGGAGGTGGAGAGCGAAGCCACGGAATACCTCGTGCAAGGTAATTCTCCCAAGGGGGGCGCGCTCGAAGGTCGGCCCTCCTCATGTCCCACGGAGGGCTCAGGTTCCCTCCCCCATCTGCAGATCTCTTTTCCCGGAAAGAATGCTTGCGTAGAATCATTGCATATCCCATAATAGAACGCCCAAAGGGATGGAGGAGTGAAGCAGCGGATAACGAAACCATGGATAACGAGGCCTTAGTGGAAAGGCAAGTGAGCCAAAGGGGAATCTGGAGTCTTCCTTGGCCCACCTTATAGACTTCACAAAATTCTGCCTGTCTTTCCATTAGGGCCTCGTTATCCGTGGTTCCGTTATCCACTGCTTAACTCCTCCACTGCCTGGAAATACTAAATCATCCCCACCCCAACCCCCCTGCTCGGGATTTTCGTATTAATCTGCATTTCTACAGCCCTGTGTAACTTTAATAGGGTCTCTCCTGCTGTACAGAAAGGGCCAGTTCGGGTGGGGGTCCTGTCTCCCTTTATGAGCCCCGCGTAGGTTAAGATGATTGGAAGCCGTCCTTCCTCTCAGCCCCACCAGCCTCTTCACAGGTGCGCTTGGTGAGGGTATGGGACAGGGCCTCTGGGACTCCCTGCCACTGGAGGCCAGGCTGGCCCCTGTCGTCGCTGCCCTTCCGTAAGCAGGAAGGAGGGAGCTGATGATGGATGGAAGGAAGGAAGGAAGGAAGGAACTGATGATGGAAGGAAGGAGCTGATGATGGAAGGAAGGAAGGAAATGATGGAAGGAAGGAGCTGATGATGGATACATGGAAGGAAGGCAGGAAGGAAGGATCTGATGATGGTCAGATGGAAGGAATACTGCCCGCGCAGGGTGTGTAGTGCCATCCCTTTTTGGGACACAGTGGCATGTGGGTCGTGGTCTCTTCCCAGGTTACCAGCGCCAGTTGACCTACAAGAGGCAGGACGGATCCTACAGTGCCTTTGGGGAGCGGGATTCCTCGGGGAGCATGTGGTATGTTGTAAGTCCAGGGGCAAGCGGGGTGGGGCGGGGGTAGAGGACGGGGCTGCTCCGGGTCGCCAGGGGTGAACATCCGGGGGAAGGCGGGTTGCCAGATCATCTGTTGCGTTTCCAGGCTCACCGCTTTTGTGCTGAAGTCTTTCTCCCAGTCCCGGGGTTTCGTCTTCATCGACCCCGCCGAGCTGTCGGCCGCCAAGCGCTGGATCATCCGGCACCAGAAGGATGATGGCTCCTTCCCGGCCGTGGGCAGGATTTTAAATAAGGACATCCAGGTATGTATGTATGGACCGGGACAAGACATGGAATCACACACACACATCAGCGCCGAAAGACTGGAAATCGAGGGGGGCGGCAAGAGGATTCTGGGAGAGGTCATCCCCCAAAAAAAAACCAGATTTGAGAACTTGATGGGGTACAGAACAGAACCCGGTACCACTATATAAAGAATATATAGAGAATATATAAAGAAATATATATATTCTAACTTGTTATACATATATTCCAACTTTTATACTTTTTCTTTTTTAGTATTCATAGTATTTTTCAGGCTGTAGATAAGGGCGTCAGCAGGTAATGATTCCATGGATACGGGGGTCCTACTTGTATTCTCTTCCTAGAAATCACCGGGGGGGGGGGGGAACGGTTCTGAAATGGACTTGGTAACATTCTCTTTAAAAAGTATATATATATGTTTGGACCACAGGGTGGAATCCACGGAAGAACCTCACTGACGGCGTATGTGGTGGCCGCTCTTCTGGAGACGGGGGTGGCCTCTGAGGTAAAAAGGCAGATTCCGGCATTGTCCCCTTGCAAGGAAAGGAAAATGCACGCACAGCCCAGTAGAATTAAAGCGACCCCCCGTGGCTGATCAAAGCCACGTCCCGGTGAAGAAAACCTGTCTGGAAGGAACCTCGCTCTCCGGGAGAAGCAGGGATAGGGGTGGCGGGAAGTGCCCCAGTCCTACTGGGGTATTTATTTGGCTCCGGGGCCTGTGTCTCCAGGCCTAGATGCCTCTCTGCTGTCTGAGGAGAACCCCTTAGCTGCTGGTGGTGGTGGTGGTGGTGGGGTTCCGTTCCTGACCTTTGTTTATTTGATTTGTATACGGCCCATTAAGCCCAGGGGGGCCTACTCTTCCCTTCCTCCTCAGGAAGAAACAACCTCCGTGGCGAAGGCCAAGCACTTCCTGGAGTCCAACATGTACTCGCCCGAGGACCCTTACACCACTGTCCTGATCACCTACGCCCTAACCCTCCTGCACAGCCTCGGCCGGGGCGGCCCTGCGGAGGATGGACAGCCTGGCCATCACGCAAGGTGAAAGACACACTCACACACACATGTAGGCGTGCGCTCGGCTGCGGAGGAGGCCGATAGAGATCCGGGGCGGGGCAGGTTCGGCCCGTGCGGGTTGCATGCCACCGCCGTATTTCCCCCTGCCCGGACTCCCTCGAATTGCACTTTCCCCCCTCGCGTGTTTCATCGGAGGACGGGCCATCCTGCACCCTCGACCCCAACCCAACCACAGGACGGTGGGAAGTCAACCTCCTGTCACTTCTGGGTGCCGTGTCCCCCCCCCCGCCAACACACACACACACACACACACACACACTTTTTGACATGCCGTTTCTGAGGCTCCCACATTGAGGCCCCTTCATACCCCCTCCAAAGAAACAGAAAGTAAGTAAGAAAGAAAAAGAGTAGGTGGGCAGGCAGGCTAGAAAGAAAGAAAGAAAGAAAGAAAGAAAGAAAGAAAGAAAGAAAGAAAGAAAGAAAGAAAGAAAGAAAGAAAGAAAGAAAGAAAAAGAACATTTTGAAATGATATGGAAGTTCCTTGGGAAACCCCAGTGTTGAAAGCAGCAGGATGTGTTCGGGCAATTCCTGTCTTGTTTGAAAATGTTGCACCTTCCGGCTTTGCCCTGGGCAGGCATCAAAAAGATTGACGCCGGAGCTCTGCAGCTCTTGGGGTTAAAGGCTCCGGGTTTGGGGTGTGGGCTGGGGCAGCCCAGCGGCTTCTTTGCCTTAAGCCTTTGGTCTTTCCTAATCTCCTTTTTTCTCGGTTTCAGACGGCTTCACACACTGGAGCCTCATGGGGACCCTGGCTCCGGACGAAGACTCCTTCATGGGGTTCAATGACGGCCTCTCCCAGTCAGGTAGCTCTCTGCCTCAATCCTCCCCCTGGAAGATAAGCTGTCTGGGCTTTTCTCCCTAGACTAGAAGAGGCGGGAGTAGACTGGAGACGACCCTCGATGCTGTGGGGTTCAAAACCAAATAAGGAGACTCTTGAAGGGGGGCACGGCTTCCAGGATCAGACCCCCCCCAGGGAGTGGGAAAGACCCCAACCCTCCCACCCCACAACTCCTCACTGATGACCCCCCCCGCCGCCGCCGCCTTTTGCAGTGGTGTCCGCTGAAGTGGAGATGACTGCCTATGCCCTGCTGACCTACACGCTCTTGGGCGACGTGGCTTCCGCCCTGCCCGTGGTCAAGTGGCTCTCCCAGCAGAGGAACGCACTGGGGGGCTTCTCTTCCACCCAGGTGAGGGTCTCCCGTAGAATGGCGGAGTCGGAAAGGGGGTGTCCCTTTAAGGCCATCCAATCCAACCCCCCTGTTCTCGTCAAAGACAAAATGGGAATGGATTAGGCACCCTGACCCTTGGGACCTGTCTTTTGGGGAGATGGTTAAAGATGATGATTTGGCTGGGGTTTCCTGCCGCCTTTCCCTCCTTGAAAAAAGCCAACGGAATCATCTCCCTAGACTAGAAGAGGTGGGAGTAGACTGGAGTAGACGGAAGGAAAATATTATGGGATGAATCACCAAGAGATACTCTGATGATTCCCCCAACCCCATATCTGCAAGGTCTCTACCCATTGATTCACTTACCCACTACCTGAAAAAAGAAAGCTTAAACATATTCCAAAATAAGTCACACACTACCAATGGTACCTTGTATAAAGGAATTCCTTTGTTCCAAATGAAATTCATAGAATCATAGAGTTGGAAGAGACCCCAAGGGCCATCTAGGCCAACCCCCTGCCATGCAGGAACCCCATCACAATATTCTATTAAGCAAAATTTCCTCTGTACAAATTTCCCATAAGGATGCATTGAAAACGGATTAACCTCTCATCGCGACCGTTTTTCTGTTGTACGGATTCGCCCCATCGGTGATTCTGTTAAGCGATTTCCCCCTATCTCCGGAATTTTTTTCCCTTTAAGCAGATTTTCTGTTAAACAAACCACTTGTTAGGCAAGGATCCACTGTATATTGATTTGTAAATGTGGGGTTGCCAGCACCGGCTGCTAGAGGGAGCCAGAGACCACACCGTGGTCTGCGTTTGCTCGGACCCACAGTTTTCAGCATCCACGGGGTGGGGTGGGGTTTTTTTTGGAACCGATCCTCTGCAGATACGAGGGTTTGGGGGGAGGCGTCCTGTTCTAAAAGAGAGAGCCTGTGTTGTGACCGGAGGGAAGGGGGAGCTCCCTGACTCCGCTCTTCCTCCGACACCCCCAGGACACCTGCGTGGCCCTCCAAGCGCTGGCCGAGTACGCCATCCTTTCCTACATTGGCGGCGTCAACCTCACCGTCTCCCTGGCTTCCACCAACCTGGACTACCAGGAGACCTTTGAGCTCAACAAAGCCAACAAGAAGTTGCTCCAGACAGCCGTGGTGAGCGGGGGGGGGGGCTGCCTGCCGCCTGGCCCGCTTGGCTGACCCTCAGCTGGGGAGTCCCACCCTGCTACATCCCTCCCCCCCCCCTTTTCCACCCCCTGCAGATCCCGTCCATACCAACCGGGCTGTTTGTGAGCGCCAGAGGCGAAGGGTGCTGCCTGCTGCAAGTAAGCCAAGTGCCCCCCGTCTCGTGCCCCCTCCCCGAGGCTGTCTCCCGGTTTTCCTCTCCTTTCTCCCAGCCTTCGGTGGGTGGGAAATCTGGCCCTCCTTCCTTGTCCCACGGGGGGGGGCATCCGCCAGGGCGTCAAGTCTGGACAGTCCACAATTTCATCAGAAAGATTTGGGCTCTTTCCCTCTTCGCTCCTCTCTCTCGCTCCAGCCGGGTCAGCTCGTCTCGCAGGTCCGACAGGTCTGGTCTCATTTCCCCAATGTATGGCGTAAAAACAGTCATCAAAACCGATGTGCTTCAAACACATCTTTAAAAAACAACAACTGTGCATAATAACCAGGCAACCGGTCTCCGAGGGAAAGCTCTCCGGAAGTGAAAGGCCTTGGCCGGCTGGTGGAAGGAGGGCAAAGATTGGGGGGGAGGGCAGCCTGGCCTCCGGTGGCAGGGAGTTCCACAGACTGGGAGGAGCCACGGAGAAGGCCCCTCTCTCACATTCCTTACCAAAAAGCACCCAAGAAGGTGGCGGGACTGAGAACAAGGCCTCCCCTGAGGCTCTTAACCCCCAAGTAGGATGATAACGGGAGACCCGGTCTTTGTGACATCGTGGCCCGATGCCCAGGAGTGGATCGGCAGCGATTTCTGTGGGTATCGGAGGGTCCAACCTCTCCTCCTCCCTCGGCTCTGATTTTCTTTCTGCCTGGCTCAAAGGGTCCTCCATAATTTTCCTGGTTGAGATGCTCCACCACTGGAAGCCACGGAAACCGTGGCCACTTCGAGCCTTTTGCACCTGGGTTGTCAGCCTCCGGGTCGGTCCAGAGGACTGGCAAGAAGAGAGGTACCCGGAGAAGCCGATGCTGGTTTGCGCCCTGTCGGTCTTTCTCACCCAACGGGGACTCCTCCGGCACTCCCGGTCGGAGGAACCCCGGGCCGCCTGTAACCACCGCCCCATCCCGCTGCTGCGCAGGTTGACGTCAGCTACAACGTCCCCGATCCGGTCGCCAAGCCGGCTTTCCAGCTGCTGGTCAACCTCCACGAACCCAAGCTGAAGAGGCACCGACGAGCCCCTCCCCGCCTGTCCAAGCCAGCTTTCCCGGACGACAACCGCTCGGAAAACTCTCGCCGGGGACAGATGATGGGGGATGATGACGATCCGGCCGCTGACCAGGACCACCAGGAATACAAAGTGATTATAGAGACGTGTATGAGGTGAACGTTGTCCGCTGGCATCACTGCTTTCGCCCCCCCACCCCACCCCGGCAACTTCTCTCCCACCCCTCCTCGGTGCTGTCTTGCAGGAGGGAGGGAGGGGCAAGGATGATGGAGGATGATTCCTGGGCAAGATGGCAAGGAGGAAGCTCTAGTCCCCCCCCCGGTGGCTAGTTCTGGCAACTTCACAGTAGTGTACACTCATTGACGGGACCAGTATATAAATATAAGTTCCCTTATATTTAAAAAGCTAAAAGAAAAATCCCAGAAATATGTATACAGTATATAGAGTAGGACCCCAGTATCCACTGATTCATTAACCACTGATTCAGTTATCCACGGTTGGTAGAGGAAAAAAATTAAATAATTCAGCAGCCGTAAAGCAAGCGACTGTCACAAAAAAAGTAGTTTTGGAGTTTTATTCTCTATTATCCGCAGTTTTCATTATCCACGGGAAGGCTTGGAACTAATCCCCAGTGGATACTGGGGTCCTACTGTATTTCCAACAATCAAGTTACAAGATCTGGACACTGGAGGGAGCCAGAGAAATATATTTCCATGATGTCATTACTGAAACTGTCCACCAGAGAGCGCCAAAGATCATGTTATGTATAGCATCCGCTGTTAAAGAGTAGCCTTTTCTATAATCTGGATTTTTCAGTCTCCCTGTTTTCAATTTGGGATTGATCCCCGTAGATACGAGGGACTTGCCGTATGTATTTCTTAGGTTTTTCCTTTAATGTTTTGGATGGGTTCGGACCCAGGGTAAGGGAACCAGCGGATACCGATCCCGCAGATATGGGACATGTGGTTTAATTCTTTCCTCGCTCTCTTTCCACATCCCGTCTCAAGGTGGCTTTACTCCGGCTCATCCAACATGGCTGTCCTGGAGGTGCCTTTGTTCTCAGGGTTCCACGCCGACATCGAGAGCCTGGAGCAGGTGAGGCCCGCGCCATGCACACTCAAAAGGATCTGGGGGGAAAACTAAGTTTGTGGTGCTGGGCTGAATCGGGGGCGGTTAGGGTTAGGGTCCAATAAATAATAATATTAATAATATTAATATTAATATTAATAATAATAATAATAATAATAATAATATTATTATTATTATTATTATTATTATTATTATTATTATTATTATTATTATTATTATTATTATTATTATTATTATTATTATTATTAAAGCATTAGCCTAGCATTAACTGTTTGCATGCTCTTTTTAGCTTTCAGATTGCCTTTTAATGTTGTTAGATACCTCTTCTCATTCCTTGTTCTTCATCTTGAATGTTATATTTATTTATTTATATTTATACTTATTGATAATTAACTAATTAAGAATGTGTCTTAAATGTTCTGGGCCGTATGTTGTCCCTCTTTACTGTAAGCCGCCTTGGGTCCTTTTCCAAGGAGAAAGGTGGGGTAAAAATATTCAAAAAATAATTTATTTATTTATTTATTTATTTATTTATTTATTTACCACCCATCTTCTAAACAAGCAAAAAAGGAAGAAAAATGAAGATAACAGATACAATACCAAACACAATAAAATACTCAAATAAATAAATAAATAAATAAATAAATTTGAGTTAAAACCTGCCACTTACGAACAAAGTCTGCGGCAAGAAAGGAAGGCAAGAAGGCAGGAGGAAGAGGGTGGGTGGGTGTCGGATGGACGGACGGACGGGCGGTCCTCAGGTCTTCCCTTCCCTTCCAGCTCCTCATGAACAAGCAGACGGGCCTGAAAAGATACGAGGTGGACGGCCGGAAGGTCCTCTTCTATTTTGATGAGGTGAGGGGCGGCGGGAGCCGTCGATCGCTTAGCGGCCGGCGAGGGGAAACAAAACAAGGCAACCGCGACAGTATCCTGGCCGGCCTTCCAGAGGTGGCAGAGAGCCGCCCGGGGGGGGGGTGTCTCTCTGCCACCTCTCCTCTTCCCCAGGAGGAGAACGGCCTTAGAAGACGGCCAACCCCCCTTATCCCTGGCCGCCCGAGGGCTCAACGGATCCGTTGTGCCCCCAGATTCCCAGCCAGTGCATGAGCTGCGTCAAGTTTGTGGCCTTCCGGCAATACATCATGGGGAAGACGGCCCCCTTGCCCGTCCGGGTGTACGACTACTACGAACCCGGTATGTTGGCCGAGGCGTTCCCAGGAGGTGGGGGAGGCCCTCCTTGGTCTCTTTAAAAAAAAAACTCCGCCCTTCTCCAATTGCCTGCCTCTTCTCCTCCTCCCTGGTGCAGCTTTTGAAGCCACCCGCTTCTACAACGCCAGCGAAAGCAGCCCCTTGGCCCGGGAGCTTTGCGACGGGCCGATGTGCAACGAGGTGGAGAGTGCGGCCAGCCACTGGGTCGGTGAGTGCACACGCTCCGGCGGAACTCGGCGTTTCCTCTCCGCACCTTATTCTCCGGCAGAAGGGGTTGCTTGCTCTCACGCACCCGGACCGAGGACGTACTTCCTTGTGAGCCCAGGGAATGTTTCTCAAGTGCCCTAACTTGCCTGTTGTGGCAAAATTCCCCTTGCGGGCGGGCAGAGAATAGCTTCAAGTTCTTCGGGGTGGACCACCCCCACCCTGTTTCCTTCCTGAGAGGCACGTACCATCTCGTAAAATCACTCGGACGCAATTAGGAGGAATGACATACACCGCGTCCTCTACTTACGGTTGTGGAAGATTAAGCAGCAAAGAGGCAAACGCGTCTACTTTCAGCAAGCGAGGGGGAAAGACACTGAGCGGAGAGGCGGGGTTCTCGCTTGAATTCAGAGGCAGGGAAAGGATGATTGGTTCGTGCGGGACAGATTGGCAGCCTCAGAAAGATGCCTCCCACGCTAACCCACTAAAGGGAGCATGCGAGGTTGCAAACGTCCCAGAAATCATTCTTGGGGAACCTCAGCCACGTATCCTGTGGCCCTTTCTTGTCCGTTCTCTGGTGTACACCATGAGAGGCCTGGTTGTTATTGGAAATCGGTGTCTTGGGGTCTTTCTTCTCCCTGCAGGTTTCGTCCAGGCCGGCCACTGCAGTGGCTACCTGGGTTGCCTGGAAGACGGCTATTTTGAGCAGTGCATGTGTGCCCGGGATTGCGGCTATGACGGGGAGCCCGTGTGCGGCTCCGACGGGCGCCCTTACCTCAACCTCTGCCAGATGGAGGTGGCAGCCTGCCGGAACAGCACCCAAATTGAACAGGTGCCTATGGCGCAGTGCGGAGCAGGTAAGCCCCGGCCGGCCGTGGGTGCGACTTAGACAAGGCTCAAGCAGCTTTCTGGGGGCTTCCGATCCTCGCTTGGAGCCGGCCAATGGATTCACCCTGCACCCTTCATGGTCCGCCCATGTTGAAAGAAAGAATCCAAGACGGTTACTTCACGTCCATTCTCGTCCTGGGAGGAAGTTCGTTGCGTGTTGATGTTGGTCGCGGTCACATGGTCTTCTTCCAGTTCTGTCCCTGTTCCTGTGTACGCACAGGCGTGATTGATGATACCGGCATGACTGTTAATGCATGTCCTCATTCCGTGATGAGACGTGAAATTCCATGCCTTCATTCTCTGTTTTTTTTCCGGCCCAACCTTGTGTTTTTGATGTTTCGATTCTCCAAAGCCTTGCCTTTAATGCGTTACAGAGCAAACTTCGATGCATTTATCTTTTAAAGCTATTCACTGCATTGCTAACTCCATAGGGAGTTTGCTGGCGAATGTCGCTTCATGCTCCTGCCACTAGATGGGTTCTGCTCCTATCATCACTCGTTCCGCAACGAGCGTGACTTCATGGGCTCTTGTCTCAGAATGAGAAGCGTGATGAGCAGATTCCCCAGGCCAGGGAGGGGAATCTCTCATCCCGCTTAAATCACAGTTCAGGGGGCATGGTCGGGATGAACTCCCCTCATCCCGCAATGGACGTGCGGTAAGATTACTTTGTACCTGTCCCAAGCGGAACTGCGAACAGCGATGAGATGGAGGTGAAGTATCAGCCCAAGAAATAGGGATTTCAAAAGGTGTATTTGCCAGAATGCGCCAGATGAGGGAACCAGAGAGCATGCTACAGATAGTATTTCCTGTTATCCACCTTTTTCAGCATCTGCGGCAGGGCAGCTTGGAACCCACCCTTTGTGGATACGGGGGGGGCGGTATTCATTTCTTTTTATTTATAGGCTGCCTTTGACCCGATAACAGGGATCTAAGGCAGCTCCCAAGAGGAAAAAGATTCAAGTTAAAATCATAACAAGTTAAGCATTCAAAAACAAAACCCCCACAATTCAACGACAAAACTAGTTAAAACACAATTGAATAATTAAAAGAAAGTACAGCGGACCCTCGTATAACAAGCGGTTTGTATAACATAAAATCTGTACAACATAAAAAATTCCGGAGATAGGGGGGAAATTTGCTTAACAGGATGGCCTATGGGGGTGAATCCGTACAACATAAAAATGGCCGCGATTAGGGATGACTCTGTTTTCAACGCACTCCTATGGGAAATTTGTACAGAGGAAAATTTTGCTTAACAGAATTTCATTTGGAACGAATGAATTCCTTTATACTCGGTACCACTGTAAATGCTACCTTCACTTTAAAAAGGGATTCGGGGACTCAACGGGGATTGGTCAGAGCCTTTCTACTTGTCTCCTCGCAGACAAAAACATTCCAGAAGAGAGAGCAACTCAGTTCCACGGCCCGGATCTACATCGTGAGGGGCAGCACGTGCCAACCGGTGAGGGGATCCACTCAGCAGGATATTTATTTATTTATTTATTTATTTATTTATTTATTTACCACATCGTTCGTGCACTGTGTTCTTCCAAGAAAATAAACATTTTTTTTTAAAAAACCCACCACCCTACAAATAAAAACAGTAGCAATCAAAACAATTTCAAACCACATCCCGCACAAAACCAGACTGCACCCCGGAGGAGTTTGCCTTCTTATGGCAGGACGAGAGGCGTCCAGTCCACCACCAGGGTTGGAGTTGGGAGGCCTCCCCCAACTTAAAAAAGCCACATTTTTGAGTTGCCTTTGAAAAGGTAGCAAGTAGGGAGGAGTGTTTAAGCATCGCTGCTCCTGGAGCTGGTTCCAAAAATGACGGAGCCACCACAGAGAAGGCCCTGCTTGAGGAAAGCTCACGGTCCTCCCTTGGGGTCGGCAAGGCGGAGGTGCCTAGCTTGGGAGGGTAATGATTTTGGGAAGACGCTCCATCAAGGAACGGGGTCCCCCAACCGTGGAGGTAAACGTCAAAACCCGGAACCGGATCCGGACATGGCGGGCAACCAGCGACAACGGGCTTAGAACTGAAGGGAGATAATCCAGTTCACCCCCCCCACACGCCTGCCTGGCAGCTGCATTGTAGACCCCCCGACCGTCTCCAAGGGGAGCCCCGTGTAGAGCGCGTTGTAGTAGCCAACCCAAAAGAGGTCTGTTCCAGATTTTGAACTTGCTTCTGAGCCGGGCTGCTCATCATCCGGTTTCTTCTAAAGACAAAAAAGGGTTTTGTGGGTTTGCCGTTAGGGGAAGGTTGCCAGGTTGCCGCCCCCCGTCACTACCCACTTGAGGTTCATTTCCACCCTCTCTCTTTTGCTTCCTTCAGAGGAAGGTCCCACCCAACCGCTGGATTTCTCCTACTATTCTTACGAGTACGAGACAGACCCGTACGCCTCCGAGGCAGATGCCTTTGAGCTGATGGCACCCACGGGGGCGGCGGGACAAGAGGGCAGCCGTCCGCGGGGAATTGCCCTGGCCACTGGGGCGTGAACGGTAAGAGGTGGGTGTCTCTGCGGCTTGGTGCCATTCACCCCAGCACTGGAGAAGCTACTTTTGGGGGGCCTAAAAGGCTGCCCGCTGCTTTCCCCCGACCAGCAGGGGCCACCGCGTTGCTAGCTGGGAGAGCCTCCGAATTGTACAGTCGACCCGCCATATCTGCTGATTCCCTTGTCCAAGGTCTGCAGGGATGAAAGAGCTCAAATATTGAAGAAGCTTTCAAAGATCAAAAGATGAATATGTAAATGATTACAAATTTCCGGGGGGGGAAAAACTAGTGCTAAAGAAGAAATTATCTGAAGTGGCCACCAGAAGGTGCCATAGAATATGCAAAGTATGGCGTTTGCTATTATCTGCGTTTTTCAGCATACGTGAAACACACACCCTCACAGATATGGGGGGGGGTCCTATTGTCTTCTCCAATAGAGAAAAACACTGATTCACTCCCCCCTTCAACCTTCGCACTCCTCCACCCTCTAATTCTTTTTTTCCCCCTTCTTCCTCCCTAGAAATTTTGCTTGCTCTTAGTCAAACGAGAGGCAACCCCATCTGGATTCCTTGGCTGTGCCTCGCTGCTGAATTGGACCTGACTGAAGACAGCTTCCCCTCCCTTTGCCGTGGCATCCTCACCACTCTTGCCGTCCTGGGCCCATAACCTACTGAGTATGGCAAGCCGTCCTGGGACCCGGGCAAGGCACTCAGAACTCTCTGCCAATCCCTGCTCAGGTGGCTTCCTGCTTCTTGGCCTCTCCGCCAACATCACCACCACCCCCGTCTCCAAGGGGGCAGGAGGGATTCAGCCGAGGAGCAAGCATCGCCTTTGGGGAGAATCGGAACTCCGGCGTGGCTGGTCGTCTGTTTCCGAGGGCTACCGAGCAGGGTGGTGGGGCTGGCCTCCGACGAGGGGTTCCCTCTCTTCTTGCCCTATTCTCTCGCACACTAAAAAGCTTCTTTCTGCCCTGATGTTTTTGTGCAAATATATATATTGGGTGACGCAGGGCTGTATTTATGGAGAGGGTGAAAGAGCAAAATATTTTAAAGATTCCTTACCGCGACTCCCTTCCTGTTTTAGCCTCTCAGATCTGTGGGGCATTGAATTCCAAGCTATTATTTGAAAATGGCAGATCACAGTGAATTGTATATAGAGAGAGGCAACATGGGGTAAAAATCCAGAAATAAACATTTCCACAATGTAGTTTCCACCGCTGGACACTAGGTGGAGCCAAAGATCATACTAGGTCTTCTTGCTATCTTTGGCTCCCTCTAGTGACCAGCGGAGGAAACTACATTGTGGAAATATGTATTTCTGGAACTTTTTAAAAAAAAAAGTGCTTTCAGGCTAGATAAGTGAGACTCCAGATACGAGGGGCTTGCTGTACTCGGAACCAGTGCTTTCCTCATATTTATTTCGAAACAAGCTCTTTTCATCGCACAAGCAAGTCAAGTGGATCTAACTAGTGTAGAGACCTGGGGTGGGGGCTCCCTTCTCCAAAGGGCCTCAGCTCCCCTCCCTTGCACGGCCAGGCAACAACCCTTCGGCCACGTGGAGCAAAGGTCACTTGGTTGGTTGGGGTTTCTTCCACCTCACCCTTCACCTGGCGTTCCAGGGTAACAAATGCCATCTACGCTCTGACATTCAGCACAAGCTCGTAGTGAGATAGAAGTATCGAGGGGGCGGGCAGGTTTGGGTAAAGTCGGATTTAGATACTGATAAAAATATTTTATTAAAAACCTTATTTCTAAAATTGTACCTCCTCTTCGCCCTTTGTTCTTCCGGCCGCTGGGGGCTGTCAAAATGTGTTGGTGTGGTTTGCAGTCGGGTGGTAGCACAGTGGGGTGTTAACGAGCTTGGTGCAGCGTTGGATTTTAGCCGCACGGGAGAGAGGCCCAGCCGTTGCAGCTTCAGATGGCAAGGAAGGTGTTCCAGTCCCCGAATCATTCTGGTTGCCCTCCTCTGCACTTTTTCCATTTCCATAATATCCTTCTGGAGGGATGGTGACCGGAACTGGACACAGTACTCCAGATGGAGCCTCACCATATATATAAAAAGGCAAAAATGACAATGGCTGACTTATTTTCTCTACCCTTCCTAATGATCCCTAGCGTTGAGTTTGCTTTTTTTCACTGCTGCGGCACGCTGGGTCGACACCTTCATGGAGCTGTCGGCCAGGACACCACGGTCCCGTTAACCCACTCGCCCCCATTACCCTGAGAACATTAATCCCTGTACCTTCCTACGGCACAATTTGGAAAGCTGACTTTTGAGAAGCAATCGGTTCAGTGTAAATACAGGCAAACTGCTGGATAGATTTGTGGTTTCGGAGTCTGAGGTTGAAAGTTCGATTCCCCCAACGGGCCTGGCAGGTTTTACTGATCCACAAGGTTCCTGCCAGCTTTGAAATTATACGAATACAACAAAAAATTCATAAATACCAGGCAACCAAAAATGATAGAAACACTGAACAGTATTATGTAACAGATACAAGTTGAAAGCAAACATCTAAGTATCTATTAAATATTGGCGCATGCTGTTCCTAATTATGCCATTTTTTTGTTTTGTTTTTGGAAGCTCTGATGATGTTATTTCTGAGACCTGCAACCGCTTATAACAGTTGGTGAAATTCCGTGACGTTCCCAAAAGCCCTGGTGACTATGAGGACCACCAAAGCATGTGTTTCGTTCCCCAAGCGAGATGTTTCCATTGCCAGCATTTCGGCATTTCGTTGCTGGACAATTATGCTCAGCAGGTCTCAGCGAAAACAAAACACTTACAAACTAGCTTCCAACACAAAAAGCAGACAATAATTCTTAAATTCAAGAGGTTAGCTGTAGAATGATAAGGATAAATTCAGCTTACTAAGGCTGTTGGCCATCCCTTGAATAACCGCTTGGAAACAGCGCACTCGCTAAAACAAAAACCGCTGTTGTCCAAACAGCAGGAGTGGAATTTTTTCTATATTTTTAAACAGAAGGCGGGCGTGGGTGGATTTTTTAAATTATTATTATTATTATTTTGCTGGCTTCCCGCATCCTCCTTCCTGCTGAGCAAACATCTCAGAGGAGACCGAGTTGCCTTCCCAGCTCTCTCCCTGTCAACCCAAGATTCAGCCAAGGGCTGGGAGTTGGAAACATGGCAAGTGCCATCGCAGAAGAGTGTGGTTGGGTGATAAGTGGCACACAGGTTGGGGTGGGGGGGACAGCGGGGTGCGGGGAGAGACAAAGGAAGCCCCGGACACCCCTGGCAACAGATAACTCGAATTTCCGAGGAATTGTTATCTAGTGTTGCACCAAGCCAAGGCCGCCGAAACTGCACCCCGATCATGTACTCCTACTGCTCATCCATTGACAGGCAGTTCTCCAGCCCGAACATATTTTAAGATGCAAATTTAGGACGTTTAACACATCTGGAAGTTGAGTCGCGGCAACTGGGCTTCTCTGGGTGAGCGGCGAGACGTTTCGCTCTCTCAAGAAAAAGAAGTCCAGTTGCCAGGACTCAACTGCCAGATAAACTCGCCTGGAAGACTGAGAATCTTCACAGACATATTTAACACCCTGCAACCAGGTGACATATCTCTTTTTTTTTTTTTTTTTTTGTCCAAAACAATGACCGCAAAGCGCACCCAACATCGGTTGCCCTGTGGCCGATTGGGCACTCGAGACCAGGGCGCGTCTCTGTGTTTTAAAATCAAATCATTTTTATTTTACTGGATGTGCAAATAAATATATTTTTAAAAAACTACATTCAAAAGAGTTGCCAAAGCAAAACCAAGCCGAAAGAAATCGTTCTGTTTTGAGTTTTTTAAAAAAGGAGAGCGAGACACCCTTTCTGGGGGGAAAAAGCTGACAGAGACAGTCTGGGCTACACACCGCCGGGTCCGGGAGGCGGGGTGGCCAGCCTTCCGGACCGCTGCCGAGAAAGCTCGCCTCGCCCGCTCGGTATGACCGACGCAGGGATTTATCCAAGGGAAAAACAAACCAACCAAAAAGATGCGTTAAAGATGGCTTTGAAGTACACTTGAAAAGGTGGCAGGGGAGCAGGGGTTCTCAAACTACACGGCACCCCTCAAATTTGGCACAGGCGGTCGGCTCCCGGTTTGGGACTGCAGGGAGAGGCAAAACAGAGATACCGGGGAAGAGGACCATCTCTCGGAGAGGGGGCAACAGACTGGAGGGGTTGAGGGTGTACACGTGGGTGCGTGCCAACGGTCAGGCTCCTCGAAAAGGGGATGAAGGGGTCAGAGCAGCCCTTCTTTGGGTGGAGGACAGGACGGGGCCACAGCGCAGTTCTTGTGCTCCTCCAAGGAGGACGGTCCTGCCAACGGGAAACAAGAAGCGGCTCCGAACGCTCGGTCCCGCGAGGGGCCAGATGACGCTCCGATCTGGCGTTGCGGAGCTGCCGCCGCCGCCGCCGCCACCACCACCCAGAACTGCAAAGGAAGGCCTGTAAGTGTCCTCCGCCCTCCCGCAGCGTCCCGTCTCCTCTTCCGGGTGCAGCCCTTCCTAAAACCCTGGCCAAGGAAGAGCCTCCCCGTGGGCTAAGGAGGAGGCGCCGTCCCAACTAAGACTTTCAAGGGAAGGGCAAGGCGACGCAACGTCCCGAATTCTGCACCTCTTCGACTGATTGGGGTGGGCGGAGGGCTCGGCAAGGGGGGCACAGGCAGGCCGGGCTTTGCTTTCTGGGCTGGGGCGCTGGTTGCTTTTTTTGCACCATTCAGATCAAGAGCAAAAGGCAATTAGGGGCATAACGGGAAGGGGGAGGTATCCATGAGGTCCACCGGTGAGAACGCGGCTCGGTCTGGCACGTTGGCAGCACAGCGACTGGATTCCGAGACACTTGCCGTGGCATCATCTTGGCACAGGATCCGCCCGGGGCCATGGGTCCCTGCCCTGGATCTTCCGGAAGCTTCCGAGCGAGCCGACGCCCTCAGTCCAACACCCAACCTTGAAGACACCCTCACACACAACCCTGCGAGGAGAGCGGGCTAGCAGCAATCTCAACGGCCCGGCCATGCAAGCCCCTCTCCTGCCCATCGATGGCAGAAAGTGTGGGTGCAAGCAAGAGGAGGGAAGGATCCCACCATCACGGTCCCCCAGCGGGCGCCGACGACGCCGGACCCTGCCTCTCCCAAGTCCGCGAGGGTTGTGGCGGGACGGCCAGCGGGGCGGTCAGGGGGAGGTGGGCTGGTGGCTGTACTGCACCCGGTAGCGGCTGACGGGCACCCCGTGGATGCTGACGGTCTCGCAGGTGGTCTTGCAAGGAACCAGGTCCCCGCCCTCGCCTCCTCTCAGCCAGTCTTGAACCAGCTCCGAGGCCTCCCGGGTGACGTGCCGGGCCAGCCAGCGCCCGTGCCACGCTTCAAACCGCTGGTGATGCCGCAACAGGACCACCGGCTGTGCCTACAAGACAAGAGCGAAACGGAGAGGATGGCCATGAGCCAGGAAGTGGTGGTGGTGGTGGGACGGGAACCTCAACAGAAGGAAAGGACACAGCGGGAACCCTGCATCCTGCTGTCTATTTAGTATAAGATCAATAAAGTAAATCTCAAATCTCAAAATAAAGTAAATCTCAAATGCAGTAGGTCCCCCGTATCCACTGATCCATTATCCACTGATTCAGTTATCCACGGTTGGCAGAGGGAAATAATAACAATAATTCAGCAGCCACAAAGCAAGCTATTGTCACAAACAGCAGCTGTAAAGCAAGCTACTGTCAGGAAGCAGCAGTTTGGGGGTGGGTGAGCAGGCGTTCTCTCTTATCCACGGTTTTCATTATCCATAGTAAGTCATGGAACCAATCCTCAGCGGATACCAGAGTCCTACTGTAAATCTCAAACACATCTCAAAATAAAATCTCAAATAAACTCAAATAAATTGAAGTAACCACAGGATTTGGATCCGCCGAGTCACTCAGCCACCGTCTGTCCATCTTAACAGGAAAATCCTAGAAATTGCCTAATTCTGAAGAGGACGTCACCAGCGCTGGCTGCTAGTGGGAGCCAAAGACCCAAGCTACAGGTGGCATACGCTATTCTATTAGCGTTTGCTATCATCCATGGTTTTCAGCATCCATGGAGGGCCTCTGAATCTGAGCCTTCTGATAAAAATAATTTCCCTATAAAGCTTTGAGTGTTTGAATGCAGTGTTTAAATCAATATGTTCCTCTTCCTTCCTTTTCTCAATTCCTCCCATCTTCCTTTCCTTCCTTTCCTTCCTTCCTTCCTTCCTTCCTTCTTTCTTTAATTGCTTCCTTCCTTCCTTCCTTTTCTCTATTCTTTCTTTCTTTCTTTCTTTCTTTCTTTCTTTCTTTCTTTCTTTCTTTCTTTCTTTCTTTCTTTCTTTCTTTCTTTCTTTCAATATACAATTTCTCTCGATTTACTTCTGGGGAAAGCTTGCTGATACCTGGATTGGACTACTCAAATTACATGAAAGCTTTCAGGTCGCTTGTCATGTTAAAACCTGGGGGATGGTAGAAGCAGCAGAACTGGAAAAAAACTCCGTTAGAGCAGCACGACAACGGGACCCACCATCTGTCCTGCGTCAGCCCTGCATAGATTAGAATCCCTGCCTCCAGCAGCGGGATCAGACTGGATGGCCTTACGAGACCCCTTCCGGCTCCAAAACCCTGGAGATTATGCCTGGAGGCTGCAAGATTTCAATCTCTGTCCCCCATCCCCTCCCCGAAGCAGAGCCCACGCTTCCGGTGAGCAACCCACCTGCTTGGCCCGCGACAGGGCCCCTCGTCGGTACATGTAGTCCTCGGCGTTCGTGACGAAGAGCATCTTGTGGGTGCTGAGGCGGAATTTGCAGTCCATGTTGCAGGCGCTCTCCACTCCGACCAGCTGCTTCCAGGATCCCCTGGCCTGGTTGCGTAACGCTTGGACCTGCTGGCACTGCCACAGACGGAATTTCTTCAGGTTCCTGAGCGGAGGGAATTGAAAAAAAAAAAAAAAAAAGAGGCACAGGGCATCACTTTAAGGGAAGGAATCAAGCGAGGAGGGGGGGGGAACCGGCATCGGACTGTCACGAGTATTTTTGCAATTTGTTCTGCCAGCGGAAGCAGGTACAGTGGTACCACGGATAATGAATTTAAATACATTTATTTCTCCACCTGTCTAATAATGCAGATTCAGTAACTAATATCTGACAAGGACACCCGGCGGTGGTGGTGGTGGTGGGGGTGCAGACTCACCTCTGCAGGAAGACAGGTTTGAGGAGAAAACCTTCGTTCTGCCGGTCCTCGGGCCCTTCGAAACCGACGTACTGCTCCACGTAGTTTGCCAAGTGCTGGAATATAGGATTGGGGGGGGTGGCTTTATTCCCGGCTAGAGGCCAGGGTGTGTGTGTCTCTCTCCCCTCTCTCCCCCCATGGCTCCAGCCAAGCATTTCGGCTCAGGGCGTGGGGGCCCAGAACCTCCCCTCTTCCCCGTCCGGCCACCCCAGACGGACCCACCTGGACCTCGGTGGGGTCCTCCGTCTGCGTCTCTTCTGTGTCCAGCAGCTCGATGGTCATGATAACCTGGTCCTTCCTTTGGAGAAACATCACCTGCCGGGAGAGGGGAGGGGAGCCATTGGGGTGGGGGTGGGGGCCATGGTGGGGCAGACCCCTTGCTGGCCCTCTTTGAGGGCTGGGCGTCCCGGCACCAAGAGCCGCCACCCCATGCGACGCCTTCCGTCGGCCCCTCTGGTTTCACCTGGACTGGACGCGGATCTCCACTCTCTGGGGTTCACCCCCCCCCCCTGCCTTGCATGCCAGTCCCACACGGACGTACCTGAGACCACTGAAGGATGCTCTGTGACACCTACCAAGATCCCCCACCTGTCCCTATTGGGGACAAACCGGCACCTTATATGGATTCTAATCCTCTCCTGGACTTATCATCCTCCCTAAGCCAGTCTACCCAGTGTGGGAGGTATT
Source organism: Phrynocephalus forsythii (assembly GCA_029282475.1). Taxonomy (NCBI): domain Eukaryota; kingdom Metazoa; phylum Chordata; class Lepidosauria; order Squamata; family Agamidae; genus Phrynocephalus; species Phrynocephalus forsythii. The sequence goes on from JAPFRF010000018.1 coordinate 10,805,532, forward strand.
GGATCTCTGTGACAGCCTAGGAGCCCGGAGGGCTCTGGGTTCGAATCCCCGCTCAGCCCACCTTGAAACAGTTCTCGTCGGCCATGCAGTGCTCAGCTTTCCACTGGTAGCTGGTCTCTTTGGCGGCCCGCACGCACTGCGAGGAGAGGTTCCCGCCCGCCGCGCCGCTCTTCCGCTCGGCCAGGTGGAGCTCCACCACCTTCAGGCAGAGGTCGTCGCTCACCAAGTGATGCAGCTGCTCCCGGGCGGGGGGGGTGGGGAGGGGAGGGGGGGAGTAAGGAAACACAACATCGTCGCTGACGTTGGAGTCAAAAAGGTCCTCCCAACCCACCCACCCAAAGCAAAAGCAAAGAACGCCTCCCTAGAGGGGGTCTCCGTTACCAACTTGGTTGGGCCTCTTCAGGACAAAGCTCCGGACAGCGATGGTTTAATTTTTATTTTTATTTTTTACAGCAACCGTGGTACCTCTTAAGATGGATTTAATTCGTTCTGCGGGGCAATTCGTCCCACGGAAAATTCATCCTACAAAGCACAGTTTAATGCGGTTCCCCATAGGAATGCGTTGAATTCGTCTTGCAAAGCATCCCAGAGGAAAAAAATTCGTCTTACAAGGTTTCCCTAGTCCCGGGCGTTTCATTCGTCTGATGAATTTTTTTGGTCTTAAGGGGCATTCGTCTTACAAGGTATTACTGTATATACAGTGGTACCTTGTATGAAAGAATTAATTCATTCCAAATGAAATTCAGTTAGCAAATTTTCCTTTATACAAATTTCCCATAGGAATGCATTGAAAACGGAGTAATCCCATTTTTATGTTGTACGGATTCTCCCCATAGGTGATTCTGTTAAGCAAATTTCCCCTATTTCCGGAATTTTTTATGTTGTACAGATTTTATGTTATACAAGGTGTTTGTTATACAAGGGAGGATCACATAGAGACGTTTTGAGGTGGGCTTATTTCTCGTCGAACCCCTGGCTTTCAATCAGCCATGCCCGAGCAGAGCAGACCCACTGAGCTGGTGGGACTGAACTGCCCGCCCCCTCCCACCAGGCTAAGGGAAGCGTTTCTCGTCCTGGGGGTGTTGAGCCGTGTCTGGGAGGCGTGGCACCATTTGTCTTCGGTCACAAGGTTATGGAGGCGAAGCGGATCCTTTAGGCCAGGAGACGGTGGTGGTGACAGCCCCCCGCTCAGGCTGCAAAACAGCTGCAAAGGTGTGTGTGTGTTTCCCCTCTTTTGTCTCCTAAAGGACCTGCGAGTCCCACCGGACGGCCGTTCCCCGCCCTCACCTGCCGGGCGATGTTCTGAACCACCTTGTCCATGGTGAAGCCGATGTAGGCGTGGATGGTAAACATCTCCCTCAGGGTGTCCTCGTATTGTACGGGGTCGATGTTCCCATCCAGGAGGTTCCGCACCAAGTCCAAGAAGGCCGGGTAATACTCCTCCAGTTCGACTTCGCCTGGCCGAGAGGGGAGAGACATACACCACCCCACGTCAGAGGGAAAGCCGAGAGGGAAGCGTCAAGGCCACCCCCAAGCTCCCCCAAAATGCCTGTGGAGCCCCCCCCACCCCACGGACGTCAAGGGCCTGCCAGCGAGGCCCGCGTGCCAGGGGAGACGCAGAGGGCTCCCGTCTCGCTCGGCGTCACTGCCGGAGCCGGCCCGCGGATGGCCTTGACAACAAAGCTGCCCTTCAACAAATCTCGTCATCCTGAAGGATTAAGATTAGGAACCGGGTTTTTTTTGGGGGGGGGCAAGAAGAGTCCTACAGAGGAGGGGCAGGATCCGTTCTCTATCAGAGCACGTAACAATGGACTCGAGTTAGGCTTTTGGGTGAATATCAGAAAAAAGTTACTGACTGTTAGAGCTGTACGACAACAGGACACACGGCCTCAGGATGTATTGAGTGCTCCAGCGCTGTGGCAGCATTCCAGAGGAAATTGGAACCCCATCTCTCTGATCTGCTTTGACTTGAGTTGCCTGACTTGTGCAGGTAAGGCTGGACTGGGTGGCTTTAGGGACCCCTTGCAAGCTCCCCGCCCCCCACTGTCCCCTCATCCCCTCTCTGGCCCTCCCTCGTCTTTTTTTGAGGGCCGCCCCAGGGCAGCCTTGGACTGATGACCCTTGAGGTCTCTTCCAATTCTTAGGATTCTATGATTCTTACTGGGCTGCTTCAGCCGCAGCTCCATGGCCGGGTCGCTGGCCCGTTCCTTCCTCCCCTCGCACAGTAGCTTCTCTCTCTCTTTCTCCGTCCGGTACTCGAGCAGCTGCTTCTGGGCCTGGCGGTAGATCTTGAGCAGCCGGGAGCAGAGGGTGTGGTGGAGGCGCAGGAAGAAGTACCAGTTGTTGTTGGCGAAGAAGAGCGTGTAGACGTTGTCGAGGGTGGGGTGGGAGCCGGCGGGCGGCGCCACGCTCTCCGGAGGGCCCTTCTCCTCGGCCGGGCTGGCGGGAGGGGCCGGGGGGTTCCGCTTGCGGAGCTCGTGGCCTTCCGTGGCCGGCGGCTTCTCCTCGGCCGGCGGGGCGGACCTTTTCCGCAACTCGTGGGCCTCGGCCGGGGCGCCCGGCGGCTTCTCTTCGGCGGCGGGAGCGGGCACGCTCCTCCTCCGCAGGTCACGGCCGTCCAGGGGCGGGTGAGCCTTGGGGCTCCCCTTCTCCTCGCTGGGGGGCTCTTCAGGCAGCGGCTGCTCGGGCAGGTGGGAGAAAAACAGTTCGGGCACAAAGCGCTGGACGATGTGGCGGATGGTGGCCTGGTCCTCCTTCTGGATGGCGGGCTGCCGCTTGACATAGTAGGTGATGAGGGCGGCCGCGTCGTCCAGGATCTGCTTGTCCTCGTAGACGAAGAGGAGGTGGGGCTCGTTGGTGGCCCCACGGCCCTCCGAGCGCTGCTCCTGGTGCTGGGGAGAAAACACGAAAGAGGGGGGGGGACAACGTTAAGGGCTAGGGTTAGGGTTAGGGTTAGGGAGACCAGCGTTTTTGCTAGTTTCGCTCACCTGTGCCTTCTCTCCAAGGATGCATGGCCTTCTACGGCCTTTGCCGCCCGCTCTTCACGCGCACGGAGGAGCCCGCTCAGCTCGACAGAGGGTGCCGCCCCCTCCCCCTCCCCCCCTCCCGGAGAACTGCAACTTCCAAGAGGCCTGCATTAAACCGTGCTTCCAAGATTGGACCACAGGAAGCGGAGGCCGGCGCCAAAGGCTACACAGCCTCGGGAGTCAAGGTGAGCGGAAGGTGTGTGTGTGTGTGTGTGTGTGTGTGTGTGTGTGTGTGTGTGCGTGCGCGCGGGTAGGGGGGAATTCTCCAGCCGAACACCCTCCACCTCCTCCTCCTCCTCCTGCGCCCGGCGCTTACTTCGTAGACGCTCTCAATCTCGTTCAGCAGGCTTTTGGAGCGCAAGGCCTTGGTGTCGTTCTGCTTGAAGTTGACCGCCTGGTGGTCCAGGGACTTCAGGTAGGACTTCTCGTACTGCTCCCGCCAAATTTTGTTGAAGCCTTGCTGGGCCTCGCGCCACTCCTCCTCTTTGGCCTTCAGCCTGGAATGGGGGGGGTCACGAGGGGGTGCACACAAAAAGAAAAAAACTAGGGTTGCGAAACTCAGCCTGTAAGGCAACTCCCCCCCTCCCTCCCTCCACTTAGCATGCTGGGCGACGGATCTGACGGGGAGAAACCCTTGGGGGGGGTCTTCCTTGTCCAGCAGATAAGGGTCGTCCCCCCCACCCTAAAAACAGCAGGTGGCTCTTCCTCTGAAATCACTCCTCTCCACGGACAGAGCAGGAAAAGCAGTGAGGGTGAAATTGCCACCCCGCTGGTTCTTGCGTGCCACCAAACGGCCATCGCGCCCAAGACTGGTGACCTAAGGCACTGAGCTCTCTGGCAGTTTTTCATAATAATCAAGGGATGGCCCAGCTGGGAGGATCCCCCGAGATCATCCACCCCAGCCCCGTGGGGAGGTGGGAATCGAACTGCCGACATCTGGGACACACCGGAGGCAGCCCCGAATCTTTCCTGTTACCTCTTCAGGACCACCGGGAGGGCCGGGAGGGGATTCTTCTTCAGGCTCTCGATGATCTCGGGGGCCTTGTCCCCGTAGATGCGGTAAATGGCCCGGCGCTGGATGACCTCCGAGGTTCCCCCGAGGCAGTCGTCCAGGCGGAACTTCTCCTGATCCTCTGGGGACATCCGGCCCAGCTTTTTCTGCACGCTCTCCAGCACCCGGATGGTGGCCAGGTTGGTCTCGAGGACCACGTCCAGCTGGGGGGGGGGCAAGCACCAGATTGCCTGAGAGACCTCCTTTGGGGACCTGCTCACCGCTCCCCCCTCCCAGGTTGGCCACAAAAAAATTATATTTCATTTCCCTGATTTTCCCTGACTTTCCCTGACCACCATTAAAATATTTAGTTTTTATTTTTCATTTAGATTTCTATACCGCACCAACTTCCCCAGGGGAACTCTGGGCGGTGTACACAGAAGACAAGACACGTACAATTCAAATCAGCGCAAAAAATAAGAAAAACAATCAAAAAGCAATAAAGAGACACAAAAATTCAACCACAAGTTTAAAAAAATGAAGACGTCGCACTGCATTAATGCAAGGCTCAATGAAACATTCTCTATTAACGACACAAGTCACCATTGCAAATTTTTTTTTGTCAAAGTCAGAGATTTTAATACCGGCTTCTTTCAACACAGACTGCATCCACCTGTTTTGCAGCTGGACTAGATTCAAAATTAAACCAAGACACAGACTTCACTTCAAGTCAACGCTGAACGCTAACAAATGGCATAACTTTTCCGCTACGGTTCTAAAGAGACACTAAGCATTTAAGTAAACGCTTTCTCTAAAACGGTTTCTCTGTAGCCGCATTACGGACCTAAGTTTTGAAACTGCGGAAACGGAACCCACCTCGAAGCGCTCGTCTTCGCAGCGGTGGAGCTGTTCCTCGTAGGGGGTCTTCTTGGAACTGACGAAGGTGGAGTCTTCGGACCAGGAGGGGAAGGAGACCCAGGTGTCGTTCAGCACCTGCCGAACCCAGAGCCTCAGAGAAAACCCGGACCGTGGGGGTGTCTTCTGGGGTCAGGTTGGGGGCCCAGGCCGGCTCGGGAAAGGGAGTCTCTCCCCCCCCATCTCTCAACCCCAGCCCGCCCGGGGTAGGCTAACCTCTTTGCAGACGGCGGTCCGTCCGCTGCACTTGGGCTGCTGGTAGGTCTTAGGCAGCGCCCGGTAGCTGGAGCCGATGCGCTTGCAGGAGGTGTAGTCGATTTCCCGGCCCATGCCGTCGCCCGAGCGGTCGCTCATGGGGGAGACGAAGGAGAGCTCTTTCACCCCCAGGAAGGACTTGAACTGGGCAAAGAGCTCGGGGAATTTCCTAGGGAAAGAAAGCCAAGCCTCAGTCAGACGGGGGAGGTGAGTTAGGGGTTAGGGTTAAGGTAACCCAAAAGACGCCAAATCGCATCTGCTCCTTGCTCCTCCAACAACGGACGGGGTCTTCGAATCAAAGAGTTGGAAGGGACCTCCAAGGGCCATCCAGTCTGACCCCCGAACATGCAACCACCCCCACCACCCCCATCCTGGGACCCCCGACAGACGGCCGCCCAGCCTCTGCTTCAAAACCTCCTCCAAGGACCGAATCAGAATCAGAATCTTTTATTGGCTAAGTGTGGTTGGACATACCCGGAATTCGTTTTGGTAAAAAAAAAAAAATGCTCTCCATATATAAAAAGGAAATATATGACTCTGCCACCCTCCTTGGTGGCAGCCGATTATTCTTGGCCAGGGAGCAAAAATATTCCCCCCCCTCCCTCAAGCCCTTTCGGGGTACTGTGAAAGGGCGGGGGACCACTGTACTGTATATTTTTAGTGGTGTGTCTTTTAATGATTTTAATGTCTTGATCGATTGGGTTTGTTTTACTTGTGTTTCTAATAGCTGAATGGTATGGATTTTCTTGCTGTGCACCACCCAGAGTTCCTTCGGAAAGTTGGGTGGTAAATAAATAAACAAATAAGTAAGTAAGTAAGTAAGTAAGTAAGTAAGTAAGTAAGTAAGTAAGTAAGTAAGTAAGTAAATAAATAAAGTAACAGAATAAATATTTTCCGATGGGGCAGATGGGGTGGGGGGGGAAATCAGTGGAGACTGGTTCGGCAGGTATGGGGCGGCGGCGGGGGGGGGGGGGTTATTCTGCAAACCGAAAGCGGAAAACCTCTTACCCCAAAAAAGGGGTGACCAACTGGAGGAGTTCTGACCCGGAAACCAGCTCCTGGTTGAAGAGGGCAATGCAGCGCAGGAAATTCTCGTAGACCTCCTGGCTCTTGAGGACTCGGCGGACCTGTCGAAGGAGGTGGAGGAGGAGAGAGGTAGGCCCGTGGTCTCCTGTGGGTCCTGCCGGCCCTGGGGCCTCTTTTTAGCTGGGGACCCCACCCACTCCAGGCAGGCGGAGGGGGAAGCTCCCAAAACCCCAAAACAGCCGGGACTGGCAACGAACCTTGTCGAAGAAGGAAAACTCCTGCAGGGTGCCGTATCGGCCCACGGTAGCCACCGAGAGGTCCCGTGTCCCCTGAAGCTTCATTTTCTTCTGTCGGGGAAGGGAAAAGCGATTGGCAGCGGCGTTTAGACTTCGACAAGTCTGACATGAACTCGAGACTCGAAAGGTGCCCCTAACTCTACAGGGGAAACCAAACTCTCCTGGGCCCATAACCCTTTGCAGCCAACCTCGCACTTGAGGGTCGAGGTCCGAAACCCACGCTGCCCGGTGGAGAGAGTGGCTTTGGTAGCACCCGGAGCTGCCACGGCTCGTCCGGCAGGCGCTTGGGTGGCCAACGGGCTTCCGTCGGAGAATCACAAAAGTCACAAACGCATCGGACACCCAGGGATTCTGACGGTAAGGCGACCCGACGGGTGAGCTCACGAAAGCCACTCATGGCCCAATCGTTTTATCGTACGCTTTCTCACCGCCTTCCACCCGCCCCTCACTGCCCCGCCCCCCCTCGTCTCCGTCTCCCCCCTTCCATTTCAGTACCTTAGAGGGTCCCGCTCCCGGACGCAGCAGGAGGGTCCGGGAGCGTTTCTTACTATGTTCCAGGTGCTTGTCGTGATCCAGTTTGGGGACGGAGCTGGCGTCGCACGGCCCGTTCCCTGTGAACTAAGGCGAGAGAAGGGGGAAGTGAAGGAGCTGAGCCAAGGGGAGGTGGTTCGGACCCCCCACCCCTCCCCAGGTTGCCCACTCGGAAAGAGGCGCCCTTCTATTCGTGTCCCTTGAGGTCCGCAGGAGGGCTGACGTGATGTCGGCGGGCCATGGCATGGGTCGAGCTGCCGAGGTCTGCTGCCGTCTGAGCGACCCATCCTTCGACGTTTGCCCTGTGACTACGATCTATCATAGCTGCTGAGCAAGTTTCTTGGTTATCTTAAACCACCCCGGGCTTTGTCCTACCATTTGGTCATCTTTGATTTCAATTTGTTATGGCTTTGTTAGTCGTCTATGTACCTGTCTGTCTATCTGTCACTTTCGCTATCCAGTCTATTTATCTGTCTGTCTGTCTGTCCATCTGTCCATCCCTTCCTTCCTATCTATCTATCTATCTATCTATCTATCTATCTATCTATCTATCTATCTATCTATCTATCTATCTATCTATCTATCTATCTATCTATCTATCTATCTATCTATCTATACTGCCCCCTTAGCGCAAAACTGCATTGCCAAGGGCGGTTAACAAAATGGCCCATCAAAAAATACAATTTTAAAAATACAATTTAAATACAATGTTAAAATAGCACGCAACAGCCATTCAAAAGAGCCATTGTCAATGTGTATATTGTATTACTTTTGTTTCGATTTTGCAAACTGGATCAGTGGTTAATGAATCAGTGGATACAGGGGTCCTGCTGTACATTTCCAGGATTCCCACCCTCCAATGTTTTTAATAACCTCAGACTGTGGATAAGCGAATCAGCGGATACTGGGGTCCCTGGTCCTCCTGGGACCTCCAGGATCAGGATAAGGGGGCTGTAAAAGATGGCTCGAGGGTGGAATTCAAGACCTCCCCCCCTCCCTCGAGGAAACCCTCCCGACCTCCCTCAATACCCCCGGGGAACCCGTTTCAGAGGCTGGCCGGGGAGGGAGCCTAGCCCGGACCTACCAAGGACCGCTTGGCTTCGGGGAGGAACTGCCCAAACTCCGAGAGCAAGTCCTCTTGGCCCCGGAAGAGGTTGGCCACCTCAGTGAAGACCTCTTCTTCCGACATGCCGCGGAAGGGGCGCCCTTTGGTGCCCAGCTGCTCCTTCTGCAAAAATAATAATAATGACTATAACTATAATAATAATTAGCCCCGTCAGCCCAAGGCAGGTCGCCTGGGAGGGGAAAGGGCCGCCCTGGGAGGGCAAGTGGAACCCGGAGCGCCGACTGCACCCCACCCCCCACCCCCCTATCCTGAGCAAATGGGGCTCAGGGGGTGACGCCAGAGGCCTCCCTGCCCAGGGGGACGCCCTTCGGCTCCCCGAAGCAAGGTCTGCGTGTTGAAAGCGACAAGAGGAATCATCGAGTGGCTCCACCCAGCCCCCTCCTTCCCTCCCGGCACCCTTCAGGAAGCCAGGGGGTCCAACAACCCCATAAGGACGTAAGAAGAGCCAATGCTGGATAAGGCCAAAGGCCCATCTAGTCCAGCCTCCTGGATCTCCCAGTGGCCCCACCGGATGCCTCTGGGAGCGCACGAGACTCGATCTCTGTCTCCTGATCCCACTCCCCTGCATCTGGCCCTTGAAGGACCCTGGTTTTAAACCTGGAGATGACATATCTCCATCAGGGTTTGTCACCTGGGATGGACTTTTCCTCCAGGAATCTGTCCAGTCCCCTTTTGAAGGCATCCAGGCCAGGTGCCATCCCCACCTCCTGTGCCAGGGAGTTCCACCGGCTAACAACACGCTGGGTGAAAATTTTTTTTTTCATTTGTCTGTTCTCCCTCTCCCAGCCCTCAATTTGAGTGGATGTCCCCTAGTTCTGGTATTTTTGTGAGAAGGAGAAGAATGTCCCTCGATCCACTTGACTCATTGCCCTGCATTATTTTGTACGTCTCAATCATATCCCCCCGGTCAAATTAAAATGCAATTGAAGATTTAGAAGCCAGAGTAAGCATTAACAGCTGTATCAACTTTGAAAAGGGATTCGGGGACTCAACTGGGATTGCTAAACCCCTGAATGAAGTGGTGGGTCTTTAGCTGTCGGCGGAAGGGGAAAAGGGCGAGGTGTGTGTGTGTGTCCCAGCATCACCTCCCTAGCGAGAGCATCGACCAGCCTGGGAGCTGCCCCTGAGGACTCCCTGCTTGGTGTCCCCACCTGCCCTCCCTGCGCCGGCCCTACGTCTCTCCTCTGACAATCATAAATGCCAGGGAGGCTCACCGAGGGAGACGCGGTCTTTTAGGCAGCCGGGACCCAAGCTCCTTGGGAGGACAGGGCGGTGCAAAGATTGGACAAGGGCTCCTGGCCCAACGCGCGGCCCGTTCACCTGATACGTGTGCAGGATCTCCAGGAAGGAGCGGTAGATTTCCGGGTGGTGCAGGAAGCGCGTCTTGATCTTGTTCACGTAACTGATGGCGTTGTTGAACTCCACCGAGTCCGACTCCAGGGGCACTGGCAGCTTGTCGTCCTTGGAGGAGGGGGGCGGCGGCGGCGGCGGAAGGGGCGGCTGCTGGCGGAAGTCCTCCGGGCAATCCCCGTGGTTGTAGGCGTTGTCCTGGCAGTAATGGAGCATCAGGCTGCTGCCAGAACGAGGGCTCTGGGGCGGGTCCAGGGACACCTTGGAGGGTACAGGAAGGGGGCAGGGTCAGGATTTAATCCAGGTATTTAAAATTCTTTCTCCCCCCCCCTTCCTTCTACTCTATCTATCTATCTATCTATCTATCTATCTATCTATCTATCTATCTATCTATCTATCTATCTATCTATCTATCTATCTATCTATCTATCTATCTATCTATCTATCCCTTCCTTTTCTTTCTTCCTATCTATCTATCTATCTATCTATCTATCTATCTATCCCTTCCTTTTCTTTCTTCCTATCTATCTATCTATCTATCTATCTATCTATCTATCTATCTATCTATCTATCCCTTCCTTTCTTCCTATCTATCTATCTATCTATCTATCTATCTATCTATCTATCTATCTATCTATCTATCTATCTATCTATCCCTTCCTTTCTATCTATCTATCTATCTATCTATCTATCTATCTATCTATCTATCTATCTATCTATCTATCTATCTATCTATCTATCTATCTATCTATCTATCTATCTATCTATCTATCTATCTATCTATCTATCTATCTATCTATCTATCTATCTATCTATCTATCTATCTATCTATCTATCTATCTATCTATCTATCTATCTATCTATCTATCTATCTATCTATCTATCTATCTATCCTGACCATCTGGGCGGCCTACTACATTCAAGAATGAACCATAAACACCAGATTAAGCCAATTTATGACATGTTATGTCTTACATCATGAAAATGACATATTTAAAAAAGACTTTGTAAGTCTGCGCTTGGTTGGACCCAGCACGGAGTCGCCCAGTGGTTCTCAACCTGGGGGTCGGGACCCCTTTGGAGGGTTGAATGACCATTGACGCCATGAGCCAAGGGGGCTCGGGGCCTCTTCCAAGCAGGGCAAGGGGGTCACCGCCACATGAGGAACTGTATTAAAGGGTCGCGGCATTAGGGAGGTTGGGAAGCACTGGAGTAACCCAATGCCGGCCTCATCTTGACAAATCTAGATTTCTCTGGTTTTTCCTTTTAATCTTTTACAGACCGTGGGTAAGCGAGTCCACGGATACTGATCCTGCAGATACGGAAAGCGGCCTTCCTCCCGGATTAACGGCTGCCTCTTGAGAGCGGCAGCAGGGCGGGGGGGACATGGCAGGGCACCAGATCTCCCTCCCACCACCAAATATCTGGAAAGACCCGGCAGAGGAAGGTGGGATGCTGTTTCCAAAATTCATCCGCCACTAACTGCAAAATGCAGATTTTCTCAGGAAGCCACTAAGTAGAATCTTGTGGCTTACCACCACTCCCACCCCATCGCTGCATAGGCCTTCTGTTTTCCCTGCGTGGGGCATCCCAAGGACCCGGTGTCCCCACCAGCTAGCCTGGGAAAGAGACACAAACCCGGGACCTACCTGGCCGGCCAGAGGCGAGTGGATACTCAGCTTTCCGTTTTTCGGGATCTCGATGCGGTAGCCAAGGGGCAAGAAGGCGTTGAAACCAATGATGAGGTCCGGGTGTTCGTGGAACAGCTGGGAGACGCGGCGGATGACCCCCGGGGTGTCGATGCTAAGGGCAGCCAAAAGCGGACCCGTTACGTGCCAAGGATCTGCCCCGGTGACGGGCTACCGCCTGCGCGCACCGGTCCGAGAAGTCTTGGGGCGGCGCAGGGCGACGACGGCAGGGGGATCTGACCTCCCACCGGCTGGGGCATCTCCAATGAAATGCATTGGCTCGATGCATTTCAATGGAGATAATTTTCCCCATTGGAATACATTGGCTCAATGCATTCCAATGGGGAAAATTCTCCATTGAAATGCATTGGCTCAATGCATTTCAATGGAGATAATTTCCCCCACTGGAATACATTGGCTCAATGCATTCCAATGGGGAAAATTTCTCCATTGAAATGCATTGGCTCAATGCATTCCAATGGGGAAAATTTCTCCACTGAAATGCATTGAGCCAATGCATTTCAATGGAGATTACGGGGCGACGCCCAACGCCGCCCCCCCCTCATTGCTCCGAGAAGCCTCAGGGCTGCGGGGGGATGGGTGACAGGACGGCATGGGGCAATCGCATTGCCCCCCACGCGGCTCCGAGGCGCAGGTACTGCGATCCTGCGATATAGTGGGACCGCAGTACCTGAACCGCGAAATGGCGGGGGGGTGACTGTAAGGTTCCTCATGGACAACCAGTCATTCATTACTTATAACGTCGCACTCTTGGCACTGGCAGCTAAGAAGATAAGGCCTGGGTTTCTCAAGGATTCAAATGCCACCCAAAAATCAAGGTCCTTAGTTCAGTGGGAACTGTTGCTAATACTTTAAAAACATACAGTGGTGCCTCGGATAACGACGGTAATTCGTTCTCCGAGGCTACTTGTTATCAAAACACGTCGTTATCCGAAACGCAGTTTCCCATAGCAATGAATGGGAAACCATTTAATCCGTTCTGGAGCCTAGGAAAAGGCACAGACACCTGGTTTTTTGCTCAAAACCCTTTAAAAAGTGCACTTTAAATGTACAGATTTCACCTGGGATAACTTTTTTACTGATGCATGCTGGAAATTCATTATCTAAGGCAGTCCATAAGGAAAATTCGTTATCCGAGGCAGTCCATAGAGAAAATTCGTTCTCTAAGGCAGACCTATACCAAGGAATTGCAATTCGTTATCCGAGGCAGCCCAGAGGGAAAATTTGTTATCAGAGGCAGCCCTATACCCGGAAATTTGCAGTTGTTATCCGAATTATTTGTTATCCAGGGCAGTTGTTATCCAAGGTACCACTGTATTTTGTTTAAGAATTGATGTTTTTAAAACTGTTTTTTTTTTAAATGCTGCAATCTCTTTGGTACTATGCCTTGTGTATTTATAAAGGCCTATGGTCATAAACGATAAAGTTTTCGATTGACTCAACGGGTTTCGATGCCACTTCCGACGCCGCCGTTCTCAGGTTCGCCGCGCCGGCTTACCTCTGGCTCTTAAACTCCTTCATGATTTCCAAAAAGCCGTTGTACGTGGCCGGGTCGCTGCCGAAACGGATCTTCACCTGGTCCAGGTACGAGAGGGCATCCTCCACCTGGATTGGGAAAAGAGGTACGTGCGCGCGTTGGGTTCTTTTGAATCGCTCGTTGGCTCCGTCGCTTCTGAACGCATCTTTTTTGTGTTGATCTCGCCGGCCGTTTTATTTATTTATTTATTTATTTATTTATTTATTTATTTATTTATTGGACTTATATACCACCCGTCTTCCCGAAGGAACTCTGGGCGGTTTACAACATAAGAAATATTAATAACAGCTATTAAGTAAGGCAAATTAAACAGTTTAAAAAACAGTTAAACACAGGTAACCTAACTAAGCGTTAGGCTTAATTCTTTTTCTGACCGCTGGCGGGCTTGCTGGTTTTTCGCCTAACGCAGGCATGCCCAAACTTTGGCCCTCCTGATGTTTTGGACCACAAATCCCAGAATTCCAAACCTGTATTTCCAATGGCAAAGGACTGTGGGAGTTGTGGTCCAAAACATCTGGAGGGCTGAAGTTTGGACAAGGCACCACTGGGTACGGAGGGCAGGGAATGGAGGCGCATCTAAAAGACAACATGACATTAAAGCAGTGGTTTCTCCACCGGTGGGTCCCCAGATGTTCCTGGACTGCAACTCCCAGAAGCCTCCACCACTCGCTGTGCTGGAAGGGGTTTCTGGGAGTTGCAGTCCAGGAACATCTGGGGACCCACCGCTTGAGAAACCACTGGCCTAAACCAAGCCTTCCGTCATTGTCTGGGCAACCCCTTTGCAAGTGTCATGTTTAGAACTGGACACAGGACACAGGACTCAGGAAGAGACCTGGCCAGTGTCGAATAGAAGGGGGATTTATAGATGGAAATATATGGTATATGGCTACCTAAGTAAAAAGCAATTTCAGAGTCCTCTCTGTGTTACCTGAGTATTATTTATTTATTTATTTATTTATTTATTTATTTATTTATTTATTTATTTATTTAAGATTTTTTTATCCCACTTTTCTCCTTGGAAAAGAGCCCAAGGCATCTTATAGTAATGAGGAATAATAAGGAACAATCCAAATTATCTGCATCATACTCTCAGAATATCTATTTTGTTCCTAATGGTTCTGAAAGTGGGATGGTGGGTGGGGTCTTCCATGAGCTGGGGGGGGTTAAGGAGGTGCACTGTACACCCCTGGTGAGAGGGGGGGGGGAGCATGGGTTCTCATGGAGAGGGGACCCATGCTCCACCCTGGGGAAAGAGCCTCTTACCTGCTCTGGGGAAACAGATCCATAAGTTCCCAGGGAGGAGGGTTCATGGAGGGACACTATTTCCAATGGGGAGGGGACCTATTCTCCAGTATGGGGAGGAGGCCCCATTAGATACCAGGGGGACGGGGGGCCACTGTCCACTATCGGGAGGGGATCCTCCATTATCCACTATAGAGAGGGGATCCATTGTCCACTATGGGTGGGGGACCTCTATTATCGACAATGGAAAGGGGTCCTCCATTATCCACTATGGGGAGGGGACCTCCATTATCCACTATGGGAGGGGGTTTCCATTATCCTCAAAGGGAGGGGGCTCTATTATCCACTATGGGGAGGGGTTCTCCATTATCCACTATGGGGAGGGGGTTTCCATTATCCTCAGTGGGAGGGGGGCCTCTATTATCCACTACAGGGTGGGGGTCCATTATCCTCTATGGGAGGGGGCCTGAATTATCCACTATGGGGAGGGAGCCTCCATTATCCACTATGGGGAGGGGGGCCTCTATTATCCACTATGGGGAGGGGGTCCTCCATTATCCACTATGGGGAGGGGGTTTCCATTATCCTCAATGGGAAGGGGTCCTCCATTATCCACTATGGGGAGGGGGTTTCCATTATCCTCAATGGGAGGGGGCCTCTATCATCCACAATGGGGAGGGGGTCTCTATTATCCACTACAGGGTGGGGGTCCATTATCCCCTATGGGAGGGGGCCTGAATTATCCACTATGGGGAGGGAGCCTCCATTATCCACTATGGGGATGGGGGCCTCTATTATCCACTATGGGGAGGGGGTCCTCCATTATCCACTATGGGGAGGGTGTTTCCATTATCTTCAATGGGAGGGGGGCCTCTATTATCCACTATGGGGAGGGGTCCTCCATTATCCACTATGGGGAGGGGGTTTCCATTATCCTCAGTGGGAGGGGGGCCTCTATTATCCACAATGGGGAGGGGGGCCTCTATTATCCACTACAGGGTGGGGGTCCATTATCCCCTATGGGAGGGGCCTGAATTATCCACTATGGGGAGGGAGCCTCCATTATCCACTATGGGGAGGGGAGCCTCCATTATCCACTATGGGGAGGGGGCCTCTATTATCCACTATGGGGAGGGGGTCCTCCATTATCCACTATGGGGAGGGGGTTTCCATTATCCTCAATGGGAAGGGGTCCTCCATTATCCACTATGGGGAGGGGGTTTCCATTATCCTCAATGGGAGGGGGCCTCTATCATCCACAATGGGGAGGGGGGTCTCTATTACCCACTACAGGGTGGGGGTCCATTATCCCCTATGGGAGGGGGCCTGAATTATCCCCTATGGGGAGGGAGCCTCCATTATCCACTATGGGGATGGGGGCCTCTATTATCCACTATGGGGAGGTGGTCCTCCATTATCCACTATGGGGAGGGGGTTTCCATTATCCTCAATGGGAGGGGGGGCTCTATTATCCACTATGGGGAGGGGTCCTCCATTTTCCACTACAGGGTGGGGGGTCCATTATCCCCAATGGGAAGGGGCCTGAATTATCCTCTATGGGGAGGAGACTTCCATTGTCCTCTAGGGGGAGGGGGTCCATTATCCCCTATAGGGAGCCCCCCCTCCATTATCCACTCTGGGGAGGGGGGGTCCTCCACTGTCGTCGTCCTCTCCCCCCCCTTTGTGGAAGGAAAGGAGGGCGGGGCCCCTCCATCTCCCAAGAGGCCAGCCCCCCCCGCCCTTCCCCCCAAGACCCCCCCTCTTGGCAAAGTCTCGGGGTGGGGGGGGGGGGGCAAAGGTCACTGAGGAGGAGGAGGGAACGCCCCTCCGGACTTACGTGGACGGGCAGCTTCTCGGGAGGGGCGGCGGCGGGGGGGGCCGCCCGGGACCCCAACCTGGGGGGGCCACCGCTGCTGCTGTTGTTGCCCCGGGGGGCCTCCTCCTCCTCCTCCTCCTCCCGCCGCCATGTTGGGGCTCCGCCGGCGGCGGCTCCTCCTCCCGTTCGTGTCCCCCCCCCAACGCTCCGCCGCGGGAGCGCGCACGCACACTCGCCCCCCCAAGCCCTGCGTATTGCGTCACCGCGCGCCCCGCCCCCTCCTACGTCCCTCTATGGGGAGGAGGAAGGGACATAAGAAAAAAGATCCGGAACCTTTAATTCGCGGGTGGAGGGAGGCAGCCGGAAAGGAAAAGGGAGAGCGCAAGGTGGGGAGGGCGGAACGGATAGAGCGACGCACACCGAGTGACAGCGGAGGGAGCAAGGGGAGGGGGCGGAGCTAGGGAAAAGGCAGATAGAGCTAGGAAGAAAAAAATGTAGAAGAGGGGACCCGAAGCTGCCAGGAGGCGTCGTGGCGAGCGTGCGCACGCGTATTATTATGCTTATTTTTGGGGAGGGGAATTAACTGATTTCAGTTTCTCGACCCAACGCTGCGTTATCTTTTGCTGGAAGCCAAAAAGCTAACACACACACACACACAAAAAGCCACGTGTAGAAATTAAACTTAGAAATGTGAAATGTTAAGATGATGGAATATAAATAAACGGTATATCTTCCAAGACAAACGGCTGTTCAAAAGTACACACACAAACACACACACGCACGCACACAACTATTTTTAAAAACATCGGGTGCTTGGTGCGAAAGGGAATAGCTCAACATTCATTTGCTTCTTTATTTGTTTATATTTTCAATCCCCCCCATCCCAATCCCAGCTTCCAGCCCGGGCAGCAAACAAATCACAACAAGAACAACACAACGAGCACAACCACAGACCCCGATGAAAAATTCACATAAACAGCCGTCAAGGAATACAACATCTAAGAGTAAAATAGCTAATAAGGAATATTTATTTTTATTTTATTTTTTATAAATTTTTTACCGCCCGTCTTTCCAAAGGAACTCCGGGCGGTTAACAATGGCAGTAAATAAAAAATATCGAAATATCCTTTATAGTTATTATGTTTTTGTAGTAATATAAAATACATAATATTTATAGGCCAAAATCAACGATAATAATAATAATAATAATAATAATAATAATAATAATAATAATAATAATAATAATAATAATAATAATAATAATAATAATAAATTATTTATATTATAATTATTTATAATTATATTATTTATAATTAATTATAATTATTTATAAACCTTTTCGATATACTTTTTTTAAAAAAAAACTGCCATCAAGGTTCCTTTTTTTTCTCTCTCTCTCCTTTGCTAAACTGCTGGATAGCTCAAGGGTTTGAGGAATTTGGATGTGGAGCCTAGAGGTTTAAGAGTTCGAATCTTGCTCGGGGCCTCCTTGGCAGGGGATGGACTGGATGATGGGAGGAGCAGACTGTCAATGCCATCTGGGACCATCGAGGCTGGTATGCAGCTGTATAACTGTATAACTTTGTATAACTTGTGTGATTGCATCCAGCCATTGTGTTTATAATCACTTATACGTTAGATGTATTTATCTCTTTCCTTGTGTGGTTGCATTGACACTATGTTATTCAGACTTTGTGTTTATAATCACTTATAACTTTGTATTTATCTCTCTCCTTGTGTAATTGCATTGACACTATATCCAGACTTTGTGTTTATAATCACTTATAACTTTGTATTTATCTCTCTCCTTGTGTGATTGCGTTATCAATAGTTAGTTTTAATGTTGCCTTCTAAATGCTGCAGGATGACCCTCAATTCCTTGCTTCTCAAACGGTTTGTGTCTTAACTGTAATGGACTGCATATTGTCTCTCCTTACCGTAATCCGCCTTGGGTCCTTTTCCAAGGAGGAAGGCAGGGTGAAAATATCAATAAATAAATAAATAACGGGTGGTATAAAAGTAAAACCAACAAACACGCAAAGCAAGCAAATGAGAAAGAAAAAGAAAGAAAGAAAGAAAGAAAGAAAGAAAGAAAGAAAGAAAGAAAGAAAGAAAGAAAGAAAGAAAGAAAGAAAGAAAGAAAGAAAGAAAGAACCCAACAATCCAATCCCAGTGTAGGTCCTTGATCAAGACTTGTTCCACCAGATTTTCCTATCTATCCTATGATGTGTTTCTTGTTCTGGTCTTCTCCTTCTGTTCCCTCAGATCCCGGGGTGGCTTCTTGCATGGCCCAACCAGAGGAATATCTCATCAAACTTCCCGAAGAGTGCTTCCAGGAGGAGACAAATTCCGCCTTCTACAACGTCGGCCACTGTCCCAACAGCCGGTGCCTGGGCCAGCTGGCCAGCGGGCTCCAATGCCAAGACTCCGTGGAGCACTGTTGCGGGACGAAACAGATGGCAGTGCGGGAGATCCGTTGCACCGGCTATACTCTGCCCGTCAAGGTGGTGACGGAGTGCGGGTGTACCGCTTGCACCAAGCCCAAAGTCCTGGTCCGGGGCAAAGCGTCGGCCGCCGACGATGGGGAACCCCTGCGGTTTGGCGAGATCTATCTGGGCTCGGAGAAAATCGGCTTCACCGGCTACACAGGGGGGTTCACCCTTGAGGTGCCTCCGAACACAAAGAGACTGGTGGTGCAGTTCGTGGACCGGCTGAAGAAATTTCTCGACGCCATGAAGGTCTTCCTGTTTGATCAGCGGGGCGGGGCGGTCTACCAGGACATCAAACTCCTGCGGAGGAAGACGCCCGTGGAGTTGGACGCGTGGGAGACCAACGTCATCCCCCTGGGAGAGGTGGCCGAAGAAGGTCCCATCGGGGAAATCGTCATCCCCCCGGGGGCCTTCTTCAGACCCGACGGGCAACCCTACAATGGCACCGTCGAGGCCAGCGTCACCTTTGTCGACCCCCGGGACATGAACTCCGTCAACGCCGCCTCCAGCGACCTGAATTTCGTCAACCCCGAAAGCAACGTCCTCCCGTTAAGGACGTACGGGATGTTCTCCGTTGATTTCTTGGAGAAAGAGACCCAACGAGGCCTAGACGCCGGGCGCGTCGACGTGAAGATGGACGCCGGCCTCATCAAGATGCCCGGGCACGTCGAGAAGATGAAGCTGTGGTCCCTCAACCCGGTCACGGGCTTGGGGGAGGAGGAGGCCTCCCTGAAGCTTGCCAAGGGGAAGCGCCGTAAGCGGAAAGAGAGAGCCTTCCTCATCGGGAATCTGGAGATCCGAGAGAGGCGACTCTTCAACCTGGACGTCCCCGAGAACCGGCGTTGCTTTGTCAAGGTCCGGGCGTACATCAACAAAAAGTTCATCCCCAACGAGCAGTTGGAAGGCGTTGTGGTGAACCTCATCAACCTGGAACCCCGGCCCGGTTACCCTGCCAACCCTCAGGCCTGGGGTCGCTTCGACAGCGTGGTGACCGGCCCGAACGGGGCCTGTTTACCGGCCTTCTGCGATGGAGGGCGAGCCGACGCCTACACCGCCTACGTCACCGCCACCATCGGAGGGGAAGAGCTGGAAGCGGTGCCGTCCAGCCCCAAACTTAACCCCCAAGCGGTCGGGGTGTCCCAGCCGTACCTCAACAAGCTGGGTTACCGGCGATCGGACCACGAAGACCCGGCTCTGAAGAAGACTGCGTTCAAAATCAACCTGGCCAAACCGAACCAGAACAACATTGACGAGACCAACGGGCCCATTTATCCTTATCGGAGCCTGAAAGAATGTGACGAAGCACCGGTGATGGCCAACCACTTCCGCTTCTACCACGTCGAAGTGGACAAGTACGAGTACAACGTCGTGCCCATGAAGAAGAGCGACTTGACCACGTGGACCGGGGATTATCTCTCCTGGTGGCCGAACCCTCAGGAGTTTCGGGCTTGCTACATCAAGGTGAAGATCGACGGCCCCCACGAATACATGGTGCGTTCGCGGAACGTGGGCGGCAGCCACCCAAGGACTCTGGGGCAACTCTATGGCTTACGGGACACGCGAAGTGTCCGTGACCTCGGCATCTATAACAGCTCGGCGGCGTGCGTCAAGTTCAAATGCAGTGGGATGTTGTTTGACCAAGCCTTAGTAGACCGGACCCTGGTGACCATCGTGCCTCAAGGAAGTTGCCGCCGTACGGCAGTCATCAGTTACCTCGAGGAGTACTTAGGCCGGCATCCCCCTTTGGCCAAGTCTAACGACACGTCGGCCTTCACCATGTTGGCTCCGGTCGACCCGCTGGGGCACAACTACGGTATCTACACCGTGACGGACCAGAACCCTCGGCTGGCCAAGGAGATCGCCATTGGCCGTTGCTTCGACGGCACCTTGGACTGGTTCTCCCGGGAGATGAAAGCCAACCGGGGCGTTGCATTGAACTTTGCCTGCCAGGAGAAACCGGTCGGGAGGAAAAGCTTCTTCCAACGCCTCCTCAAATCCCCCGGCCAGACGCTCACGGAAATCCGACGCGAGATGCAAGGCAATGAACAACTGCGTAACCCTTTAAGTGCGGTGACTTATCCCTCGGGATTACGGACCACAGTGGCTGGGCGGAACCGGTGGGGCTCCCGGCGCCGAATGAGAGCCAATGCCTCGCGGGCTGGCCAGTGAAGCAAGGAGGGGATGATCTGGACATACTTTTTTTTTCGTGGCTCCAAACCAACACCTTCAAATCAGGCGCATCCAAACTTTGGCCTTCCAGCTGTTTTGGACCGCAACTCCCACAGTCCTTTGTCATTGGCAATCTAAGCTTAGAATTCTGGGAGTTGCGGTCCAAAACATCTGGAGGGCCAAAGTTTGGACATGCCTGCCTTCAAATTCACGGGACAATAAGGCACCATCCAACGGCCGTAATGGCCTTTCTTCCTCCTCATAATCTGTTCCCTTTTCTCCTCCTTTGTGACCTGATGTGGGTAACTCGGACCCCTCAGGTCACACCTGGATCTTTCAGTGAGACCATCAGACCTGGGGTTTTTTTTTTAGAATGGTGGTTCAAGAAGTTGGGCGAAAACCTTCCGCTTTTCCACCAGTAGGCCCACAAGGAAGGAAGGGGTGGAAGAGATAGGGAAATCGGGTTTGTCTCGGGCCCAATCCACCAGCGGCTTTAAGCACTAACCACTAAGCTGGCCTACAGTGTTGTTGCACACACACACACACACACCGGTCCCATCCATGCAAACTCCCCCTCAATCTAGAACCTCCAACACAGGACGTTTCTGTCTCACAGGGGCATGTAAACCATTTTAGAGACCTGTTATTTATTGGGAAAAAATATATAACGCCGTGTTTTCGCCAGAATCTAAGGTCCTGTGTTTCATTTGGGGCCGGGGGGTGGTGGTGAGGTTGAGGTGTCGTCTTATACCCCATCTCCTTTTCAAAATTAAACGTTTTCTTTCTTTCTTTCTTTTTTTCTTTAATAAGTATCCTGTGTCCCGCGTGTGTTTATCTACTACATGTAGTACTTTCTAAGCGTTCCGCTAACGGTTTCAATACCCATCTCCAAATCAACAACAATGGGGTTGTTTGGGGAGGGGAGAGTTGGACACAATGAAGTGGGCCAATATATATATTTGTATAGAAAGGAAAATACCGTCGTCATTTCTGGGCCCACGTTGCTGCCCATTAGACCGAAAGTGAAGCCTCTACCTCCAGTGGCAGTCTACCTCAGAGCAGGCCATGGCGTGTGTTTGGGGGGTTGAAATGCACTGGGTTGATCTTTGAGGTGCTCCCATCCAGCCGTCGTTCCGCTCAGGAGTTGGGGCCGGGAGGTTTCCGGCTCTATTTATAGGATTACGGTGTCAGCTCATTGAACCCGCGTCTTGAGGACACTGGGTCTAAGATCGCATTCTTTCACCTGCCTCGGGGAAGGATAAATTCTTTTGCAGGCGGCAAAGAGCACGCATTCCAGAGACGGGGTAGCGTTCCTCTGGAGGCACCTCCGTGGCGAGCACGGTCGGGCGTACCGGCCAAACGAAACGTGCTCCACCCAGTGCGCAGCGTGTTTTTATGAGCCGTCTCGAAACCGGGCCCTGTGGTTTGGCCCTTTCTTCCTCTCTCTTTCCCCAGTGTCCGTCCCTCATTCGTCCCCTCCTCCTCCGTTCTCCTTTTCCCAACAACAACGGGAGATGATGAGAAACACAGGCCGGAAAAGCCATAAAAGAAACCTACCCCATCTCCTTTTTCAAAATTAAACGTTTTATAGGGTTGTTTGGGGAGGGGAGAGTTGGACACAATGAAGGGGACCAAATTTGGAACCCTGTTTTTCACGCCAAGCAGCGTAAACCATGCGCCGTCGATTGTGTTGCTCCAAAGCGCTGCTAGTTAAAGCGTTATCGTAAATCAAACAGCATAAACCGAATAGTGTAAATCACTTGCGGCGAAGGGCTGGTAGTTAAGGAGCCAGTGCCGGTATTCCTTCCTGAGCGCTGATAGTATGACTTAGCCCCTGACAAGGAATACGAGCGCTGTCACTTTCTCAACAAGAGTCCACCTGGTTTACTGTAGGGACACCAGTGAAACTCCTAACCAATTGATTTTAACAATCTCAGCAAGGCTTCCAAGACATGAGAGTTATTTTGGGAGGGTTTTTAACCTCGGGTGAGCTTCCACGACTATCGGGGATTTGAACCCGGCCCATCAGAATCCTAATGTGACAGTCTATTTCCCTATGCCACGCTGTCTCTCGTTAACGCTCTACCCTACTACAAGAACGATCATACAACAGATTTGTATTTTGTATATGTATGTTGATGTAATGGGGAGAAGAGGCTGCAGGCCACTCAAAATTTGAAAACGGGCCACCTTTGCCCCCGGGCCTCACTTTGGACAGGCCTGTTGTAGTCATTCCATTCCAAGGTGGCACGAATCCTTTTAATTAGTTTACACATCAACCATGTTTTTTTTTAAATGCAGTTATCTCCATCCGGGGTAGGAGAATAGTCCAAGAACACAACATCAAAAGGGATTGAGATGAAAACAGCTCTGAAGGCCAAGATTGTAGACATGCAATGCTCACCCTGAAATATATTGCCAAAGGGCCATAATTGTACAGTGGTACCTCAACTTACGAATTTAATCCGTTCCAAATGCATACTGTTAAGTTGAACTACTCTTAAGTCAGGGTACCTATCTTAAAAATTGAAAAATATAAGTTTAAAAAAATCAAAAAAATGAAAAAAATGTAAGTCGAGCAGACCATATCTAAAATTTGTAAGGCGGCAGTTAAAACGGCAACAGTTTTCCGCTCTTAAGTTGAATTGCTCTTAAGTTGAGCTGCTCTTAAGTCGGGGTGCCACTGTGTTTTTTTTAAAAAACACACACACAATGAGTTGGGTTTACTTGAGGCCGAAAGAGACCCAGCGCCTCCCGAAGCGAGGGGAGGAAATGTTTTCATTTTTTAAGAAAAGGAATGCAGGTATGATCTGTTTGCAAAAAAATAACCTTGGATTCCCCCACCCCCAGCCACCCCCTTGATGCCAACACATTCCATTCGGTCTGGCCACCGTGGGGCCGCCAACCGCCCTCCTCCGTCTTCTGGACAAGCGATCAAGGCGGACAGACAAAGACGTCCTTTGAAGGTGAAACCCTGGCCTGTCCCCTGCCGGGGTCCGTGAGGATGATGATTTTTTTTCCTTTCCGCGTTATGCTTTGGCATTCAGGAGCGAGAACACCCAGAACCGGGTGGAAGCAAAACAAGTGAATAACCTCACATCTTCTGGTTGAAACCCGGTCCTTTTTTTTTTGGGGGCTTTCCAGCCTGGATGGATTTTTTTTGGGGTGGGGTGGGGGAGATTTTGGAAGGCTGGCCTTTTTTGGGGGGGTGGGGGACTCAACCCTCCCACAAGGGACCCCAAGAGAAGGGGGTGGTGATAACAGCTGAGAGGCCGGGGTCCTAAGGGGTGCGCACCCCAAGACTGGAAAGTCCCACAAAATGTGATGGTACCCTCTAGTATCCCCCACTGGACTCAACTTGGGGTGGGTGGGTTTCACTGTGGACTACAGCGCCCATCATCTGCAGCCAGAGTGGTGCACTTCTGGAAAGATCTACTGGGCATTTGGCACCGTTTTGGGTAGAAAGAAGTTTTTTTGCTCTTCAGATGGATGGATCGGTCCAGGGGGTTGCCAACAAGTCATTCTCTTAAGCTCCTGTTTTCCCAGCTGGCCCTTGAGGGAGACCGGTGAGGGCTAGAACCTTAACCAAAGTGGCCAACACCGTCAGAGGGGAAATGAGCTGTCTTTTTTGTTAAAAAGGTGACTTTTGCCTCTCCCTCGGAGCGACGGCACAGCCCTGCACAGCTGGTGGGAGTGCTATTCCCGGGAGGGTGCACAACGCTGGGCTTTGTAGTCCAATGACCCCCTAGAGGGCCACGTTTTTAGACAGGCCTTCCCTTGCTCCACCTAATCTTTGGACTTCCTCCCTGGCTCACGAGTAGATCCATCCCTGTGGCTCTCTGGCTTAACAATTTGCTTTGAGTGTCCCCTGGGGAAGACCTTGAACAAACTCAGCCTTGTCCTTCCACAGGTCCGAAGGGCCAGTTTAGACTCCAGCCCTGCGAGGTAGTCCAGGCCAAAAAGACGCAGGGACTGGCCTGAGGTCTCTCGTAAGGCTTCATGGAGGATTTGAATGCAGATCTCAGGGGCCTGGCTCGCTTTAACCATTACCTCCCACTGTCATAACATTCTCCTGTAGGTCAGGAGTCATATAGCTCTGCCAGGGGTGACCGAGTTTGCAAAAAATAAATAAATGAATAGTTGGATGTAGATGAAATGATTTTGGGTTTTTTTTTAACCCAAAGCACACATCTCCCAAATCCCCCAACTCCGAGTCTCAGTGAGATCAAATATCCTGACACCTAATGAGATGTGGACAAGCCTATTTGTTTGTCCCTGAGATGTGTTTTTGAATTGAGACATTTATAAATCAGATGTCCGGCTTCGTGCCGTAACTTCCCAAGAGGCAAATTCACGGCTTTAATCCCCTATTCCCACTGCAAGTGCCAATAAAGACAAAACACCTCTCCAGCTGTTTCTAAATTCCCCGGAATCTTCCATCATCCTAATATTTGTCTCATAAATATTCATACCGACAGGGGTTTTTTAAAACGCATCGGCCACGGGCCAGCCCATCTCTTTTGATATATTTATATATTTGGTGCTGAAAACTTATCCAGAAGTTCTGTGGAAACACATCCACACCCAAAGTAACAGGAGTGATGATTTTAACAAAACAAGTGGATGTAATGCCCACTTTTCTTTTTGAAGGATCTGGATGTCCTGGAAAGAACGGACAACAAGCAGAAGCACCTTAGAATAAACCACCAATAAAATAAAACCAACAGACTGGTAAATCTTGCAAGGTTTTCTTCTCTCTCTCTCTCTCTCTCTCTCTCTCTCTCTCTCTCTTTATATATATATATATAATTAATAAAGCAAAATATAAAGACATAAAACATAACATAAATTAATAGATCATAATTAACAATCATTATCAGATCAGGTGCTAACCAGCACCTTGCGTCTCTCTTCATGATTTTGGCTCTATAATTAACAGTAACATCCCACCCCATATATATATGTCCCTGTCTCTACTCTCTTTGTATATCCATGTTTTTTTAAATAAAGCCAAATGAAAAGGCATAAAACATAACATAAAGCAGTAGATAATAATTAGAAATATTTAAAATAATCTATATCTAAATAGATATACAGAGAGAACAGAGACAGGGACATATATATGAGGTGGAATAAAACAGTAGATAATATATATGTGTCCCTGTCTCTACTCTCCCTGTAGATCCATGTTTTTTTAAAAAATAAAGCCAAATAAAAAGTAATAAAGCATAAAATAAAAAATAGATAATAATTAAAAAACATGATCAAACCAGGACCAAACCAGCAACTTGTGTCTCTCTTTCAGAATTTGGCTCTATATTTCACACTACCAATCACCCCATATATAAGTTCCTCTCTCTACTCGCTCTATATATTGTTTTACTAAAACCAAAGAAAAAAGACATAAATGTTATGTATTGATAAGAAATATTATCAGATCAGGACCTAACCAGCACCTTGTGATCATGGTTTTGGCTCTATGGGTCACACAACCTGCACCTTAAACATATGTCTCTGCCTCTACTCTCTTTGTAAATCTATGTTTTTTAAACATAAAGCCAAATTAAAATACATAAATCATAACATAAAACAGTGGATAATAATTAAAAATCTTTATCAAAACAACGCTGAACCAGCACCTGGTATCTCTCTTTTTAATTTTGGCTCTATGTGTAACACTACAACCCACCCCATATCTATGTCCCTCTCTCTACTCTCTCTGTATATCGATGTTTTTTAACAAAAGCCAAAGGAAAAAGATATAAAACAACATAAAATATTATCTATTATTTTATGTTATGCATTGATAAAAATTATCAAATCAGGTCCTAACCCGCACCTTGTGTCTCTCTTATTGATTCTGGCTCTATGTGCCAAACTATCCCCGCCCCCAAATAATAGATAATAAACAATTTATCAGGTCCTGAACTGCATCTTCTCTCTCTTTTTTTTTTTCTTTTCGCTCTACCCCCCACCTCATATGATATAAAACATATAATAATTAAAAGTATTTATTTATTATTTATTATTTATTTAGAACAGTTGTATCGTGCCCATCTTCCGAATTGGAACTCTGGGCGGCTAACAAATAAAACAAAATAATAAAAGGCCAATCCACAGATTGCAATAAAAAAGGAGGGGAGGCAAACCCTCCAGCGGGATAACACAAGCGGCAAAAAAGAGAGGAGGAAAAAAGAAAATTAAGTGGAAAGGTCGCCAAACGCCTCCTTAAAAAGGTGAGTATTAGAATGATTAAACATTATTAAAATGATTAAAAATAATTATCGCGTAAGGACATAACCATTCCTTCGTGTCTCTCTTTCTGATTTTAGCTCTATGGGTCACACTACTCCCGCCCCTCTCTTCAAAAAAAATTTGGCTCTATGTGTCACAAATCTACTCTGCGATGATTTCCCATAAGGAATAATGGGAGGCTGCAATTCCCAGAAATGGCCACAGGATGTCAGCACTGGTGCGGCCTTTAAATTCCCCATTGGAAACAACGGGAGGCTGCAATGCCCAGTTGGGCCACAGGAGGGAGACACTGGACCGCCCTTTGGTTTCCTATAGGAAAGAATGGGCGGCTGTCTATATCAGTGCCTGAAGAATAATTAAATTTCCTCTCCGCCGAAGTGAGTTTTCCCCTCGTTTCTTATCAGAGATACGGAGCGTCGTGGCACTGATGCCTTTACCACACCTCCGCAGGAGGAAAATAAGTATTATATAGTGAAAATATGCATAATGTTTTTAAAAATTTGGTCAGGCAAGGCTTTAGTTAGTCCGGTCATGGCCTCGCATTCCCGGAAAACCCCCTTTGTGGCGTCACTCGCGGAAACCGGAAAAAGCGCGTCCGAAAGGCCCTTTTGCGCGTCATCGGGGATACCGGAAGTGACGCATCGCAAGGAGGGAGGGCCGAGCTAGAGCGGCCATGGGTTCGCGGTCCCGGTCCCGAGAACGGCGCCGGAGGAGAAGCCGGTCCAGATCCGGATCGAGGGAGAGTCGGAGGAGAAGGAGACGAGACCGGGATGGGAGGTGAGTCCAAAAAGGTGGGCGAAAAAGGTGAGAGGCTCCTCGGGGGAATCATAGAGTCTGGCTACCATAGAGTAACCGGGGACAGAGCGGTACCCTTTCCCCGACCTATATTGCCTTTTCTATATAGTGAATTTTCTTCTTTTTAAGAAAGAAAAGGCGAAAATTTCCATGGGGAAGAAGGGGTTTGTATACGAAGGGTCGCATTTTGGGGATATTGGCGTTCCCAAGGTTTTTTTTTTTTTTTGGCAGGATTAATTGTGAGCCAGACCTAGGTCAAAGGAAAGAAAGGGTGCTCCTGAGCTGGTGCAAAGTGCCTTTAAGGCAACCCCCGTCCTCCTCGGTTCCTCCCATCCTTCCCAGGCCCTCTATTCCCCCTCCTCCACTACCACTAAGAAGGGAACTCTGAAGTCATCCATAGCTTTGCATTTATTAGGTTTGAATTAGGTTTGAAAATTGCTTGTTTGCTTGTTTGCTTGATTAGTTTATTTATTTATGAGCTTCATATACAGCAGCCACCTAGCCCAAAGGCTACTCTGGGTTGTTTACAAAGTGCAGAATTCAAATTATAAAACACATAGGGTAAATATATACAAGTCAAATACAAACAAAGTTCTATATAACAAAACAAACCATAATAAAGATAACTATAATATAAATTATAAGCCTGAGTAGGTCAGTTCTTTGCTCCATGCAGGCATAGCTCTGGTCTAACAAGGTGTCTTCTGAATTAATTGACTGATTAATTGTTGGTTGCATTTCTTGAATCCAGATTCAGTATGTAGGCTGCATAATTAAATTGTCAACCATCCAGAGAGTGCTTGAAGTGCAGTGGGGGGTATATAAGCAGAAGCAGAACATTTTATGTACAAGGATAAAGAAAGAAGAACAGCACTTTTGAAAATTATGAAACAAAGAATTAGTAAACTTGCCATATGAAATATCCATCTGCTGTATCTACCTACCTGTCTAGCTAGCTAGTTGTTGTTGAGGCATGCAGCTACATAAGGCATGATAAAAACCTGATAAGTTAATAAACAAAAAACATCTATTGTTTTTTGGGGAGGAAACCACACACACAGAAAAATATATATATATAATTGAGAACGGAAAGGAATCCAGGGTGAAAAGGGTCCAGAGTGCCTGGCATTTGTTCTGTTGAAAAGGGCAGGCAAAAACACCCCTGTAAGACACGAGTCCCATCCTGAAACTGATTATTGGGTTATTAGTTTGCTGACCATCTACATCACTGTCAAAGAGAGAGAGAGAAAGAAGAAAACCTTGCAAGATTTTCCAGTCTATTTGTTTTATTTCATTTGCAGTTTATTCTAATAATATGTCTTTTGCTTCAGCTCCAAGGAAGACAGCCGAAGATGGAGGAAGAGGAGAGAGAAGAGCAGGGGAGGTCAACATAAAAGACCCCAAAAGCGCTCCTCACAATCCTGGGATCGCTCCCCAAGCATGGATTCATCTTGGGGGAAATGATCAGCTTCCCGGTCCTCGGTGTTGTCCCCATCGCCCTCCTGGGGGACATGAGCGAGCAACTGAGCCTCCAGGAGCCTTTTGGCTGAAGGAAGAGAAGAAGACCCAGAAGGAGCTGATGAAGGCTCTGGAGACCCCCGAGGAGAAACGGGCCCGGCGCTTGGCCAAGAAAGAGGCCAAGGAACGGAAGAAGCGGGAGAAGATGGGCTGGGGGAAGAGTATATGGGTTACACCAACACTGACAACCCTTTCAGGGATAACAACTTCCTGGGGGCATTCTTTTGAAGCAAGGTGAGTCTTCTGGGGTTGATCTTCCCAGGTTTTCAGGTGCTTCTGCTTGTTGTCCTGTGCCGTCCAGTCGCCTCTACCTTATGGCACCCTTCTGTAGAAGCAATCTCTTTTCACTGGGAATGTGGGGGCTGTGTCTCATCTTCCCGCTCTGTCTCTTGTTTCTCTTTTTCTCCACCCAGCGGCTCCAAAAGCATTGGATCGTCTCTGTTGGAACGTTGCGGCGCCACGCCTGAAGATCCACGGGCGTGGGAGATGCTTACACAGAGAGAGTAGAGACAGGTACATATATATATGGGGTGGGGGGGTTAGTGTGACACATAGAGCTAAAATCAAAAGGAGAGACACAAGGTGCTGGTTAGGTGCTGATTTGATAAAGATTTTTAATCATTATCTGTGGTTTTATGTCTTTTCATTTGGTTTTATTATTTTAAAAAAGCATTGATATACAGAGAGAGCAATATATGTTGGGTAAACAGTGCAAGGAGATTTTGAACTCTCCTCCCCCTTGATGAGCTCTAGTGAAAATCTTGCCTCTTTCTTACATGGTACATTTAGGCTCGGGGGGGGCCCTTCTAAGTGTTAACCAGGTCCCCCACCACCACTTCCCCAAGCCTAACTATTGTGTATGTGCATTTTTATCTGAATGTCTTTAATCACAGCAATTGCACTCTGTGTGTGTGTGTGCTCTATGCAACGGCCTGTACGATTTCCCTTTCCAGTGACGGTTATGAAATAAATTATACAACAGCAGTGTGATTGCAGGCCACACTGTTACAGTCATTTATAGCCAGGTCCTTTTGAGATTTGCTTAAAACCTTGGCTGCTCAGCATTTCTAAAAATTCATTGTATTTTTTTTCCTTGACTGATGCGCGTGCTTAAAAAAAAGCCTGTATTTTCACAGGTTAATTTTAGTATAGTTTCCTCCTGCCTTGCAATCGCTTCCCTCTCCTTGTGCACGTAAAGGAGAAGACCCACCATTAGGCACCAGGAAGCTATTTTAGAGCAATAAAAGAGCATTTTTTAAAAACACAGGGTGCTAGCTCTGGATTTGACCTCAAATCGCAGTGCTAGAGGAACGCCTTGTAGCCAAGTTTGGCCTCCCCTTCTCTGGGCTCCACCGCACGAAGTGCCTTGCCCAGTGTTGACCCTGCCGCCACCTTTCCCAAAGGCCATAGGAGAACTTCCCCGAACGCCTTGGCATCACCGCTTCCAAGCCAACACAAACCAGCCCCTGCAGGATCAAGGAAGGCCCCTTGTAGCAGCACTAGCCTCCTTCTCTAAACATCAATAAGCCCTTAGAATGATGCAGTCTTTTTTTTAAAATTGCATATCCAAACTAGCCTGGTGGATCTAGGGGATGGATTCTGTCTCCTTGTAATCATGAACCCTTCCAGTATGGCTAATCCTGCCTCCAATGGCTTGGTTCTCCTTCGCCACATCTCTTGCTTGCATGTTGTCGGAATCTTATCCTCTGTCCCAAAGCCGCTACCCTTGAAGGATCTGATCTCAGGAGGCATCCAATCCTGACCAGCACACTGGAAGGACAGCAGTGCAATATTTAACTTGTCAAGTTATGTCAAGGACAGCGTCTCTTTTTATAAACTTGCTCAAGTGTAAACCGCCTTGAGTCCTTTTGAAAGGAGACAAGCAGGTTAAAAATATTTTAAATAAATGAAATACATATAAAAATAAATACATCTGGTTAAGGAACATAAATATCCTAAGGATGGCCAGCAAGCTATATCTTGCCTGTATAGTGTAGAAAGGTTTTGTGATAGTCCTTGCTGAAACCTTGCCGCAGATTCTTCCTACCAAACAATCTGAATGCACAAAATGAATCTGAGAAATAATTACACATAAGTACAAACTGCAATTCGCTTAGGTTTTATTTTTTAAATCATGTATATCAAGAGAGTACTCATGCGCCTTTATGGGGGTATCACAGCTAGCCATTTGAAATGTGATACCATGACTCAGAAGAGAAAAGCCTTTAGACAGATTTGAAAATATTGTTGTGTACATGAGATCCTACCTGCTTACTCAGCACACTTTCCCTACCATTTAAAGGAAAAATATTGCTATCGTAACTAAAACTGCTTTTTTAAATCTCATGTAAAAAATACTGAAACTGGTTTGTTGCCAGGTAAGCCTTGAGCTGTTGAAAGAGGCTTTCCCAGTAAAAGATGTCGAGGTTGGTCCCTCCGGCCACGATCTTGCCCTCGATCCCCCGGTAGATGACCTGCAGCTGGTTGTAGGTCTCCCCCTTGAAGACGGACTGAACATCAGCGCTGACCGAAGCATTCACTCCTTCCCGGCGATCACCTGCGGGAAACCGGAGGGCACAGGGTTAGGGTTAGGGTTAGGCTGTGAGTGCGAGGCGCAGGCATATTCCCCGCTCCACCCACCGCTGGGCGATGCCGCTTACTGGGCCCTTTCTCGACGGCTTCGGGCTTCTGCAGCTTGGCAATCTCGTCCTCCGTGATGATGGTCATGTCCCTCCAGAAATCCACGTTCTTGCCTTGCTCGAGCTCCATATAAACCTGCAACGGAAGGAGAGAGGAACGTCTAGGGGGAGGCGAAGGGCAGGAAGGGCCCAAGAGGCTCCCAGTAGCTGCAGGAATTCCTCACCCACGGTGCCACATATCCACCGCCTGGAAATATGAACAGAACAAAACCAGAAATATGCATTTCCACTGTGTAATGACCAGAGCTGGCCTCCAGAGGGACCCAGAGACCGTGCTATGTATCTGGCGCATTGTTATTTGCAGTTTCCACCATCCACGGGATAGCTTAGAATCAAGTATATGGTGTATAAACCATACCATATAGGGGTCTTTTGTGATGACATTCTCTCTCTCTCTCTGACAGTGATGTAGATGCTCAGCAAAATAATAACCCAGTAATTACGTTCAGGGTGGGAATCGTGTTTTAAAGGGGTATTTTTGCCTGCCCTTTTCAACGGAGCAAATGCCAGGCACCCTGAACCCTTTTCACTGTGGATTCCTTTCCATCCTCAATGTGTGTAGATGTTTTGTTTTTATTTATTTACTTACCAGGTTTTTATCGTGCCTTATCTATCAGCATGCCACAATAACTAGCTAGGTAGATAGGTAGATAGAGTAGATGGATATTTCATATGGCAACTTTATTGATTCCTCGTTTCATTATATTCAAAAGTGCTGTTCTTCCTCCTTGATCCTCGTAAAGTGTTCTGCTTCTGCTTATACAGGACTTGAAGCACTCTCTGGGTGGAATCTGGATTCAAGAAATGCAAGCAACAAATTAATCAGTCAGTTAATTGAGAAGCCACCCCATCAGACCAGAGCTACGCCTGGACGGAGCAAAGGGCTGGCCCACTCAGGGTGATAATTTTTATTATACGTGCATTTATTATGGTTTTGTTATTTAGAACTTTGTTTGTATTTGACTTGTATATATTTACCGTATGTGTTTTATAATTTGAATTCTGCACTTTGTAAACAGCCCAGAGTAGCCTTTGGGCTAGGTGGCTGCTGTATATGAAGCTCATTAATAAATAAATAATGTTCTTTTCAAACCTAATTAATCTCATAACTGCAAAGCTATGGATGTCTTCAGAATTACCTTCTTAGTGGTAGTGGAGGAGGGGGCATAGAGGGCCTGGGAAGGATGGGAGGAACCGAAGACAGGGGTTGCCTTATTAAAGGCACTCTGCACCAGCTCAGGAGCACCCTTTCCTTACTTTGACCTAGGTCTGGCTCACAATTAACCCAGACAAAAACAAAGACCATGGGAATGCACATATCTCCCTCGATCCGGATCTGGACCGGATTCTCCTCCGGTGCCGTTCTCGGGACCGGGTCCGCGAACCTGTGGCCGCTCTAGGCCGGCCCTCCCAACTTGCGACGCGTCACTTCCGGTTTTTTTGAAATATATTTATTTCAATAAAGCAAAATAAAACACAAAATAATAGATAATAAATAATTTATCCGGTCCTGAACTGCTTCTTGTCTCTCTCTTTTTTTCTTTTCGCTCTATGTGTCACACTACCCCCCACCTCATATGATATAAAACATATATTAATTAAAAGTATTTATTTATTATTTATTATTTATTTAGAACAGTTGTATTGCGCCCATCTTCCGAATTGGAACTCTGGGCGGTTAACAAATAAAACAAAACAATAAAAGGCCAATCCACAGATTGCAGTAAAAAAGGAGGGGAGGCAAACCCTCCAGCGGGATAACACAAGCGGCAAAAAAGAGAGGAGGAAAAAAGAAAATTAAGTGGAAAGGTCGCCAAACGTCTCCTTAAAAAGGTGAGTATTAGAATAATTAAACATTATTAAAATGATTAAAAATTATTATCACGTAAGGACATAACCATTCCTTCGTGTCTCTCTTTCTGATTTTAGCTCTATGGGTCACACTACTCCCGCCCCTCTCTTCAAAAAAATTTGGCTCTATGTGTCACAAATCTACTCTGCGATGATTTCCCATAAGGAATAATGGGAGGCTGCAATTCCCAGAAATGGCCACAGGATGTCAGCACTGGTGCGGCCTTTAAATTCCCCATTGGAAACAACGGGAGGCTGCAATGCCCAGTTGGGCCACAGGAGGGAGGCACTGGACCGCCCTTTGGTTTCCTATAGGAAAGAATGGGAGGCTGTCTTACATCAGTGCCTGAAGAATAATTAAATTTCCTCTCCGCCGAAGTGAGTTTTCCCTCGTTTCATATCAGAGATACGGAGCGTAGTGGCACTGATGCCTTTACCACACCTCCGCTGGAGGGAAAAATAAGTATATAGTGAAAATATGCATAATGTTTTTAAAAATTCGTTCAGGCAATGCTTGAGTTAGTCCGGTCATGGCCTCGCATTCCCGGAAGGCCCCCTCGTTGCGTCACTCGCGGAAACCGGAAAAAGCGCGTCCGAAAGGCCCTTTTGCGCGTCATCGGGGAACCGGAAGTGACGCATCGCAAGGAGGGCGGGCCGAGCTAGAGCGGCCATGGGTTCGCGGTCCCGGTCCCGAGAACGGCGCCGGAGGAGAATCCGGTCCAGATTCGGATCGAGGGAGAGTCGGAGGAGAAGGAGACGAGACCGGGATGGGAGGTGAGTCCAAAAAGGTGGGCGAGAAAGGTAGGAGTCTCCTCGGGGGATCATAGAGTCTGGGTACCATAGAGTCACCGGGGATAGAGCGGCACCCTTTCCCCCACCTATATTGCTTTTTCTATATAGTGAATTTTCTCCTTTTTAAGAAGGAAAAGGCGAAAATCTCCATGGAGAAGAAGGGTTTGTATACGAAGGGTCGCATTTTTGGGGATATTGCATTTTTCAAGGTTTTTTTTTTTTTTTGGCTGGGTTAATTGTGAGCCAGACCTAGGTCAAAGGAAAGAAAGAGTGCTCCTGAGCTGGTGCCAGCAAGTGCTACTCCAGGCCGTTTACAAAGTTCAGAGTACAAATTATAAAACAAATACAAATAACAAATCTAAGCATCAAATCAATGCAATTCGATAATAAAAACTATACCCTAAATATATACAAGTCAAATACAAACTTTGCTCCATCCAAACCATAATAGCTCTGGTCTGAAATTTGTGGTTTCTCAGTTCTTTTGATAGCTCTGATTAACAAGTTGTCTTCTGATTAATTACTTGATTAATTGTTGGTTGCATTTCTTGAATCCAGATTCAATATGTAGGCTGCATAATTAAATTGTCAACCATCCAGAAAGTGCTTGAAGTGCAGTGGGGGGTATATAAACAGAAGCAGAACATTTTTTACAAGGATAAAAAAGAAGAACAGCACTTTTGAAAATGATGAAACAAAGAATCAATAAACTTGCCACATGAAATATCCATCTGCTGTATCTACCTATCTGTCTAGCTAGCTAGTTGTTGTTGCATGCTGCTAGATAGATAAGGCAGGATAAAAACCTGATAAGTTAATAAACAAAAGCAAAACATCTATTGTTTGTGGGGGGGAACCACACACACAGAAAAAAACATATATATATATAATTGAGACGGAAAGGAATCCAGGGTGAAAAGGGTCCAGAGTGCCTGGCATTTGCTCTGTTGAAAGGGCAGGGCCTGTAAGACACGAGTCCCATCCTGAAACTGATTATTGGGTTATTATTTTGCTGACCATCTACATCACTGTTAAAGAGAGAGAGAGAGAGAGAAGAAAACCTTGCAAGATTTTCCAGTCTATTTGTTTTTTTTCATTTGCAGTTTATTCTAATAATATGTCTTTTGCTTCAGCTCCAAGGAAGACAGCCGAAGATGGAGGAAGAGGAGAGAGAAGAGTGGGGAGGTCACCACAAAAAGACCCCAAAAGCGCTCCTCACAATCCTGGGATCGCTCCCCAAGCATGGATTCATCTTGGGGAAAAATGATCACTGTCAGCTTCCTGGTCCTCGGTGTCATCTGTCCCCATCGCCCTCCTGGGGGGACCTGAGCGAGCAACTGAGCCTCCAGGAGCCTTTTGGCTGAAGGAAGAGAAGAAGACCCAGAAGGAACTGATGAAGGCTTTGGAGACCCCCGAGGAGAAACGGGCCCGGCGCTTGGCCAAGAAAGAGGCCAAGGAACGGAAGAAGCGGGAGAAGATGGGCTGGGGGGAAGAGTATATGGGTTACACCAACACCGACAACCCTTTCAGGGATAACAACCTCCTGGGGGCATTCTTTTGAAGCAAGGTGAGTCTTCTGGGGTTGATCCTCCCAGGTTTTCAGGTGCTTCTGCTTGTTGTCCTGTGCCGTCCAGTCGCCTCTACCTTATGGCACCCTTCTGTAGAAGCAATCTCTTTTCACTGGGAATGTGGGGGGCTGTGTCTCATCTTCCCGCTCTGTCTCTTGTTTCTCTTTTTCTCCACCCAGCGGCTCCAAAAGCATTGGATCGTCTCTGTTGGAACGTTGCGGCGCCACGCCTGAAGATCCACGGGCGTGGGAGATGTTACACAGAGAGAGTAGAGACAGGTACATATATATATGGGGTGGGGGGGGGTTAGTGTGACACATAGAGCTAAAATCAAAAGGAGAGACACGAGGTGCTGGTTAGGTGCTGATTTGATAAAGATTTTTAATCATTATCTGTGGTTTTATGTCTTTTCATTTGGTTTTATTATTTTTAAAAAGCATTGATATACAGAGAGAGCAATATATGTTGGGTAAACAGTGCAAGGAGATTTTGAACTCTCCTCCCCCTTGATGAGCTCTAGTGAAAATCTTGCCTCTGTCTTCCATGGTACATTTAGGCTCGGGGGGGGGGAAGCCCCTCTAAGTGTTAACCAGGTCCCCCACCACCACTTCCCCAAGCCTAACTATTGTGTATGTGCATTTTTATCTGAATGTCTTTAATTACAGCAATTGCTCTCTCTCTCTCTCTCTCTCTCTCTCTCTCTCTCTCTCTCTCAATTGCTCTCTGTGTGTGTGTGTGTGTGTGTGTGTGTGTGTGTGTGTACAATTTCCTTGCCAGCCTGACGATGTCCCTTTCCAGTGGAATAAATTATACAATAGCAGTGTGATTGCAGGCCACACTTACAGTCATTTATAACCCGGTCCTTTTGAGATTTGCTTAAAACCTTGGCAGCTCAGCTTTTCTAAAAATTCATTGTATTTTTTTTCCTTGACTGATGTCTGCGCTTAAAACAATTGCCTGTATTTTGACAGGTTAATTTTGGTATAGTTTCCTCCTGCCTTGCAATCTCTTCCCTCTCCTTGTGCACGTAAAGGAGAAGACCCACCATTAGGCACCAGGAAGCTATTTTAGAGCAATAAAAGAGCATTTTTTAAAAACACAGGGTGCTAGCTCTGGATTTGACCTCAAATCGCAGTGCTAGAGGAACGCCTTGTAGCCAAGTTTGGCCTCCCCTTCTCTGGGCTCCACCGCACGAAGTGCCTTGCCCAGTGTTGACCCTGCCGCCACCTTTCCCAAAGGCCATAGGAGAACTTCCTCGAATGCCTTGGCATCACCGCTTCCAAGCCAACACAAACCAGCCCCTGCAGGATCAAGGAAGACCCCTTGTAGCAGCACTAGCCTCCTTCTCTAAACATCAATAAGCCCTTAGAATGATGCAGTCTTTTTTTAAAATTGCATATCCAAACTAGCCTGGTGGATCTAGGGGATGGATTCTGTCTCCCTGTAATCATGAACCCTTCCAGTATGGCTAATCCTGCCTCCGAGGGCTTGGTTCTCCTTCGCCACATCTCTTGCTTGCATGTTGTCGGAATCTTATCCTCTGTCCCAAAGCCGCTACCCTTGAAGGATCTGATCTCAGGAGGCATCCAATCCTGACCAGCACACTGGAAGGACAGCAGTGCAATATTTAACTTGTCAAGTTATGTCAAGGACAGCATCTCTTTTTATAAACTTGCTCAAGTGTAAACCGCCTTGAGTCCTTTTGAAAGGAGACAAGCAGGTTAAAAATATTTTAAATAAATGAAATACATATAAAAATAAATACATCTGGTTAAGGAACATAATTATCCTAAGGATGGCCAGCAAGCTATAGCTTGCCTGTATAGTGTAGAAAGGTTTTGTGATAGTCCTTGCTGAAACCTTGCCGCAGATTCTTCCTACCAAACAATCTGAATGCACAAAATGAATCTGAGAAATAATTACACATAAGTACAAACTGCAATTCGCTTAGGTTTTATTTTTTAAATCATGTATATCAAGAGAGTACTCATGCGCCTTTATGGGGGTATCACAGCTAGCCATTTGAAATGTGATACCATGACTCAGAAGAGAAAAGCCTTTAGACAGATTTGAAAATATTGTTGTGTACATGAGATCCTACCTGCTTACTCAGCACACTTTCCCTACCATTTAAAGGAAAAATATTGCTATCGTAACTAAAACTGCTTTTTAAAATCTCATGTAAAAAATACTGAAACTGGTTTGTTGCCAGGTGAGCCTTGAGCTGTTGAAAGAGGCTTTCCCAGTAAAAGATGTCGAGGTTGGTCCCTCCGGCCACGATCTTGCCCTCGATCCCCCGGTAGATGACCTGCATCTGGTTGTAGGTCTCCCCCTTGAAGACGGACTGGACATCAGCGCTGACCGAAGCATTCACTCCTTTCCGGCGATCACCTGCGGGAAACCGGAGGGCACAGGGTTAGGGTTAGGGTTAGGCTGTGAGTGCGAGGCGCAGGCATATTCCCCGCGCTTACTGGGCCCTTTCTCTCGACGGCTGCGGGCTTCTGCAGCTTGGGAATCTCGTCCTCCGTGATGATGGTCATGTCCCTCCAGAAATCCCCGTTCTTGCCTTGCTCGAGCTTCATATAAACCTGCAACGGAAGGAGAGAGGAACGTCTAGGGGGAGACGAAGCGCAGGAAGGGCCCAAGAGGCTCCCAGTAGCTGCAGGAATTCCTCACCCACGGTGCCACATATCCACCGCCTGGAAATATGAACAGAACAAAACCAGAAATACGCATTTCCACTGTGTAATGACCAGAGCTGGCCTCCAGAGGGACCCAGAGACCGTGCTATGTATCTGGCGCATTGTTATCTGCAGTTTCCACCATCCACGGGATAGCTTAGAATCAAGTATATGGTGTATAAACCATACCATATAGGGGTCTTTTGTGATGACATTCTCTCTCTCTCTCTGACAGTGATGTAGATGCTCAGCAAAATAATAACCCAGTAATTACTTTCAGGGTGGGAATCGTGTCTTAAAGGGGTATTTTTGCCTGCCCTTTTCAACGGAGCAAATGCCAGGCACCCTGAACCCTTTTCACTGTGGATTCCTTTCCGTCCTCAATGTGTGTAGATGTTTTGTTTTTATTTATTTACTTACCAGGTTTTTATCGTGCCTTATCTATCAGCATACCACAATAACTAGCTAGGTAGATAGGTAGATAGAGTAGATGGATATTTCATATGGCAACTTTATTGATTCCTCGTTTCATTATATTCAAAAGTGCTGTTCTTCCTCCTTGATCCTCGTAAAGTGTTCTGCTTCTGCTTATACAGGACTTGAAGCACTCTCTGGGTGGAATCTGGATTCAAGAAATGCAAGCAACAAATTAATCAGTCAGTTAATTGAGAAGCCACCCCGTCAGACCAGAGCTATGCCTGGACGGAGCAAAGGGCTGGCCCACTCAGGGTGATAATTTTTATTATACGTGCTTTATTATGGTTTTGTTATTTAGAACTTTGTTTGTATTTGACTTGTATATATTTACCGTATGTGTTTTATAATTTGAATTCTGCACTTTGTAAACAGCCCAGAGTAGCCTTTGGGCTAGGTGGCTGCTGTATATGAAGCTCATTAATAAATAAATAATGTTCTTTTCAAACCTAATTAATCTAATAACTGCAAAGCTATGGATGTCTTCAGAATTACCTTCTTAGTGGTAGTGGAGGAGGGGGCATAGAGGGCCTGGGAAGGATGGGAGGAACCGAAGACAGGGGTTGCCTTATTAAAGGCACTCTGCACCAGCTCAGGAGCACCCTTTCCTTACTTTGACCTAGGTCTGGCTCACAATTAACCCAGACAAAAAAAAGACCCTTGGGAATGCACATATCTCCCTCGATCCGGATCTGGACCGGATTCTCCTCCGGCGCCGTTCTCGGGACCGGGTCCGCGAACCCGTGGCCGCTCTAGGCCGGCCCTCCCAACTTGCGACGCGTCACTTCCGTTTTTTTCAAAATATATTTATTTCAATAAAGCAAAATAAAACACAAAATAATAGATAATAAATAATTTATCCGGTCCTGAACTGCTTCTTGTCTCTCTCTCTTTTTTTTTTTTTCTTTTCGCTCTATGTGTCACACTACCCCCCACCTCATATGATATAAAACATATATTAATTAAAAGTATTTATTTATTATTTATTATTTATTTAGAACAGTTGTATTGCGCCCATCTTCCGAATTGGAACTCTGGGCGGTTAACAAATAAAACAAAACAATAAAAGGCCAATCCACAGATTGCAGTAAAAAAGGAGGGGAGGCAAACCCTCCAGCGGGATAACACAAGCGGCAAAAAAGAGAGGGGAAAAAGAAAATTAAGTGGAAAGGTCGCCAAACGTCTCCTTAAAAAGGTGAGTATTAGAATAATTAAACATTATTAAAATGATTAAAAATTATTATCACGTAAGGACATAACCATTCCTTCGTGTCTCTCTTTCTGATTTTAGCTCTATGGGTCACACTACTCCCGCCCCTCTCTTCAAAAAATTTGGCTCTATGTGTCACAAATCTATTCCGCGATGATTTCCCATAAGGAATAATGGGAGGCTGCAATTCCCAGAAATGGCCACAGGATGTCAGCACTGGTGCGGCCTTTAAATTCCCCATTGGAAACAACGGGAGGCTGCAATGCCCAGTTGGGCCACAGGAGGGAGGCACTGGACCGCCCTTTGGTTTCCTATAGGAAAGAATGGGAGGCTGTCTTATATCATTGCCTGAAGAATAATTAAATTTCCTCTCCGCCGAAGTGAGTTTTCCCCTCGTTTCATATCAGAGATAGGGAGTGTAGTGGCACTGATGTGTTTACCACACCTCCGCTGGACGGAAAAATAAGTATATAGTGAAAATATGCATAATGTTTTTTAAAAATTCGTTCAGGCAATGCTTGAGTTAGTCCGGTCATGGCCTCGCATTCCCGGAAGGCCCCCTCGTTGCGTCACTCGCGGAAACCGGAAAAAGCGCGTCCGAAAGGCCCTTTGCGCGTCATCGGGGAACCGGAAGTGACGCATCGCAAGGAGGGCGGGCCGAGCTAGAGCGGCCATGGGTTCGCGGTCCCGGTCCCGAGAACGGCGCCGGAGGAGAATCCGGTCCAGATTCGGATCGAGGGAGAGTCGGAGGAGAAGGAGACGAGACCGGGATGGGAGGTGAGTCCAAAAAGGTGGGCGAGAAAGGTAGGAGTCTCCTCGGGGGATCATAGAGTCTCGGGTACCATAGAGTCAACGGGGATAGAGCGGCACCCTTTCCACCCACCTATATTGCTTTTTCTATATAGTGAATTTTCTCCTTTTTAAGAAGGAAAAGGCGAAAATCTCCATGGAGAAGAAGGGGTTGTATACGAGGGGGCGCAGTTTGGGGATATGTTCATTTCCAAGGGGTTTTTTTTGGCTGGGTTAATTGTGAGCCAGACCTAGGTCAAAGGAAGGAAAGAGTGCTCCTGAGCTGGTGCAGAGTGCTACTCTAGGCCGTTTACAAAGTTCAGAGTACAAATTATAAAACAAATACAAATAACAAATCTAAGCATAATCAATGCAACGATAATAAAAACTATAACCCTGAGTGGGCCAGCCCTTTGCTCCATCCAGGCATAGCTCTGGTCTGACATTGTGGTTTCTCAATTAATTGACTGATTAATTGGTTGGTTGCATCAACTGATTAATTACTTGGTTGATGGGTTGCATTTCTCGAATCCAGATTCAATGTGTAGCCCGCATAATTAAATTGTAAACCACCCAGAAAGTGCTTGAAGTGCTATGGGGAGGTATATAAACAGAAGCAGAACACTTTTGAAAATGCAGTGCACTTTTGAAAATGATGAAAAAAAGAATCAATAAAGTTGCCACATGAAATATCTATGTACTGTATCTACCTATCTAGCTAGCTAGTTGTTGTGGCATGCTGCTAGATAGATAAGGCAGGATAAAAACCTGATAAGTAAAGAAACAAAAGCAAAACATCTATTGTTTGGAGGGGGGAACCACACACACAGAAAAAGATACATATACTGTATATATTATTGAGATGAAAGGAATCCATGGGTCCAGGGTCCTGGCATTTGCTGAGTTGAAAAGGGCCTGTAAGACACGATTCGTAAAACTAATTATTGGGTTATTATTTTGCTGACCATCTACATCACTGTCAAAGAGAGAGAGAGAGAGAGAGAGAGAGAGAGAGAGAGAGAGAAGAAGAAGAAAACCTTGCAAGATTTTCCAGTCTACTTGTTTTATTTCATTTGCAGTTTATTCTAATAATATGTCTCTTGCTTCAGCTCCAAGGAAGACAGCCGGAGATGGACGAAGCGGAGAGAGAACAGTGGGGAACATCACCACAAAAGAGCCCCAAAATCGCTCCTCACAATCCTGGGATCGCTCCCCAAGCATGGATTCATCTTGGGGAAAATGGGGCCGCCGCAGGAGCAAGAGATGAGGGAAGAGGAGCCAGAAACTGTCAGCTTCCCAGTCCTCGGTGTCATCTGTGACGTCCCCCTCGCCCTCCCGGGGGGACCTCAGTGAGCAACTGAGCCTCCAGGAGCGCCTTCAGCTGAAAGAGGAGAAGAAGGCGCAGAAGGAGCTGATGAAGGCTCTGGAGACCCCCGAGGAGAAATGGGCCCGGCGCTTGGCCAAGAAAGAGGCCAAGGAACGAAAGAAGCTGGAGAAGATGGGCTGGGGGGAAGAGTATATGGGTTACACCAACACCGACAACCCTTTCGGGGATAACAACCTCCTGGGGGCTTTCATATGAAGCAAGGTGAGTCTTCTGGGGTTGATCCTCCCAGGTTTTCAGGTGCTTCTGCTTGTTGTCCTGTGCCGTCCAGTCGCCTCTACCTTATGGCACCCTTCTGTAGAAGCAATCTCTTTTCACTGGGATGGGGGAGCTGTGTCTCATCTTCCCGCTCTGTCTCTTGTTTCTCTCTTTCTCCACCCAGCGGCTCTGAAAGCATTGGATCGTCTCTGTTGGAACGTTGCGGCGCCACGCCTGAAGATCCACGGGCGTGGGAGATGTTACACAGAGAGTAGAGACAGGTACATATATATATATATGGGGTGGGGTGGGGGTTAGTGTGACACATAGAGCTAAAATCAAAAGGAGAGACACGAGGTGCTGGTTAGGTGCTGATTTGATAAAGATTTTTAATCATTATCTGTGGTTTTATGTCTTTTCATTTGGTTTTATTATTTTTAAAAAGCATTGATATACAGAGAGAGCAATATATGTTGGGTAAACAGTGCAAGGAGATTTTGAACTCTCCTCCCCCTTGATGAGCTCTAGTGAAAATCTTGCCTCTGTCTTCCATGGTACATTTAGGCTCAGGGGAGGAAAGCCCCTCTTACTGTTAACCAGGTCCCCCACCACCACTTCCCCAAGCCTAACTATTGTGTATGTGCATTTTTATCTGAATGTCTTTAATTACAGCAATTCTCTCTCTCTCTCTCTCTCTCTCTCTCTCTCTCTCTCTCTCTCTCTCTCTCTGTGTGTGTGTGTGTGTGTGTGTGTGTGTGTGTGTGTGTGTGTGTGTGTGTGTGTGTGTGTGTGTGTTCTATGCAACAGCCTGTATGATGTCCCTTTCCAGTGGAATAAATTATACAATAGCAGTGTGATTGCAGGCCACACTTACAGTCATTTATAACCCGGTCCTTTTGAGATTTGCTTAAAACCTTGGCAGCTCAGCTTTTCTAAAAATTCATTGTATTTTTTTTCCTTGACTGATGTCTGCGCTTAAAACAACTGCCTGTATTTTGACAGGTTAATTTTGGTATAGTTTCCTCCTTCCTTGCAATCTCTTCCCTCTCCTTGTACACGTAAAGGGGAAGCCCTGCCATTAGGCACCTGGGAAGCTATTTTAGAGCAATACAACAGCATTTTTAAAAACACAGGGCGCTAGCTCTGGATTTGACCTCAAATCACAGTGCTAGAGGAACGCCTTGTAGCCAAGTTTGGCCTCCCCTTCTCTGGGCTCCACCGCACGAAGTGCCTTGCCCAGTGTTGACCCTGCCGCCACCTTTCCCAAAGGCCATAGGAGAACTTCTCCGAAAGCCTTGGCATCACGGCTTCCAAGCCAACCCAAACCAGCCCCTGCAGAATCAAGGAAGGCCCCTTATAGCAGCACTAGCCTCCTCCTATAAAAGCCAATAAGCCCCTAGACGTATGCAGTCTTTTTTTAAAATTGCATATCCAAACTAGCCTGGAGGATCTAGCGGATGGATTCCGTCTCCCTGTAATCATGCACCCTTCCAGTATGGCTAATCCTGCCTCCGATGGCTTGGTTCTCCTTTGCCACATCTCTTGCTTGCATGTTGTCGGAATCTTGTCCTCTGTCCCAAAGCCGCTACCCTTGAAGGATCTGATCTCAGGAGGCATCCAATCCTGACCAGCACACTGGAAGGACAGCAGTGCAATATTTAAATTGTCAAGTTATGTCAAGGACAGCGTCTCTTTTTATAAACTTGCTCAAGTGTAAACCGCTGTGAGTCCCTTTGAAAGGAGACAAGCAGGTTAAAAATAT
This sequence comes from Phrynocephalus forsythii, assembly GCA_029282475.1. NCBI lineage: Eukaryota > Metazoa > Chordata > Lepidosauria > Squamata > Agamidae > Phrynocephalus > Phrynocephalus forsythii. The sequence continues at coordinate 10,849,986 of JAPFRF010000018.1, forward strand.
TTTAAATAAATGAAATACATATAAAAATAAATACATCTGGTTAAGGAACAAATATACCCTAAGAATGGCCAGCAAGCTATATCTTGCCTGTATAGTGTAGAAAGGTTTTGTGATAGTCCTTGCTGAAACCTTGCCGCAGATTCTTGCTACCAAACAATCTGAATGCACAAAATGAATCTGAGAAATAATTACACATAAGTACAAACTGCAATTCGCTTAGGTTTTATTTTTTAAATCATGTATATCAAGAGAGTACTCATGCACCTTTATGGGGGTATCGCAGCTAGTCATTTGAAATGTGATACCATGACTCAGAAGAGAAAAGCCTTTAGACAGATTTGAAAATATTGTTGTGTACATGAGATCCTACCTGCTTACTCAGCACACTTTCCCTACCATTTAAAGGAAAAATATTGCTATCGTAACTAAAACTGCTTTTTTAAATCTCATGTAAAAAATGCTGAAACTGGTTTGTTGCCAGGTGAGCCTTGAGCTGTTGAAAGAGGCTTTCCCAGTAAAAGATGTCGAGGTTGGTCCCTCCGGCCACGATCCTGCCCTCGATCCCCCAGTAGATGACCTGCAGCTGGTTGTAGGTCTTCCCCTTGAAGACAGACTGGACATCAGCGCTTACCGAGCCCTTCACTCCTCCCCAGCACTCGCCTGCAGGAAACCGGAGGGCACAGGGTTAGGGTTAGGGTTAGGCTGTGAGTGCGAGGCGCAGGCATATTCCCCGCTCCACCCACCGCTGGGCGATGCCGCTTACTGGGCCCTTTCTCGACGGCTTCCGGCCTCCGTGATGATGGTCATGTCCCTCCAGAAATCCACATTCTTGCCTTGCTTGAGCTCCATATAAACCTGCAACGGAAGGAGAGAGGAACGTCTAGGGGGAGGCGAAGCGCAGGAGGGGCCCGAGGGCCCAAGGGGCTCCCAGTAGCTGCAGGAATTCCTCACCCACGGTGCCACATATCCACCGCCTGGAAATATGAACAGAACAAAACCAGAAATACGCATTTCCACTGTAATGATCAGAGCTGGCCTCCAGAGGGACCCAGAGACCGTGCTATGTATCTGGCGCATTGTTATCCGCAGTTTCCACCATCCACGGGATAGCTTAGAACCAAGGATATGGTGTATAAACCATACCATATAGGGGTCTTTTGTGATGACATTCTCTCTCCCTCTCTCTCTCTGACAGTGATGCAGATGCTCAGCAAAATAATAACCCAGTAATTACTTCCAGGGTGGGAATCATGTCTTAAAGGGGTATTTTTGCCTGCCCTTTTCAACGGAGCAAATGCCAGGCACTCTGGACCCTTTTCACTGTGGATTCCTTTCCGTCCTCAATGTGTGTAGATGTTTTGTTTTTATTTATTTACTTACCAGGTTTTTTATCCTAGCTAGATAGATAGGTAGATACAGTAGATGGATATTTCATATGGCTACTTTATTGATACTGTTTCATGATATTCAGAAGTGCCGTTCTTTCCTGATCCTTGTACGAAAACTCTTCTGCTTCTGCTTATATACCACCCAGTTGCACTTGAAGCACTCTCTGGGTTCTTTACAATTTAATTGTTTAGGCGACACACTGAATCTGGATTCAAGAAACACAACCAACAAATTAATCAGTCAATTAATTGAGAAGCCACCCTGTCAGACCAGAGCTATCCCTGGACGGAGCACTGGGGTGGCCCACTCAGGGTTATAATTTTTATTATAGTTACATTAGAACTTTGTTTGTATTTGACTTGTATCTATTTACTGTACGTGTTTTATAATTTGTATTCTGCACTTTGTAAACTGCCCAGAGTAGCCTTTGGGCTAGGTGGCTGTGGTATATGAAGCTCTAGATAGATAGATAGATAGATAGATAGATAGATAGATAGATAGATAGATAGATAGATAGATAGATAGAGCTATTTTCTAATCTAATTAATCTAATAAATGCAAAGCTATGGATCACTTCAGAGTTCCCTTCTTAGTGGTAGTGGAGGAAGGGGCATAGAGGGCCTGGGAAGGATGGTTGGAGCCGAGGAGGACGGGGGTTGCCTTAAAGGCACTCTGCACCAGCTCAGGAGCACCCTTTCCTTCCTTTGACCTAGGTCTGGCTAACAACGCAGCCAAAAAAAAAAAAAAAAAAGACTTTGGGCATTCAGATGTCCCCAAATTGCGGCCCCTCGTATACAGCCTTCCTTTTTCCCCATTGAAATTTTCGCCTTTTCCTTCTTAAAAAGGAGAATATTCACTATATAGAAAAAGCAATATAGGTAGGCGGAAATGGTGCCGCTCTATCCCCGGTGACTCTATGGTATCCGAACTCTATGATCCCCCGAGGAGACTCTCACCTTTCTCGCCCCCCTTTTTGGACTCACCTCCCATCCCGGTCTCGTCTCCTTCTCCTCCGACTCTCCCTCGATCCGGATCTGGACCGGCTTCTCCTCCGGCGCCGTTCTCGGGACCGGGACCGCGAACCCGTGGCCGCTCTAGCTCGGCCCTACCTCCTTGAGACACGCTACTTCCGGTTCCCCCGATGACGCGCAAAAGGGCCTTTCGGACGCGCTTTTTCCGGTTTCCGCCAGTGACGCCAAGAGGGGGCCTTCCGGAAATGCGAGGCTATGACCGGACTAACTCAAGCATTGCCTGAACGAATTTTTAAAAACATTATGAATATTTTCACTATATACTTATTATTCCCTCCAGCGGAGGTGTGGTAAAGGCATCAGTGCCACGACGCTCCGTATCTCTCATATGAATCGAGGGGAAAACTCAGTTAGCGGAGAGGAAATTTAATTATTGTTCAGGCACTGATGTAGACAGCCGCCTATTCTTTCCTATAGGAAACAAAGGGCGGTCCAGTGCCTCCCTCCTGTGGCCCAACTGGGCATTGCAGCCTCCCGTTGTTTCCAATGGGGAATTTAAAGACCCCACCAGTGCTGACATCCTGTGGCCATTTCTGGGAATTGCAGCCTCCCATTATATCTTATGGGAAATCATCGCGGAATAGATTTGTGACACATAGAGCCAAATTTTTTTTGAAGAGAGGGGCGGGAGTAGTGTGACCCATAGAGCTAAAATCAGAAAGAGAGACAGAAAGTAATGGTTATGTCCTTACGTGATAATAATTTTTAATCATTTTAATAATGTTTAATTATTCTAATACTCACCTTTTTAAGGAGGCGTTTGGCGACCTTTCCACTTAATTTTCTTTTTTTCTCCCTCTCTTTTTTGCCGCTTGTGTTATCCCGCTGGAGGGTTTGCCTCCCCTCCTTTTTTACTGCAATCTGTGGATTGGCCTTTTATTGTTTTGTTTTATTTGTTAACCGCCCAGAGTTCCGACTCGGAAGATGGGCACGATACAACTGTTCTAAATAAATAATAAATAAATAATAAATAAATACATTTAATTATTATATGTTTTATATCATATGAGGTGGGGGGGTAGTGTGACACATAGAGCGAAAAGAAAAAGAGAGAGAGAGACAAGAAGCAGTTCAGGACCGGATAAATTATTTATTATCTATTATTTTGTGTTTTATTTTGCTTTTTTGAAATAAATATATTTCGAAAAAACCGGAAGTGACGCATCGCAAGGAGGGAGGGCCGAGCTAGAGCGGCCACGGGTTCGCGGTCCCGGTCCCGAGAACGGCGCCGGAGGAGAATCCGGTCCAGATCCGGATCGAGGGAGAGTCGGAGGAGAAGGAGACGAGACCAGGATGGGAGGTGAGTCCAAAAAAGGGGGCGCGAAAGGTGAGAGGCTCCTCGGGGGATCATAGAGTTCGGAATCACCGGGGATAGAACGTCACCCGCTTCCCCACCTATATTGCTTTTCTATATAGTGAATTTTCTCCTTTTTAAGAAGGAAAAGGCAAAAAATTCCATGGAGAAGAAGGGGGGCTGTATACGAGGGGCCAGAATTCGGGGATATGTGCATTCCCACGGTCTTTTTTTGTCTGGGTTAATTGTGAGCCAGACCTAAGTCAAAGTAAGGAAAGGGTGCTCCTGAGCTGGTGCAGAGTGCCTTTAATAAGGCAACCCCTGTCTTCGGTTCCTCCCATCCTTCCCAGGCCCTCTATGCCCCCTCCTCCACTACCACTAAGAAGGGAACTCTGAAGACCTCCATAGCTTTGCATTTATTAGGATTGAATTAGGTTTGAAAATTGCTTGCTTGCTTGTTTGCTTGATTATTTTATTTATTTATGACCTTCATATACAGCAGCCACCTAGCCCAAAGGCTACTCTGGGCTGTTTACAAAGTGCAGAATTCAAATTATAAAACACATAGGGTAAATATATACAAGTCAAATACAAACAAAGTTCTATATAACAAAACAAACCATAATCAAGATAACTATAATATAAACTATAACCCTGAGTAGGTCAGCTCTTTGCTCCATGCAGGCATAGCTCTGGTCTGACAGGTTGTCTTCTGAATTAATTGACTGATTAATTGTTGGTTGCATTTCTTGAATCCAGATTCAGTATGTAGACTGCATAATTAAATTGTCAACTATCCAGAGAGTGCTTGAAGTGCTATGGGGCGGTATATAAGCAGAAGCAGAACACTTTATGTACAAGAATAAAGAAAGAAGAACAGCACTTTTGAAAATTATGAAACAAAGAATTACTAAACTTGCATTTGAAATATCCATCTGCTGTATCTACCTACCTGTCTAGCTAGCTAGTTGTTGTTGAGGCATGTTGCTACATAAGGCATGATAAAAACCTGATAAGTTAATAAACAAAAAATATCTATTGTTTTTTTTTGGGGGACCACACACACAGAAAAAGATATATATATAATTGAGAACGGAAAGGAATCCAGGGTGAAAAGGGTCCAGAGTGCCTGGCATTTGCTCTGTTGAAAAGGGCAGGCCAAAACACCCCTGTAAGACACGAGTCCCATCCTGAAACTGATTACTGGGTTATTAGTTTGCTGACCATCTACATCACTGTCGAAGAGAGAGAGAGAAAGAAACCTTGCAAGATTTTCCAGTCTATCCGTTTTGTTTTATTGGTGGTTTATTCTAAGAATATGTGTTTTGCGACAGCTCCGAGGAAGACAGCCGGAGATGGAGGAATTGGAGAGAGAAGAGCAGGGAAGGTCAACCCAAAAGACCCCCAAAGTGCTCCTCGCGATGCCGGGATTGCTCCCCGAGCACAGAGTCAATCAGCTTCCCAGTCCTTGGTGTCGTTCTTTCCGTCCCCAACGCCCTCCTGGGTGGACCTGTATAAGCAGCTGAGCCTCCAGGAGCGCCTTTGGCTGAAAGAGGAGAAGACGACGCAGAAGGAACTGATGAAGGGTCTGGAGACCCCCGAGGAGAAACGGGCCCGGTGCTTGGCCAAGAAAGATGTCCCAGGTTTTCAGGTGCTTCTGTTTGTTGTTATGTGCTGTCAAGTTGCCTCTTATGGCACCCCTCTGTAGAAGCAATCTCTTTTCCCAGGGTGGGGTGGGGTGTTTCTCATCTTCCAGCACTGTCTCTTGCTTCTTTTTTCCCCACCTTGGGAGTCTCATCTTGCAGCACTGTCTCTTGCTTCTTTTTCCCCACCTTGGGAGTCTCATCTTGCAGCACTGTCTCTTCCTTCTCTTTTCCCCACCCTGGGAGTCTCATCATCTTCCGGCACTATCATTTTGTTTTTCCACTGCCCCAGCCATCTCGTTGCCTCTGGCTCATGGCAATCCCATGGATGCGTGACCTTCAATTAAACAATCATTTCCCTCTCAGCTTTCTTCACTCTCAAGCTTCTCACACCCATACCTGGTGATCACGAAGACAATATTGGCCTTGGTTTCCAGCGACGCATCTCCTTACACTTGACAACCATCTCTAATTCTGTCACTCCTTCTGTGCAGTTTCCGATTTGTCCACGCTGAGCCCCGGGCCTTGCTCCCTAGTTAATATCAAATATTGTCAGTCAGACACGAGGGGCTGGTTTCAGCCACCTTCTCCAAATCTTTTACAGATCCGTAACTCTCTTAGCCTGCTAAGGATCCTCTGACGGGTTCTCTGTCCCCCCGGCGGCCCTCCTCATCTCTTTCAGGCTTTGGAGAAAAAGGGGATCGGTCACCTGTCCAAAAAAGAACTTAACGCACAGAACAAGAGGATCCAGAAAGACAACTGCCTGGTGCTGCAGAAAGTAAGATTCTTCAAAAATGGGTGCAGACTGGGTGGGTGGGTGGGTGTCCTTGGTTTAATTCCAGTTTACAGCATGAAGAGGAGGGATCTTAGATTATGTTTTTCCCAAGGAAAATAACAAAAACTGTCAGTTTGTGGGCAGGCTTGGAAACTAAGAACTCAGCCCCATTGAAAATGCTGGGGACATTTTTTCCAAGGTGCTGGTCCTCACTGAGAAGTGAGGCTTATGCTGGGATGTATTCCTTTTGTCCAGTAAATTGGAAGTTAGAAAGGTACAATTTCGAGACGTTTTGTAACTATGGGGAACAACTTTGGAAAAAAAACCAGGGCTAGGGAGAATGAAAGGGAAGGTGTGTGGTATTTTTATATGTATTTCTTTCCAGTGTTTTCCCAGAATGTCTGGAAATTTTACATCTTGAGTGGGTACCGGGCACCAGAATCGCAATTTTGGTTTCTGAAGCAGCCGGGAAGCCACGATATCGGCACACGGAATGGAGAGAAGAATTTTCCGAATAATGAATTCAGACCAGTCTGAATTTCCTCCGGCAAAGACCAGACGGGGAACAACGTAAGTACATACAATTCTCGACGTCTTGGAACATTATGACGCCCTTCTGGATCAGCCGGGAGCTCCGATCTTTCGGGATGCCAGTGGGAGAGGGAGCATTGGATCATCTCGGTTGGAACGTAGCTGCGCCACGCCTGAAGAGCCACAGGCATGGGAGATGCTTATACAGAGAGAGTAGAGACAGGGACATATATATACGGGGTGGGGGGTTAGTGAGACACATACAGCTAAAATCAAAAGGAGAGACACAAGGTGCTGGTTAGGTGCTGATTTGATAAAGATTTTTAATCATTAGCTATGGTTTTATGTCTTTTTATTTGGCTTTAATTTTTTTTAAAAAACATAGGTATACCGAGAGAGTAATATTTGTTGGGTGAACAGTGCAAGGAGGCGAATTTGAACTCTCCTCTCCCTTGCGAAGCTCAAGTGAAAATCTTGCCTCTGTCTTCCATGGTACATTTAGGCTCAGGGGAGGAAAGCCCCTCTTACTGTTAACCAGGTTCCCCCCCCCCACTTCCCCAACCCTAACTATTGTGCATGTACATTTTTCTCTGAATGTCTTTAATAACAGCAATTGCACTCAATGTGTGTGTGCTCTATGCAACGGTGGGTACGATGTCCCTTTCCAGTGACGGTGATTAAATAAATTATAAATTAGCAGTGTGATTGCAGGCCACACTGTTACAGTCATTTATAGCCAGGTCCTTTTGAGATTTGCTTAAAACCTTGGCTGATCAGCATTTCTAAACATTCATTGTATTTCTTTTTCCTTGACTGATGTGCGCGCTTAAAAAAAAACCTGTATTTTGACAGGTTAATTTTAGTATAGTTTCCTCCTGCCTTGCAATCTCTTCCCTCTCCTTGTGCACGTAAAGGAGAAGCCCCGCCATTAGGCACCGGGAAGCTATTTTAGAGCAACACAAGAGCATTTTTTAAAAAACACAGGGTGCTAGCTCTGGATTTGACCTCAAATCACAGTGCTAGAGGAATGCCTTGTAGCCAAGTTTGGCCTCCCCTTCTCTGGGCTCCACCGCACGAAGTGCCTTGCCCAGTGTTGACCCTGCCGCCACCTTTCCCAAAGGCCATAGGAGAACTTCTCCGAACACCTTGGCATCACCGCTTCCAACCCAACACAAACCAGCCCCTGCAGGATCAAGGAAGGCCCCTTGTATCAGCACTAGCCTCCTCCACTAAAAGCCAACAAGCCCTTAGAATTATGCAGTCTTTTTTATTGCATATCCAAACTAGCCTGGTGGATCTAGGTTGGGCATTCTGGCCACAATCATGCCCTCGATCCCCTGGTGGATGATCTACAGCTGGTTGTAGGTCTTCCCCTTCAAGACGGACTGGACATCAGCGCTGACCGAGGCGTTCACTTCTTCCCGGCGCTCGCCTGTAGGAAACCGGGGGGGGGGGGGGACAGAGTTAGCGTTACGGTTCGGTTTAGGCTGTGAGTGCGAGCTGCAGGTGTATCCCCGCTCCACCCACTGTTCAGTGAGACCGCTTACGGGGCCCTTTCCCGATGGCTTCCAGCTTCCACAGCTTGGCGATCTCTTCCTCCATAGTGATGGTCATGTCCCTCGGGAAATCCACGTTCTTTCCTTGCTCGAGCTCCATGGACACCTGCAACGGAAGGAGAGAGGAACGTCTGGGGGAGGCGAAGCACAGGAAGGGCCCGAGGGCCCAAGAGGCTCCCCATTGCCGCAGGAATTCCTCACCCACGGTGCCACGTACCCACCGCCTGGAAATATGAACAGAACAAAATAAGAAATAAGCATTTCCACTGTGTAATGGCCGGAAATAGCCACTAACCAGAGACTGTGCTATGTATCTGGCATACTATTATCTGCGGTTTCCACCATCAACGGGACGGCTTCGAATCAAGTATATGGTGTATAAACCATACCATATAGATGCAGTGCATGCTCGTATAACAAGCAGTTTCTTTACCAGAAAATCCACTTAAAAGAAAAATATTCTATGGCCCTTTTGGTGGTGTTCCCTGATCTTCTCTCTCGACTTCCTCCATCTCTGGCTGTCTTCCTTGGAGCTGAAGGTAAAGACATATTCTTAGAATAATCTGCCAATAAAATAAAACAAGTAGACTGGAAAATCTTGCAAGGTTTTCTTCTCTCTCTGTCTCTCTCTGTCTCTATTTTTGACAGTAATGTAGACGGTCAGCAAAATAATAACCCAGTAATTACTTTCAGGATGGGAATCGTGTCTTACAGGGGTGTTTTTGCCTGCCCTTTTCAACTGAGCAAATGCCAGGCATTCTAGACCACTGGTTCTCAACCTGTGGGTCCCCAGATGTTCCTGGACTGCAACTCCCAGAAGCCTCCATCACTTGCTGTGCTGGAAGGGGTTTCTGGGAGTTGCAGTCCAGGAACATCTGGGGACCCACATGTTGCGAACCACTGCTCTAGACCCTTTTCATTGTGGATTCCTCTCTCTTTTCAATTATATATATGTATGTTTTTCTGTGTGTGTGGTTCGCCCCCACCAAACATTAGATGTTTTGTTTTTATTTATTTACTTATCAGGTTTTGTATCCGGCCTCATCTAGCAGCATGCCACAACAACTAGCTAGCTAGCTAGGTAGATACAGTAGATGGATATTTCATAGGGCAACTTTATAGATTCTTTGTTTCATAATATTCAGAAGTGCCATTCTTCTTTCCTGATCCTTGTATGTAAACTGTTCTGCTTCTGGTTATATACCGCCCCATTGCACTTCAAGCACTCTCTGGGTTCTTTACAATTTAAATGTTGAGGCGACACAATGAATCTGGATTCAAGAAACACAACCAACCAATTAAGCAGTCAATTAATTGAGAACCCACCCTGTCAGACCAGAGCTATGCTTGGACAGAGCAAAGGGTTGGCCCACTCAGGGTTATAATTTTTATTATAGTCACATTAGAACTTTGTTTGTATTTGACTTGGATATATTTACTATACGTGTTTTATAATTTGTATTCTGCACTTTGTAAACTGCCCAGAGTAGCCTTTGGGCTAGGTGGCTTGCGGTATATGAAGCTCTAGATAGATAGATAGATAGATAGATAGATAGATAGATAGATAGATAGATAGATAGATAGATAGATAGATAGATAGATAGATAGAGCTATTTTCTAATCTAATTAATCTAATAAATGCAAACCTATGGGTGACTTGAGAGTTCCCTTCTTAGTGGTAGTGGAGGAAGGGGCATAGAGGGCCTGGGAAGGATGGTTGGAGCCGAGGAGGACAGGGGTTGCCTTAAAGGCACTCTGCACCAGCTCAGGAGCACCCTTTCTTTCCGTTGACCTAGGTCTGGCTCACAATTAACCCCGCCTTGCGATGCGTCACTTTTTTTTTTTTCGAAATATATTTATTTCAATAAAGCAAAATAAAACACAAAATAATAGATAATAAATAATTTATCCGGTCCTAAGCTGCATCCTCTCTCTCTCTTTTCTTTTCTTTTCTTTTCGCTCTATGTGTCACACTACCCCTCCCACCTCATATGATATAAAACATATAATAATTAAAAGTATTTATTTATTATTTATTATTTATTTAGAACAGTTGTATCGTGCCCATCTTCCGAATTGGAACTCTGGGCGGTTAATAAATAAAACAAAACAATAAAAGGCCAATCCACAGATTGCAGTAAAAAAGGAGGGGAGGCAAACCCTCCAGCGGGATAACACAAGCGGCAAAAAAGAGAGGGGAAAAAAAAGAAAATTAAGTGGAAAGGTCGCCAAACGCCTCCTTAAAAAGGTGAGTATTAGAATCATTAAACATTATTAAAATAATTAAAATTATTATCACGTAAGGACATAACCATTCCTTCGTGTCTCTCTTTCTGGTTTTAGCTCTATGGGTCACCCTACTCCCGCCCCTCTCTTCAAAAAAATTTGGCTCTATGTGTCACAAATCTACTCCGCAATGATTTCCCATAAGATATAATGGGAGGCTGCAATTCCCAGGAATGGCCACAGGATGTCAGCACTGGTGCGGCCTTTAAATTCCCCATTGGAAACAACGGGAGACTGCAATGCCCAGTTGGGCCACAGGAGGGAGGCACTGGACCGCCCTTTGGTTTCCTATAGGAAAGAATGGGCTTCTGTCTACATCAGTGCCTGAAGAATAATTAAATTTCCTCTCCGCTAAGGGAGTTCTCCCCCCTCGTTTCATATTAGAGATACGGAGCGTCGTGGCACTGATGCTTTTACCACACTTCCGCTGGAGGGATTAATAAGTATATAGTGAAAATATGCATAATGTTCTTAAAAATTCGTTCAGGCAATGCTTATGTTAGTCTGGTCATGGCCTTGCATTTCCGCAAGGTCCCCGCGTCGCGTCACTCGCGGAAACCGGAAAGAGCGCGTCCGATAGGTCCTTGGTGCGTCATCGGGGGAACCGGAAGTGACGTGTCGCTAAAAGGGAGGGCCGAGCTAGAGCGGCCATGGGTTCGCGGTCCCGGTCCCGAGAACGGCGCCGGAGGAGAAGCCGGTCCAGATCCGGATCGAGGGAGAGTCGGAGGAGAAGGAGACGAGACCGGGATGGGAGGTGAGTCCAAAAAGGTGGGCGAAAAAGGTGAGAGGCTCCTCGGGGGATCATAGAGTCCGGGTACCATAGAGTCAACGGGGATAGAGCGGCACCCTTTCCGCCCACCTATATTGCTTTTTCTATATAGTGAATTTTCTTCTTTTTAAGAAGGAAAAGGCGAAAATTTCCATGGGAAAGAAGCGGTTTGTATACGAGGGGCCGCAATTTGGGGATATTTGCGTTCCCTAGGTTTTTTCTTTTTTTGGGCTGGGTTAATTGTGAGCCAGACCTAGGTCAAAGGAAAGAAAGGGTGCTCCTGAGCTGGTGCAAAGTGCTTTTAAGATGGTGGAGAATGCCTTTAAGGTATCTCCTGTCTTCGGTTCTTCCTATCTTTCCTCGGCCCTCTATCTATGCCCCCTCCTCCACTACCACTAAGAAGGGAACTCTAAAGACATCCATAGCTTTGCATTTATTAGATTAATTAGGTTTGAAAATTACTTGCTTGTTCGATTAGTTTATTTATTTATGAGCTTCATATACAGCAGCCACCTAGCCCAAAGGCTACTCTGGGCTGTTTACAAAGTGCAGAATTCAAATTATAAAACACATACTGTAAATATATACAAGTCAAATACAAACAAAGTTCTATATAACAAAACAAACCATAATCAAGACAACTATAATATAAATTATAAGCCTGAGTAGGTCAGCTCTTTCCTTCCTTTGACCTAGGTCTGGCTCACAATTAATTACTGGGTTATTATTTTGTTGACCGTCTACATCACTGTCAAAAATAGAGGCAGAGAGAGAAGAAAACCTTGCATGATTTTCCAGTCTACTTGTTTTATTTTATTGGCAGATTATTCTAAGAATACGTCTTTAGCTTTAGCTCCAAGGAAGACAGCCGGAGATGGAGGAAGCGGAGAGAGAAGAGCAGGGAACGCCACCAAAAAAGGCCCTAGAATATTTTTCTTTTAAGTGGATTTTCTGGTAAAGAAACTGCTTGTTATAATAGCATGCACTGCATCTATATGGTATGGTTTATACACCATATACGTGGTTCGAAGCCTTCCCATGGATGGTGGAAACTGCAGATAGTAGTATGCCTTATACATAGCACAGTCTCTGGTTAGTGGCTATTTCTGGCCATTACACAGTGGAAATGCTTATTTCTGGTTTTGTTCTGTTCATATTTCCAGGCGGTGGGTACGTGGCACCGTGGGTGAGGAATTCCTGCGGCAATGGGGAGCCTCTTGGGCCCTCGGGCCCTTCCTGTGCTTCGCCTCCCCCAGACGTTCCTCTCCCCTTCCGTTGCAGGTGTCCATGGAGCTCGAGCAAGGAAAGAACGTGGATTTCTGGAGGGACATGACCATCACTATGGAGGAAGAGATCGCCAAGCTGTGGAAGCTGGAAGCCATCAGGAAAGGGCCCGGTAAGCGGTCTCACTGAACAGTAGGTGGAGCGGGGATACACCTGCAGCTCGCACTCACAGCCTAAACCGAACCGTAACGCTAACTCTGTGCCCCCCCCCGGTTTCCTACTGGTGAGCGCCAGGAAGGAGTGAACGCCTCGGTCAGCGCTGATGTCCAGTCCGTCTTGAAGGGGAAGACCTAGAGAAGGTGGCTGAAGCCAAGCCCCTTGCATCTGACCGACAACATTTGATATTAACTGAAACGCAAGGCCCAGGGCTCAGCGTGGACAACTGAAAACTGTGCAGAACGAGTGTCAGTATTAGAGATGCTTGTCAAGTGTAAGGAGATGCGTCGCTGGAAACCAAGGCCAAGATTGTCTTCGTGATCACCAGGTATGGGTGTGAAAAGCTGGAGAGTGAAGAAAGCTGAGAGGGAAATGATTGATTATTTGGAGGTCACGCATCCATGGGATTGCCATGAGCCAGAGGCAACGAGATGGCTGGGGCAGTGCAAAAACGAAACGATAGTGCCGGAAGATGATGAGACTCCCAGGGTGGAGAAAAGAGAAGCAAGAGACAGTGCTGCAAGATGAGACTCCCAAGGTGGGGAAAAAAGAAGCAAGAGACAGTGCTGGAAGATGAGAAACCCCCCACCCCACCCTGGGAAAAGAGATTGCGTCTACAGAGGGGTGCCATAAGAGGCAACTTGACAGCACATAACAACAAACAGAAGCACCTGAAAACCTGGGACCTCTTACTTGGCCAGGCACCGGGCCCGTTTCTCCTCTGGAGTCTCCAGACCCTTCATCAGCTCCTTCTGCGTCGTCTTCTCCTCTTTCAGCCAAAGGCGCTCCTGGAGGCTCAGCTGCTTATACAGGTCCACCCAGGAGGGTGTTGGGGACGTAACGAATGACACCAAGGACTGGGAAGCTGACTCTGTGCTCGGGGCGCAATCCCGGGATCGCGAGGAGCGCTTTGGGGGTCTTTGGGGTTGACCTTCCCTGCTCTTCTCACTGCAATACCTCCATCTCCGGCTGTCTTCCTCAGAGCTGACGCAAAAGACATATTCTTAGAATAAACCACCAATAAAATAAAACCGACATACTGGTAAATCTTGCAAGGTTTTCTTCTCTCTCTCTCTCTCTCTCTCTCTCTCTCTCTCTTTGACAGTGATGTAGATGGTCAGCAAACTAATAACCCAGTAATCAATTTCAGGATGGGACTCCTGTCTTACAGGGGTGATTTTGGCTGCCCTTTTCAACAGAGCAAATGCCAGGCACTCTGGACCCTTTTCACCCTGGATTCCTTTCCGTTCTCAATTATATATATATCTTTTTCTGTGTGTGTGGTTTCCCCCAAACAATAGATTTTTTTGTTTATTAACTTATCAGGTTTTTATCATGCCTTATGTAGCAGCATTCCTCAACAACAACTAGCTAGCTAGACAGGTAGGTAGATACAGTAGATGGATATTTCATTCTGAGTCTAGAAATTTGAAATTGTACGGCAATTGAGGTGGAATACCTCTTAACTCTCCAGTTATTTCATTTGCTCACAACTACTGTGGGGAAAGGTGGTAATTGGAAGCCTTAGATTTCCACATTGAAGGTCAAGGGTGCGGCTACATTGGCAGACTGTTTCTGAGTGATTTGACTTGGCTGCAGCGTGATTCACTGTCTCTTTCCTGGTTGTATCCCGTTTCAGTGATTACAAAGACCCTGGATTATTTTGGTGTTAATGTCCATGCTAGCTCTTAATCCAATGCAATTTTCTTTTATTGTGGTTTTGTATTCTGTTAGCCGCCCAGAGTTCCGCTCCGGAAGATGGGCGGGATATAAGTACAACAAACAAACAAACAAACAAACATATGGCAAGTTTTAAAATTCATTGTTTCATAATTTTCAAAAGTGCTTTTCTTCTTTCTTTATCCTTGTACATAAAGGGTTCTGCTTCTGCTTATATACCGCCCCATAGCACTTCAAGCACTCTCTGGATAGTTGACAATTTAATTATGCAGCCTACATAGTGAATCTGGATTCAAGAAATGCAACCAACAATTAATCAGTCAATTAATTCAGGAGACACCCTGTCAGACCAGAGCTATGCCTGCATGGAGCAAAGAACTAACCTACTCAGGGTTATAATTTATATTATAGTTATCTTGATTATGGTTTGTTTTGTTATATAGAACTTTGTTTGTATTTGACTTGTATATATTTACCGTATGTGTTTTATAATTTGAATTCTGCACTTTGTAAACAGCCCAGAGTAGCCTTTGGGCTAGGTGGCTGCTGTATATGAAGGTCATAAATAAATAAACTAATCGAGCAAGCAAGCAAGCTATTTTCAAGCCTAATTAATGTAATACAGTGGTCCCTTGTATAAAGGAATTAATTCGTTCCAAATGGAATTATGTTAAGCAAATTTTCCTTTATACAACTTTCCCATAGGAATGCATTGAAAATGGAGTGATCCCATTTTTGTGTGGTACGGATTCTCCCCATAGGCGATTATGTGAAGCAAATTTCCCCCCTCTCCAGAATATTTTATGTGGTACAAATTTTATGTGATACAAGCTGTTGGTGATACAAGGAGGGTCCCCTGGACTGTTGTTGTTCGAAGCTGCCAGAGGAGGAGAGGGAAATGCAAAAGGACCAGCGTTGGGGGTTGGGGTTGGGGGTCCAGGTTAGCTCCTGGCTTGAGCCCTTGTGGGGGGCGGGGGTGAAGGGGCCAATGTGTGGGGTGATGGGGTTTTTTTGGGAGGGGGGGGGATACATTTCATTTTCCCCTGGACTCAAGCAACGGAGCCGGAGCCCCCTGAGTCAGAGGTTTGGGGGAAGGGGAGGGGGCGGCGGCTGTTTTTGCCCTGAGGGCGACCTGGACGGGCTTTGGGGCAACGAGGTGCCCACTGCGACGGGTGGGGGTCCCTCAGAAAGGACGTGGATTGTTGCTTTTTTTTCCATTTTATTTTCCAAAAGAGAAACGCGTGACGTCAAAAGGGCGCGACGCCCGAGACCCGCCGCGGTGAAGCGGGAGAGGCTCCCAGGGCTGCCAATCGGGGCGCTCGACCAATGGGAGGCGGTTTCGTCATGGAGGCAGGGAGGACCCGGCGTGTCAAATTTACCAGGAGCCGTGTAAACGCCCAGTAGCTGGGATGGCTCAGCGGGGAAAACCCTTGTTAAATTTTAATGGCGGCTCTCGTTGGCCGGTAGTCTCCGAGTTCGAATCCCCGAGGGTGAGCCTGACCAGCTGCGCGTCCGGTTGGTTCTTTCTTTCTGGGCTTGGGTCCTGCCGCCTGTGCAACCTTGGGCAAGTTGCACAGTCCTCACTGGCCCCACCTTGGCAGGACCGTCAGTCAGGGCTGCGCGACTCACTCGTAGGTAGTACAGGTTGGGGGGACCCGGGCCCAGAAAAAGAGAACCACCTTTTGCCAAAATGGCGGCCGGACGCAGGGGGAAAAAATAAAAAAAATTCCCTGCTGTTTTTTCCCACCTCAGCAACCCAGCGGGGATTCGAACCAGCAGACCCCGGAGGGACCTACTACCTTTGCAGGCGCCGAACCCACTGAGCTACCAGCGGCTATTGGCTTCTGAGCGTGTTAATGGCCTACTTGAACCTTCTGCCCCCCAGAGGCCAAAGGCGGGAAAAAGGGAACTCTGAGGATTCGAACTGAGGAACCCAGGGTCCGGGCACTTAGATTAACCTCTAAGCCAGCCCTACAACCGGAAGTGACGTTTGACAATCTGACCTATATCTCTCCTGCTACGGAAGCGTGGCACGTTTAAAAACAACAAAGACTTTCCGGGATTCGAACCCGCTGATTCGTATCTCTTGGGTCACTGCCATTACCTGTAGGCCAGCCCCCGGACCGGAAGTGACGCTGGAGAATCTCACCTATGTCTCTCCGGCCTCGGTTGTTCCCCTTCAGAAACCCACCCCCGTATTCCTCCATTGCCAGCTGCGCGCCGTCCCAGGAAATGACGTCCATCCGGGATTCCGGGGCTCGTCCTTCGCTTCAAGGGTTTCGTTCGGGACACGGAACCTGCGCCCGGGCAGCGGCGGCGCCGTTCCCACGTGCACCACTTGGCGCTCACACCGGTTTCGGGGGGGGGGGGAATTGCCGAACCCGCCGCCCCGCCCGCCCCCTCCCTCCCTCCAGGGCCGCGCATGCGCCTCAGAGACGCCGCCCCGCCCGCTTGGGATGGCGGAGGCGCCCTTCCCGCCCTGCGCCACGAGAGGGCGCCCAAGAGAGTCGGTGGCCTTCGCCGCCTGCTGATCCCTCGCCCCAAAGGGACCCCTGAGCATGGGCAGAGTTCCTCCCTCCCTCCCGCTCTGCCCCGCCTGGCCTCTTTTATCTTAAAAGCCTTCCTGGAGGCGAGGAAAGAGTTTCAATAAAAGACCTGCACAAAAGGAGTCTCGTGTCAGTGGGTTTGGTTTAATTCCACAGTCGCAGACAAAGCACTCAATAAATAGCACAATTCACAGCTGCCAAACACAGCCATGTTTTGACCCATTTCATTCGCATTTTACTCCTGGGGAGTGTTTAGCCTTGGAAGCAATCATCACCCCTCGAAATAAGAGAGTTTTTTTTTTGGGGGGAAAGCTTCTGAACTAAAGAAATAAATCCCCCATCACCTCCAGGAAGGAAAAGTCTCCGAGGCTGGATAAAAAACCTGATAAGTAAATAAATAAATAAAAACATCTACTGTTTGTGGGGGGGGGAACCACACACACAGAAAAATATACATATATATAATTGAAAAGAGAGAGGAATCCACAATGAAAAGGGTCTAGAGCAGTGGTTCTCAACATGTGGGTCCCCAGATGTTCCTGGACTGCAACTCCCAGAAACCCCTTCCGGCACAAGAAGTGGTGGAGGCTTCTGGGAGTTGCAGTCCAGGAACATCTGGGGACCCACAGGTTGAGAACCACTGGTCTAGAATGCCTGGCATTTGCTCAGTGGAAAAGGGCAGGTAAAAACACCCCTGTAAGACACTAGTCCCATCCTGAAAGTAATTACTGGGTTATTATTTTGCTGACCGTCTACATCACTGTCAAAAATAGAGAAAGAGGGAGAAGAAAACCTTACAAGATTTTCCAGTCTACTTGTTTTATTTTATTGGCAGATTATTCTAAGTATGCGTCTTTAGCTTCATCTCCAAAGAAGACAGTCAGAGATGGAAGGAGCGGAGATAGAAGAGCAGGGAACACCACCCAAAAAGACCCCAGAATTTTTTTCTTTTAAGTGGATTTTCTGGTAAACAAACCGCTTGTTATACGAGCATGCACTGCATCTATATGGTATGGTTTATACACCATATACGTCGTTCGAAGCCTTCCTGTGGATGGTGGAAACTGCAGATAATAGTATGCCTTATACATAGCACAGTCTCTGGTTAGTGGCTATTTCTGGCCATTACACAGTGGAAATGCTTATTTCTGGTTTTGTTCTGTTCATATTTCCAGGCGGTGGGTACGTGGCACCGTGGGTGAGGAATTCCTGCGGCAATGGGGAGCCTCTTGGGCCCTTCCTGTGCTTCGCCTCCCCCCGACATTCCTCTCCCCTTCCGATGCAGGTGTCCATGGAGCTCGAGCAAGGAAAGAACGTGGATTTCTGGAGGGACATGACCATCACTATGGAGGAAGAGATCGCCAAGCTGTGGAAGCTGGAAGCCATCGGGAAAAGGCCCGGTAAGCGGTCTCACTGAACAGTAGGTGGAGCGGGGATACACCTGCACCTCGCACTCACAGCCTAAACCGACCCCGCCCCCCGGTTTCCTACAGGCGAGTGCCGGAAGAAGTGAACGCCTCAGTCAGCGCTGATGTCCAGTCCGTCTTGAAGGGGAAGACCTACAACCAACTGTAGATCATCCACCAGGGGATCGAGGGCAAGATTGTGGCCAGAACGCCCAACCTAGATCCACCAGGCTAGTTCGGATATGCAACTACAACAAAAAAGACTGCATCATTCTAAGGGCTTATTGACGTTTAGCCTAGGGCTGCTACAAGGGGCCTTCCTTGATCCTGCAGGGGCTGGTTTGTGTTGGCTTGGAAGGGGTGATGCCAAGGTAGTCAGGGAAGATCTCATGCCCTCCTATGGCCTTTGGGAAAGACTGCCACAGGGTCAACACTGGGCAAGGCACTTCGTGCGGTGAAACCCGGAGAAGAGGAGGCCTCTAGCACTGTGATTGAGGTCAAAACCAGAGCTGGCACCTTGTGTTTAAAAATGCTCTTGTATTGCTGTAAAAAACTTCCCGGTGTCTAATGGTGGGTCTTCCCCTTTACGTGCACAAGGAGAGGGAAGAGATTGCAAGACAGGAGGAAAGTATCCTAAAATTCGCCTGTCAAAATACAGGCAGTTGTTTTAAGTGAACACATCGGTCAAGGGGAAAAAAATACAATGAATTTTTAGAAATGATGAGCTGCCAAGGTTTTAACCAGATATCAAAAGGACCTGGCTATAAATGACTGTAACAACGTTGCCTGCAATCACACTGCTAATATAGGCTTGGAATTCTCGGGGTTCTGGTCCAAAACATCAGGAGGGCCGAAGTTTGGACATGCCTGGCTTAAATGTACCATGGAGGACAGAAGAAAGATATTCACTTGAGCTCCGCAAGGGAAAGGGGAGTTCAAAAGCTCCTCCTTGCCCTGTTCACACAAAAAATATTACTCTCTCTGTATATCTATGTTTTTTAAGAAAAATAAAGCCAAATAAAAAGACAGAAAACCATAGATAATGATTAAAAATCTTTATCAACTCTGCAACTTGTTTCTCTCCTTTTTTATTTTAGCTCTATCTGTCACACTAACCCCCACCCCATATATATATACCTGTCTCTACTCTCTCTCTCTGTATAAGCATCTCCCACGCCCGTGGCTCTTCAGGCGTGGACCCGCAACGTTCCAACAGAGATAATCCAATGCTTTTTTTTCGCATCCAGAAAGATCGGAGCTGCCAGCTGATTCGGATGGGTGTCATAATGTTCCAAGACGTTGAGAGTTGTACGTACTTACATTTTCCCCGTCTGGCCTTTCCGGGAGGAAATTCAGACTGGTCTGAATTCATTATTCGGAAAATTCTTCTCTCCATTCCGTGTGTCGATATCGTGGCTTCCCGGCTGCTTCAGAAACCAAAATCGCGATCCTGGTGTCCGGTACCCACTCAAGATGTAAAATTTCCAAACATTCTGAGAAAAAAACTGGAAATAAATATTTAAAAAATACCACACACCTTCCCCTTCATTTCCCCCAGCCCGGTTTTTTCTCCAAAGTTGTTCCCAATGGTTACAAAACGTCTGGAAATTGTACCTTTCTAACTTCCAATTTACTGGACAAAAGGAGAACATCCCAGCATAAACCTCACTACTTAGTGAGGACCAGCACCTTGGAAAAAATGTCCCAAGCGTTTTCAATGGGGCTGAGTTCTTAGTTGCCAAGCCTGCCCTCAAACTGACAGTTTTTGCAATTTTCCTTGGGAAAAACATAATCTAAGATCCCTCCTCTTCATGCTGTAAACTGGAATTAAACCAAGGACACTCACCAACCCACCCCGTCTGCACCCATTTTTGAAGAATCTTACTTTCTGCAGCTCCAGGCAGTTGTCTTTCTGGATCCGCTTGTTCCGTGCCTTAAGTTCTTTTTTGGACAGGTGACTGATCCCCTTTTTCTCCAAAGCCTGAAAGAGATGACGAGGGGGGGAACAGAGAACCCGTCAGAGGATCCTTAGCAGGCTTAGAGATTTAAGGATCTGTAAAACATTCAGAGAAGGTGGCTGAAACCAGCTTCTCGAGTCTGACCAACAATATTTGATATTAACTAGAGAGCAAGGCCCAGGGCTCAGCGTGGACAAATGTAAACTGCGCAGAAGGAGTGACAGAATTAGAGACGGTTGTCAAGTGTAAGGAGATGCGTCGCTGGAAACCACAGCCAAGATTGTCTTCCTGATCACCAGGTATGGGTGTGAGAAGGTGGAGAGTGAAAAAAGCTGAGAGGGAAATGATTGATTAATTGAAGGTCACTTGTCCATGGGATTGCCATGAGCCAGAGGCAACGAGATGGCTGGGGCAGTTGAAAAGCGAAACAATAGTGCCGGAAGATGATGAGACTCCCAGGGTGGGGAAAAGAGAAGCAAGAGACAGTGCTGGAAGATGAGAAACCCCCACCCCACCCTGGGAAAAGAGATTGCTTTTACAGAGGGGTGCCATAAGAGGCAACTTGACAGCACATAACAACAAACAGAAGCACCTGAAAACCTGGGACCTCTTACTTGGCCAAGCACCGGGCCCGTTTCTCCTCGGGGATAAAAAACCTGATAAATAAATAAATAAAAACAAAACATCTACTGTTTGGGGGGGGGGGGAAACCACACACACAGAAAAATATACATATATATAATTGAAAAGGGAGAGGAATCCAGAATGAAAAGGGTCTAGAGCAGTGGTTCTCAACCTGTGGGTCCCCAGATGTTTCTGGACTGCAACTCCCAGAAACCCCTTCCGGCACAGCGAGTGGTGGAGGCTTCTGGGAGTTGCAGTCCAGGAACATCTGGGGACCCACACACAGGTTGAGAACCACTGGTCTAGAATGCCTGGCATTTGCTCAGTGGAAAAGGGCAGGCAAAAACACCCCTGTAAGACACGATTCCCATCCTGAAAGTAATTACTGGGTTATTATTTTGCTGACCGTCTACATCACTGTCAAAAATAGAGAAAGAGGGAGAAGAAAACCTTACAAGATTTTCCAGTCTACTTGTTTTATTTTATTGGCAGATTATTCTAAGAATGCGTCTTTAGCTTCATCTCCAAAGAAGACAGTCAGAGATGGAAGGAGTGAAGAGAGAAGAGCAGGGAACACCACCAAAAAAGACCCCGGAATTTCTTTCTTTTAAGTGGATTTTCTGGTAAACAAACCGCTTGTTATACGAGCATGCACTGCATCTAGATGGTATGGTTTATACACCATATACGTCGTTCGAAGCCTTCCCGTGGATGGTGGAAACTGCAGATAATAGTATGCCTTATACATAGCACAGTCTCTGGTTAGTGGCTATTTCTGGCCATTACACAGTGGAAATGCTTATTTCTGGTTTTGTTCTGTTCATATTTCCAGGCGGTGGGTACGTGGCACCGTGGGTGAGGAATTCCTGCGGCAATGGGGAGCCTCTTGGGCCCTCGGGCCCTTCCTGTGCTTCGCCTCCCCCAGACGTTCCTCTCTCCTTCCGTTGCAGGTGTCCATGGAGCTCGAGAAAGGAAAGAACGTGGATTTCAGGAGGGACATGACCATCACTATGGAGGAAGAGATCACCAAGCTGTGGAAGCTGGAACCCATCGGGAAAGGGCCCGGTAAGCGGTCTCACTGAACAGTAGGTGGAGCGGGGATACACCTGCACCTCGCACTCACAGCCTAAACCGAACCGTAACGCTAACCTTGTCCCCCCCCTTCCCGGTTTCCTACAGGCGAGCGCCAGGAAGGAGTGAACGCCTCGGTCAGCGCTGATGTCCAGTCCGTCTTGAAGGGGAAGACCTACAACCTGCTGTAGATCATCCACCAGGGGATCGAGGGCAAGATTGTGGCCAGAACGCCCAACCTAGATCCACCAGGCTAGTTCGGATATGCAACTACAACAAAAAAGACTCCATCATTCTAAGGGCTTGTTGACGTTTAGGCTAGGGCTGCTACAAGGGGCCTTCCTTGATCCTGCAGGGGCTGGTTTGTGTTGGCTTGGAAGGGGTGATGCCAAGGTAGTCAGGGAAGATCTCATGCCCTCCTATGGCCTTTGGGAAAGACTGCCACAGGGTCAACACTGGGCAAGGCACTTCGTGCGGTGAAACCCGGAGAAGAGGAGGCCTCTAGCGCTGTGATTGAGGTCAAAACCAGAGCTGGCACCTTGTGTTTAAAAAATGCTCTTGTATTGCTGTAAAAAACTTCCCGGTGTCTAATGGTGGGTCTTCCCCTTTACGTGCACAAGGAGAGGGAAGAGATTTCAAGACAGGAGGAAAGTATCCTAAAACTCGCCTGTCAAAATACAGGCAGTTGTTTTAAGTGAACACATCGGTCAAGGGGAAAAAAATACAATGAATTTTTAGAAATGATGAGCTGCCAAGGTTTTAACCAGATATCAAAAGGACCTGGCTATAAATGACTGTAACAACGTTGCCTGCAATCACACTGCTAATACAGGCTTGGAATTCTCGGGGTTCTGGTCCAAAACATCAGGAGGGCCGAAGTCTGGACATGCCTGGCTTAAATGTACCATGGAGGACAGAGGAAAGATATTCACTTGAGCTCCGCAAGGGAGAGGGGAGTTCAAAAACTCCTCCTTGCCCTGTTCACACAACAAATATTACTCTCTCTGTATATCTATGTTTTTTTAAGAAAAATATAGCCAAATAAAAAGACAGAAAACCATAGATAATGATTAAAAATCTTTATCAACTCTGCAACTTGTTTCTCTCCTTTTTTATTTTAGCTCTATCTGTCACACTAACCCCCACCCCATATATATATACCTGTCTCTACTTTCTCTCTCTGTATAAGCATCTCCCACGCCCGTAGCTCTTCTGGCGTGGACCCGCAACGTTCCAACAGAGATAATCCAATGCTTTTTTTTTTTTTTTGCATCCAGAAAGATTGGAGCTGCAGTCTGATCCGGATGGGCATCATAATGTTCCAAGACGTTGAGAGTTGTACGTACTTACGTTGTTCCCCGTCTGGCCTTTCCGGGAGGAAATTCAGACTGTTCTGAATTCATTATTCGGAAAATTCTTCTCTCCATTCCGTGTGTCGATATCGTGGCTTCCCGGCTGCTTCAGAAAACAAAATCGCGATCCTGGTGCCTGGTACCCACTCAAGATGTAAAATTTCCAGACATTCTGGGAAAAAAACTGGAAATAAATATTTAACAAATACCACACACCTTCCCCTTCATTTCCCGCAGCCCCAGTTTTTCTCCAAAGTTGTTCCCAATGGTTACAAAATGTCTGGAAATTGTACCTTTCTAACTTCCAATTTACTGGACAAAAGGAGAACATCCCAGTGTAAGCCTCACTACTCAGTGAGGACTAGCACCTTGGGAAAGAAATGTCTCCAGCGTTTTCAATGGGGCTGAGTTCTTAGTTTCCAACCCTCTTCTTTGTGTGGTATCTTGGAATTAAACCAAGGACACTCACCAAACCACCCGGTCTGCACCGATTTTTGAAGAATCTTACTTTCTGCAGCTCCAGGCAGTTATCTTTCTGGATCCGCTTGTTCCGTGCCTTAAGTTCTTTTTTGGACAGGTGACCGATCCCCTGTTTCTCCAAAGCCTGAAAGAGATGGGGGGGGGCAAAGAACCCGTCAGAGGATCCTTAGCAGGCTTAGAGATTTAAGGATCTCTAAAACATTCGGAGAAGGTGGCTGAAACCAGCCCCTCACGTCTGACCAGGGCTCAGCGTGGACAAATGTAAACTGCACAGAAAGAATGACAGAATTAGAGACGGTTGTCAAGTGTAAGGAGATGCGTCGCTGGAAACCACAGCCAAGATTGTCTTCCTGATCACTAGGTATGGGTGTGAAAAGCTGGAGAGTGAAGGAAGCTGAGAGGGAAATGATTTATTAATTTAAGGTCACTTGTCCATGGGATTGCCATGAGCCAGAGGCAACGAGATGGCTGGGGAAGTGCAAAAACGAAACAATAGTGCCGGAAGATGATGAGACTCCCAGAGTGGGGAAAAGAGAAGCAAGAGACAGTGCTGCAAGATGAGACTCCCAAAGTGGGGAAAAAAGAGGCAAGAATCAGTGCTGGAAGATGAGAAACCCCCCCACCCCACCCTGGGAAAAGAGATTGCTTCTACAGAGGGGTGCCATAAGAGGCAACTTGACAGCACATAACAACAAACAGAAGCACCTGAAAACCTGGGACCTCTTACTTGGCCAAGCACCGGGCCCGTTTCTCCTCGGGGTTCTCCAGACCCTTCATCTGCTCCTTCTGCATCGTCTTCTCCTCTTTCAGCCAAAGGCGCTCCTGGAAGCTTAGCTGCTTACACAGGTCCACCCGGGAGGGCGACGGGAAGGTCACGGACGCCAAGGACTGGGACGCTGATTGACTCTGTGCTCAGGGAGCAATCCCGGGATCGTGAGGAGCGCTTTGGGGGTCTTTTGGGTTGACCTTCCCTGCTCTTCTCTCTCCAATTCCTCCATCTCCTGTTGTCTTCCCCGGAGCTGACGCAAAAGACATATTCTTAGAATAAACCACCAATAAAACAAAACCGATAGACTGGAAAATCTTGCAAGGTTTCCTTCTCTCCCTCTCTTTGACAGTGATGTAGATAATAACCCAGTAATCAATTTCAGGATGGGACTCGTGTCTTACAGGGATGTTTTTGCCTGCCCTTTTCAACAGAGCAAATGCCAGGCACTCTGGACCCTTTTCACCCTGGATTCCTTTCCGTTCTCAATTATATATATATCTTTTCCTGTGTGTGTGGTTCCCCCAAAAAAAAACAATAGATTTTTATGTTTATTAACTTATCAGGTTTTTATCATGCCTTATGTAGCAGCATGCCTCAACAACAACTAGCTAGCTAGACAGGCAGGTGGATACCGTAGATGGATATTCATATGACAAGTTTACTAATTCTTTGTTTCATAAGTTTCAAAAGTGCTGTTCTTCTTTCTTTATCATTGTACATAAAGTATTCTGCTTCTGCTTATATACCGCCCCATAGCACTTCAAGCACTCTCTGGATAGTTGACAATTTAATTATGCAGCCTACATAGTGAATCTGGATTCAAGAAATGCAACCAACAATTAATCAGTCAATTAATTCAGAAGACACCCTGTCAAACCAGAGCTATGCCTGCATGCAGCAAAGAGCTGACCTACTCAGGCTTATAATTTATATTATACTTATCTTGATTACGGTTTGTTTTGTTATATAGAACTTTGTTTGTATTTGACTTGTATATATTTACAGTATGTGTTTTATAATCTGAATTCTGCACTTTGTAAACAGCCCAGAGTAGCCTTTGGGCTAGGTGGCTGCTGTATATGAAGCACATAAATAAATAAAATAATCAAACAAGCAAGTAATTTTCAAACCTAATTAAGTGCAAAGCTATGGATGTCTTTAGAGTTCCCTTCTTAGTGGTAGTGGAGGAGGGGGCATAGAGGGCCTGGGAAGGATAGGAAGAACCGAAGACAGGGGATACCTTAAAGGCATTCTGCACCATCTTAAAAGCACTTTGCACCAGCTCAGGAGCACCCTTTCCTTCCTTTGACCTAGGTCTGGCTCACAATTAACCCAGCCCAAAAAAGAAAAAATCTTGGCAACGCAAATATTCCCAAATTGCGGCCCCTCGTGTACAAACCGCTTCTTCCTCATGGAAATTTTCGCCTTTTCCTTCTTAAAAAGAAGAAAATTCACTATATAGAAAAAGCAATATAGGTAGGGAAAGGGTGCCGCTCTATCCCCGTTGACTCTATGGTACGCGAACTCTATGATCCCCCGAGGAGCCTCTCACCTTTTTCGCCCACCTTTTTGGACTCACCTCCCATCCCGGTCTCGTCTCCTTCTCCTCCGACTCTCCCTCGATCCGGATCTGGACCGGATTCTCCTCCGGCGCCGTTCTCGGGACCGGGTCCGCGAACCCGTGGCCGATCTAGCCCGGCCCTACCTCTTAGCGACGCGTCACTTCCGGTACCCCCGATGACGCGCCAAGGACCTTTCGGACACGCTCCTTCCTGTTTCCGCCAGTGACGCCAGGAGGGGGCCTTGCGGGAATGCGAGGCCATGACCGGACTGACTCAAGCATTGCCTGAACGAATTTTTAAAAACATTATGCACATTTTCACTATATACTTATTATTCCCTCCAGCGGAGATGTCGTAAACGCATCAGTGCCACGACGCTCCGTATCTCTAATATGAAACGAGGGAAAAACTCAGTTAGCGGAGAGGAAATTTAATTATTCTTCAGGCACTGATATAGACAGCCTCCCCTTCTTTCCTAAAGGAAACAAAGGGCGGTCCAGTCGCTCCCTCCTGTGGCCCAACTGGGCATTGCAGCCTCCCGTTGTTTCCAATGGGGAATTTAAAGACCCCACCAGTGCTGACATCCTGTGGCCATTTCTGGGAATTGCAGCCTCCCATTATATCTTATGGGAAATCATCGCGGAGTAGATTTGTGACACATAGAGCCAAATTTTTTGAAGAGAGGGGCGGGAGTAGTGTGACCCATAGAGCTAAAATCAGAAAGAGAGACACGAAGGAATGGTTATGTCCTTACGTGATAATAATTTTAATCATTTTAATAATGTTTAATTATTCTAATACTCACCTTTTTAATGAGGCGTTTGGCGACCTTTCTACTTAATTTTCTTCTTTCCCCTCTCTTTTTTGCCGCTTGTGTTATCCCGCTGGAGGGTTTGCCTCCCCTCCTTTTTTACTGCAATCTGTGGATTGGCCTTTTATTGTTTTGTTTTATTTGTTAACCGCCCAGAGTTCCAATTTGGAAGATGGGCGCGATACAACTGTTCTAAATAAATAATAAATAATAAATAAATACTTTTAATTATTATATGTTTTATATCATATGTGGTGGGGGGTAGTGTGACACATAGAGCGAAAAGAAAAGAAATAAAAAAAAGAGAGAGAGAGAGAGAGGATGCAGCTTAGGACCGGATAAATTATTTATTATCTATTATTTTGTGTTTTATTTTGCTTTATTGAAATAAATATATTTTAAAAAACGGAAGTGACGCATCGCAAGGCGGGGTAATTGTAAACCAGACCTTGGTCAAAGGAAAGAAAGGGTGCTCCTGAGCTGCTGCAGAGTGCCTTTAAGGCAACCCCCGTCCTCCTCGGCTCCAACCATCCTTCCCAGGCCCTCTATGCCCCTTCCTCCACTACCACTAAGAAGGGAACTCTGAAGTCACCCATAGGTTTGCATTTATTAGATTAATTAGATTCGAAAATAGCTCTATCTATCTATCTATCTATCTATCTATCTATCTATCTATCTAGAGCTTCATATACCGCAGCCACCTAGCCCAAAGGCTACTCTGGGCAGTTTACAAAGTGCAAAATACAAATTATGAAACACGTGCAGTAAATATATACAAGTCAAATACAAACAAAGTTCTAATGTAACTATAATAAAAATTATAACCCTGACTGGGCCAACCCTTTGCTCCGTCCAGGCATATCTCTGGTTTGACAGGGTGGCTTCTCAAATAATTGACTGATTAATTGGTTGGTTTTGTTTCTTGAATCCAGATTCAGTGTGTCGCCTAAACAATTAAATTGTAAAGAACCTAGAGAGTGCTTGAAGTGCAATGGGGCAGTATATAACCAGAAGCAGAACAGTTTACGTACAAGGATCAGGAAAGAAGAACGGCACTTCTGAATATTATGAAACAAAGAATCTATAAAGTTGCCCTATGAAATATCCATCTACTGTATCTAGCTAGCTAGTTGTTGTGGCATCCTGCTAGATGAGGCCGGATAAAAAACCTGATAAGGAAATAAATAAAAACAAAACATCTACTGTTTGGGGGGGGGGAACCACACACACAGAAAAATATACATATATATAATTGAAAAGGGAGAGGAATCCACAATGAAAAGGGTCTAGAGAAGTGGTTCTCAACCTGTGGGTCCCCAGATGTTCCTGGACTGCAACTCCCAGAAACCCCTTCCGGCACAGCGAAGGGTGGAGGCTTCTGGGAGTTGCAGTCCAGGAACATCTGGGAACCACCAGGTTGAGAACCACTGGTCTAGAATGCCTGGCATTTGCTCAGTGGAAAAGGGCAGGCAAAAACACCCCTGTAAGACACTAGTCCCATCCTGAAAGTAATTACTGGGTTATTATTTTGCTGACCATCTACATCACTGTCAAAAATAGAGAAAGAGGGAGAAGAAAACCTTACAAGATTTTCCAGTCTACTTATTTTATTTTATTGGCAGATTATTCTAAGAATGCGTCTTTAGCTTCATCTCCAAAGAAGACAGTCAGAGATGGAAGGAGCGGAGAGAGAAGAGCAGGGAACACCACCAAAAAAGACCCCGGAATTTTTTTCTTTTAAGTGGATTTTCTGGTAAACACACCGCTTGTTATACGAGCATGCACTGCATCTACATGGTATGGTTTATACACCATATACGTCGTTCGAAGCCTTCCTGTGGATGGTGGAAACTGCAGATAATAGTATGCCTTATACATAGCACAGTCTCTGGTTAGTGGCTACTTCTGGCCATTACACAGTGGAAATGCTTATTTCTGGTTTTGTTCTGTTCATATTTCCAGGCGGTGGGTACGTGGCACCGTGGGTGAGGAATTCCTGCGGCAATGGGGAGCCTCTTGGGCCCTTCCTGTGCTTCGCCTCCCCCCGACATTCCTCTCCCCTTCCGATGCAGGTGTCCATGGAGCTCGAGCAAGGAAAGAACGTGGATTTCTGGAGGGACATGACCATCACTATGGAGGAAGAGATCGCCAAGCTGTGGAAGCTGGAAGCCATCGGGAAAGGGCCCGGTAAGTGGTCTCACTGAACAGTAGGTGGAGCGGGGATACACCTGCAGCTCACACTCACAGCCTAAACCGAACCGTAACGCTAACTCTGTGCCCCCCCACCACGGTTTCCTACAGGCGAGCGCCAGGAAGGAGTGAACGCCTTGGTCAGCGCTGATGTCCAGTCCGTCTTGAAGGGGAAGACCTACAACCTGCTGTAGATCATCCACCAGGGGATCGAGGGCAAGATTGTGGCCAGAACGCCCAACCTAGATCCACCAGGCTAGTTCGGATATGCAACTACAACAAAAAAGACTGCATCATTCTAAGGGCTTGTTGACGTTTAGGCTAGGGCTGCTACAAGGGGCCTTCCTTGATCCTGCAGGGGCTGGTTTGTGTTGGCTTGGAAGCGGTGATGCCAAGGTAGTCAGGGAAGATCTCATGCCCTCCTATGGCCTTTGGGAAAGACTGCCACAGGGTCAACACTGGGCAAGGCACTTCGTGCGGTGAAACCCGGAGAAGAGGAGGCCTCTAGCACTGTGATTGAGGTCAGAACCAGAGCTGGCACCTTGTGTTTAAAAAATGCTCTTGTATTGCTGTAAAAAACTTCCCGGTGTCTAATGGTGGGTCTTCCCCTTTACGTGCACAAGGAGAGGGAAGAGATTGCAAGACAGGAGGAAAATATCTTAAAATTCGCCTGTCAAAATACAGGCAGTTGTTTTAAGTGAACATATCGGTCAAGGGGAAAAAATACAATGAATTTTTAGAAATGCTGAGCTGCCAAGGTTTTAACCAGATATCAAAAGGACCTGGCTATAAATGACTGTAACAACGTTGCCTGCAATCACACTGCTAATACAGGCTTGGAATTCTCGGGATTCTGGTCCAAAACATCAGGAGGGCCGAAGTTTGGACATGCCTGGCTTAAATGTACCATGGAGGACAGAGGAAAGATATTCACTTGAGCTCCGCAAGGGAGAGGGGAGTTCAAAAGCTCCTCCTTGCCCTGTTCACACAACAAATATTACTCTCTCTGTATATCTATGTTTTTAAGAAAAATAAAGCCAAATAAAAAGACAGAAAACCATAGATAATGATTAAAAATTTTTATCAACTCTGCAACTTGTTTCTCTCCTTTTTTATTTTAGCTCTATCTGTCACAGTAACCCCCACCCCATATATATATACCTCTCTCTACTTTCTCTTTCTTTATAAGCATCTCCCACGCCCGTGGCTCTTCTGGCATGGACCCGCAACGTTCCAACAGAGATAATCCAATGCTTTTTTTTTTTTTTTTTTGCATCCAGAAAGATTGGAGCTTCCGTCTGATCCGGATGGGCATCATAATGTTCCAAGACGTTGAGAGTTGTACGTACTTACGTTGTTCCCCGTCTGGCCTTTCCGGGAGGAAATTCAGACTGGTCTGAATTCATTATTCGGAAAATTCTTCTCTCCATTCCGTGTGTCGATATCGTGGCTTCCCGACTGCTTCAGAAACCAAAATCGCGATCCTGGTGCCCAGTACCCACTCAAGATGTAAAATTTCCAGACATTCTGAGAAAAAAACTGGAAATAAATATTTAAAAAATACCACACACCTTCCCCTTCATTTCCCCCAGCCCCAGTTTTTCTCCACAGTTGTTCCCAATGGTTACAAAATGTCTGGAAATTGTACCTTTCTAACTTCCAATTTACTGGACAAAAGGAGAACATCCCAGCATAAGCCTCACTTCTCAGTGAGGACCAGCACCTTGGAAAAAATGTCCCCAGCATTTTCAATGGGGCTGAGTTCTTAGTTTCCAAGCCTGCCCACAAACTGACAGTTTTTGTTATTTTCCTTGGGAAAAACATAATCTAAGATCCCTCCTCTTCATGCTGTAAACTGGAATTAAACCAAGGACACTCACCAACCCATTCCGTCTGCACCCATTTTTGAAGAATCTTACTTTCTGCAGCTCCAGGTAGTTGTCTTTCTGGATCCGCTTGTTCCGTGCCTTAAGTTCTTTTTTGGACAGGTGACCGATCCCCTTTTTCTCCAAAGCCTGAAAGAGATGGGGGGGGGGGCAAAGAACCCGTCAGAGGATCCTTAGCAGGCTTAGAGATTTAAGGATCTGTAAAACATTCGGAGAAGGTGGCTGAAACCAGCCCCTCACGTCTGACCAACAATCTTTGATATTAACTAGAGAGCAAGCCCCAGGGCTCAGCGTGGACAAATGTAAACTGCGCAGAAGGAATGACAGAATTAGAGACGGTTGTCAAGTGTAAGGAGATGCGTCGCTGGAAACCACGGCCAAGATTGTCTTCCTGATCACCAGGTATGGGTGTGAGAAGCTGGAGAGTGAAAAAAGCTGAGAGGGAAATGATTGCTTAATTGAAGGTCACACATTCATGGGATTGCCATGAACCAGAGGCAACGAGATGGCTGGGGCAGTGCAAAAACGAAACAATAGTGCCGGAAGATGATGAGACTCCCAGGGTGGGGAAAAGAGAAGCAAGAGACAGTGCTGCAAGATGAGACTCCCAAGGTGGGGGAAAAAAGAAGCAAGAGATAGTGCTGGAAGATGAGAAACCCCCACCCTACCCTGGGAAAAGAGATTGCTTCTACAGAGGGGTGCCATAAGAGGCAACTTGACAGCACATAACAACAAACAGAAGCAGCTGAAAACCTGGGACCTCTTTCTTGTCCAAGCGCTGGGCCCTTTACTCCTCGGGCATCTCCAGAGCCTTCATCAGCTCCTTCTGCGTCGTCTTCTCCTCTTTCAGCCGAAGGCGCTCCTGGAGGCTTTGCTGTTCACGCAGGTCCATCCAGGAAGGCGTTGGGGATGTCACACACGACACCGAGGACCTGGGAGCTGATTGACTCCGTGCTCGGGGAGCAATCCCGGGATTGTGAGAAGCGCTTTGGGGGTCTTTTGGGTTAACCTTCCCTGCTCTTCTCTCTCCGCTTCCTCCATCTCCGGCTGTCTTCCTTGCAACCTGAAGCAAAAGACGTATTCTTAGAATAAACCACGAATAAAATAAAACAGGTAGACTGGAAAATCTTGCAATGTTTTCTTCTCTCTCTCCTTCTCTATGACAGTGATGTAGATGGTCAGCAAAATAACAACCCAGTAATTAGCTTCAGGATGGGAATCGTGTCTTACAGGCTGTTTTTGCCTGGCCAATGAACTGAACAACTGCCAGCCACCCTGGAACCTTTTCACCCTGGATTCCTTTCCGTTCTCAGTATATCTAACTTTTTCAGTGTGTGTGGTTCCCCCCCCAAAAAATAGATGTTTTTGTTTATTTACTTATCAGGTTTTTAATCCTGTCTTTTCTAGCAGCATGCCACAACAACAACTAGCTAGCTAGCTAGGTAGGTAGATACAGTAGATGGATATTTCATAGGACAACTTTATAGATTCTTTGTTTCATAATATTCAGAAGTGCCATTCTTCTTTCCTGATCCTTGTACGTAAACTCTTCTGCTTCTGCTTATATACCTCCCCATAGCACTACAAGCACTCTCTGGGGGGCTGACAGTTTAATTATGCAGACTGCAGATGGAATCTGGATTCAAGAAATGCAACCAACCAATTAATCAGTCAATTAATTGAGAAGCCACCCTGTCAGACCAGAGCTATGCCTGCATGAACCTTGATTATGGATTGTTTTGTTATTTAGAAGTTTGTTTGTATTTGACTTGTATATATTTACTCTATGTGTTTTATAATTTGAATTCTGCACTTTGTAAACAGCCCAGAGTAGCCTTTGGGCTAGGTGGCTGCTGTATATGAAGCTCATAAATAAATAAACTAATCAAGCAAGCAAGCAAGCTATTTTGAAACCTAAATAATCTAATAAATAGAAAGCTATGGATGTCTTCAGAGTTCCCTTCTTAGTGGTAGTGGAGGAAGGGGCATAGAGGGCCTGGGAAGGATGGGAGGAACCGAGGAGGACGGGGGTTGCCTTAAAGGCACTTTGCACCAGCTCAGGAGCACCTTTTCCTTCCTTTGACCTAGGTCTGGCTCACAATTAACCCCGCCAAAAAAAAAAAAAAGAAAAAACCTTGGGAACGCAAATATCACCAAATTGCGGCGCCTCGTATACAAACCCCTTCTTCCCCATGGAAATTTTCGCCTTTTCCTTCTTAAAAAGAAGAAAATTCACTATATAGAAAAGGCAATATAGGTAGGGGAAAGGGTACCGCTCTGTCCCCGGTTACTCTATGGTAGCCAGACTCTATGATTCCCCTGAGGAGCCTCCTACCTTTCGCGCCCCCTTTTTTGGACTCACCTCCCATCCCGGTCTCGTCTCCTTCTCCTCCGACTCTCCCTCGATCCGGATCTGGACCCGCTTCTCCTCCGGCGCCGTTCTCGGGACCGGGTCCGCGAACCCATGGCCGCTCTAGCTCGGCCCTACCTCTTAGCGACGCGTCACTTCCGGTACCCCCGATGACGCGCCAAGGACCTTTCGGACGCGCTCCTTCCTGTTTCCGCCAGTGACGCGACGAAGGGGGCCTTGCGGGAATGCGAGGCCATAACCGGACGAACTCAAGCATTGCCTGAACGAATTTTTAAAAACATTATGCACATTTTCACTATATACTTATTATTCCCTCCAGCGGAGATGTCGTAAACGCATCAGTGCCACGACGCTCCGTATCTCTCATATGAAACGAGGGAAAAACTCAGTTACCGGAGAAGAAATTTAATTATTGTTCAGGCACTGATATAGACAGCCTCCCATTCTTTCCTATAGGAAACCAAAGGGCTGTCCAGTGCCTCCCTCCTGTGGCCCAACTGAGCATTGCAGCCTCCCGTTGTTTCTAATGGGGAATTTAAAGACCCCACCAGTGCTGACATCCTGTGGCCATTTCTGGGAATTGCAGCCTCCCATTATATCTTATGGGAAATCATTGCGGAATAGATTTGTGACACATAGAGCCAAATTTTTTTGAAGAGAGGGGCGGGAGTAGTGTGACCCATAGAGCTAAAATCAGAAAGAGAGACACGAAGGAATGGTTATGTCCTTACGTGATAATAATTTTAATCATTTTAATAATTTTTAATTATTCTAATACTCACCTTTTTAAGGAGGCGTTTGGCGACCTTTCCACTTAATTTTCTTTTCCCCCCCTCTCTTTTTTGCCGCTTGTGTTATCCCGCTGGAGGGTTTGCCTCCCCTCCTTTTTTACTGAAATCTGTGGATTGGCCTTTTATTGTTTTGTTTTATTTGTTAACCGCCCAGAGTTCCAATTTGGAAGATGGGCGCGATACAACTGTTCTAAATAAATAATAAATAATAAATAAATACTTTTAATTATTATATGTTTTATATTATATGAGGTGGGGGGGTAGTGTGACACATAGAGCGAAAAGAAAAAAAAGAGATAGAGGATGCAGCTTAGGACCGGATAAATTATTTATTATCTATTATTTTGTGTTTTATTTTGCTTTATTGAAATAAATATATTTCGAAAAAAAACGGAAGTGACGCATCGCAAGGCGGGGTAATTGTGAGCCAGACCTTGGTCAAAGGAAAGAAAGGGTGCTCCTGGGCTGCTGCAGAGTGCCTTTAAGGCAACCCCCGTCCTCCTCGGCTCCAACCATCCTTCCCAGGCCCTCTATGCCCCTTCCTCCACTACCACTAAGAAGGGAACTCTGAAGTCACCCATAGGTTTGCATTTATTAGATTAATTAGATTAGAAAATAGCTCTATCTATCTATCTATCTATCTATCTATCTATCTATCTATCTATCTATCTATCTATCTAGAGCTTCATATACCGCAGCCACCTAGCCCAAAGGCTACTCTGGGCAGTTTACAAAGTGCAAAATACAAATTATGAAACACGTGCAGTAAATATATACAAGTCAAATACAAACAAAGTTCTATTGTAACTATAATAAAAATTATAACCCTGAGTGGGCCAACCCTTTGCTCTGTCCAGGCATAGCTCTGGTCTGACAGGGTGGCTTCTCAATTAATTGACTGCTTAATTGGTTGGTTGTGTTTCTTGAATCCAGATTCAGTGTGTCGCCTAAACAGTTAAATTGTAATGAACCCAGAGAGTGCTTGAAGTGCAATGGGGCAGTATATAACCAGAAGCAGAACAGTTTACGTACAAGGATCAGGAAAGAAGAACGGCACTTCTGTATATTATGAAACAAAGAATCTATAAAGTTGCCCTATGAAATATCCATCTACTGTATCTACCTACCTAGCTAGCTAGTTGTTGTGGCATCCTGCTAGATGAGGCTGGATAAAAAACCTGATAAGGAAATAAATAAAAACAGAACATCTACTGTTTGGGGGGGGGAACCACACACACAGAAAAATATACATATATATAATTGAAAAGGGAGAGGAATCCACAATGAAAAGGGTCTAGAGAAGTGGTTCTCAACCTGTGGGTCCCCAGATGTTCCTGGACTGCAACTCCCAGAAACACCTTCTGGCACAGCGAGTGGTGGAGGCTTCTGGGAGTTGCAGTCCAGGAACATCTGGGGACCCACAGGTTGAGAACCACTGGTCTAGAATGCCTGGCATTTGCTCAGTGGAAAAGGGCAGGCAAAAACACCCCTGTAAGACACTAGTCCCATCCTGAAAGTAATTACTGGGTTATTATTTTGCTGACCGTCTACATCACTGTCAAAAATAGAGAAAGAGGGAGAAGAAAACCTTACAAGATTTTCCAGTCTACTTATTTTATTTTATTGGCAGATTATTCTAAGAATGCGTCTTTAGCTTCATCTCCAAAGAAGACAGTCAGAGATGGAAGGAGTGAAGAGAGAAGAGCAGGGAACACCACCAAAAAAGACCCCGGAATTTTTTTCTTTTAAGTGGATTTTCTGGTAAACAAACCGCTTGTTATACGAGCATGCACTGCATCTAGATGGTATGGTTTATACACCATATACGTCGTTCGAAGCCTTCCTGTGGATGGTGGAAACTGCAGATAATAGTATGCCTTATACATAGCCCTGTGTCTAATGGTGGGTCTTCCCCTTTACGTGCACAAGGAGAGGGAAGAGATTGCAAGACAGGAGGAAAGTATCCTAAAATTCGCCTGTCAAAATACAGGCAGTTGTTTTAAGTGAACACATCGGTCCAGGGGAAAAAAATACAATGAATTTTTAGAAATGCTGAGCTGCCAAGGTTTTAACCAGATATCAAAACGACCTGGCTATAAATGACTGTAACAACGTTGCCTGCAATCACACTGCTAATACAGGCTTGGAATTCTCGGGGTTCTGCTCCAAAACATTAGGAGGGCCGAAGTTTGGACATGCCTGGCTTAAATGTACCATGGAGGACAGAGGAAAGATATTCACTTGAGCTCCGCAAGGGAGAGGGGAGTTCAAAAGCTCCTCCTTGCCCTGTTCACACAACAAATATTACTCTCTCTGTATATCTATGTTTTTAAGAAAAATAAAGCCAAATAAAAAGACAGAAAACCATAGATAATGATTAAAAATCTTTATCAACTCTGCAACTTGTTTCTCTCCTTTTTTATTTTAGCTCT
This sequence comes from Phrynocephalus forsythii, assembly GCA_029282475.1. Lineage (NCBI taxonomy): Eukaryota > Metazoa > Chordata > Lepidosauria > Squamata > Agamidae > Phrynocephalus > Phrynocephalus forsythii. The sequence continues at coordinate 10,886,629 of JAPFRF010000018.1, forward strand.
ATCTGTCACACTAACCCGCACTCCATATATATATACCTCTCTCTACTTTCTCTCTCTGTATAAGCATCTCCCACGCCCGTGGCTCTTCTGGCGTGGACCCGCAACGTTCCAACAGAGATAATCCAATGCTTTTTTTTTTTTTTTGCATCCAGAAAGATTGGAGCTGCCGTCTGATCCGGATGGGCATCATAATGTTCCAAGACGTTGAGAGTTGTACGTACTTACGTTGTTCCCCGTCTGGCCTTTCCGGGAGGAAATTCAGACTGGATTGAATTCATTATTCGGAAAATTCTTCTCTCCATTCCGTGTGTCGATATCGTGGCTTCACGGCTGCTTCAGAAACCAAAATCGCGATCCTGGTGTCCGGTACCCACTCAAGATGTAAAATTTCCAGACATTCTGAGAAAAAAACTGGAAATAAATATTTAACAAATACCACACACCTTCCCCTTCATTTTCCCCAGCCCCAGTTTTTCTCCAAAGTTGTTCCCAATGGTTTCAAAATGTCTGGAAATTGTACCTTTCTAACTTCCAATTTACTGGACAAAAGGAGAACATCCCAGTGTAAGCCTCACTACTCAGTGAGGACTAGCACCTTGGGAAAAAATGTCTCCAGCGTTTTCAATGGGGCTGAGTTCTTAGTTTCCAACCCTCTTCTTTGTGTGGTATCTTGGAATTAAACCAAGGACCCCCACCCCTGTCTGCACCCATTTCTGAAGAACCTTACTTTCTGCAGCTCCAGGCAGTTGTCTTTCTGGATCCGCTTGTTCCATGCCTTAAGTTCTTTTTTGGACAGGTGACCGATCCCCTGTTTCTCCAAAGCCTGAAAGAGATGAGGAGGGGGGGGGGACAGAGAACCCGTCAGAGGATCCTGAGCAGGCTTAGAGATTTAAGGATCTGTAAAACATTCGGAGAAGGTGGCTGAAACCAGCCCCTCACGTCTGACCAACAATCTTTGCTATTAACTAGAGAGCAAGGCCCAGGGCTCAGCGTGGACAAATGTAAACTGCGCAGAAGGAGTGACAGAATTAGAGACGGTTGTCAAGTGTAAGGAGACGCGTCACTGGAAACCACGGCCAAGATTGTCTTCCTGATCACCAGGTATGGGTGTGAAAAGCTGGAGAGTGAAGGAAGCTGAGAGGGAAATGATTGATTAATTTAAGGTCACTTGTCCATGGGATTGCCATGAGCCAGAGGCAACGAGATGGCTGGGGCAGTGGAAAAACGAAACAATAGTGCCGGAAGATGATGAGACTCCCAGAGTGGGGAAAAGAGAAGCAAGAGACAGTGCTGGAAGATGAGACTCCCAAGGTGGGGAAAAAAGAAGCAAGAGACAGTGCTGGAAGATGAGAAACCCCCCACCCCACAATGGGAAAAGAGATTGCTTCTACAGAGGGGTGCCATAAGAGGCAACTTGACAGCACATTTATTTATTTATTTATTTATTTATTTATTTATTTATTTATTTATATAGCTTGTATGCCGCCCACTACCCAAAGGTCTCCGGGCGGCTCACAATCAAAACAATTAAAACATCAAAATACAATAAAATTAGAACAATAAAAACCAGTAAATACAATAAATACAGTACATTAAAAGCACACCACTAAAAATTGCCATCAGGTCCCACAATCATTAGTTAAAAAACTTTTGGAATAGGAAGGTTTTTACCTGGCACCGAAATGATATCAACGTCGGTGCCAGGCAAGTCTCATTTGGGAGGGCATTCCAAAGTCTGGGGGCAGTTGCTGAAAAAGCCCTATTCCTGCAAGCCATCCCCTTCACCTCCTTAAGGGATGGCTCTTTCAGGAGGGCTCTCTGACTAGATCTTAGTTGCCGGGTAGGTTCATATGGAAGGAGGCGGTCCTTCAGGTATCTAGGTCCTAAGCCGTTTAGGGCTTTATATGTCAAAACAAGCACTTTGAATTGGGCTCGGGCAGCAACTGGTAACCAGTGAAGGTTATACAGAATCGGCGTGATGTGTTCCTTGGTGGCCCTACCACTCACCAGCCGTGCAGCACGATTCTGAACCAGCTGCAATCGCCGAACCGTCTTCAAAGGCAGCCCCACGTAAAGCGCATTACAGTAATCAATACGGGATGTTACGAGTGCATGCGTAACTGTCATAAGGCTCCGTTCATCTAGGTAGGGGCGCAGCTGGTATATATTCCGCAGCTGGAGAAAGGCACCCCTGGCCACCGAGTCCACCTGGGCTTCCAGAGTTAGACCGGGGTCCAGGAGCACCCCCAAGCTCCGGACCCTGTCCCTTAGGGGGAGTGCAACCCCATCCAGGACAGGGAAATGGCCCTCTAGCCTGTCAGACGTAGCACCCACTAACAGCACTTCCGTCTTGTCTGGATTGAGTTTCAATTTATTAACCCTCATCCAGTCCATTATCTGGTCCAGACACAAGTTCAGAACAGAAACCGCCTCACCTGGGTTGGTGGAGAACGAGAGGTAGAGCTGAGTATCATCAGCATATTGCTGACTCCTCAGCCCAAACCTCCTGATGACCTCTCCCAGCGGTTTCATGTAGATGTTAAACAGCATGGGGGATAGTATTGAGCCCTGTGGAACCCCATGACGTAAACGCCAAGGGGCAGAGCTACTATCCCCCAGCACCACCTTCTGGACATGGTCAGCCAGGAAGGATTGGAACCACCACAAAACGGTGCCTCCAATTCCCAACCCGGCCAGCCTATCCAGAACGACACCATGGTCGATGGTGTCGAAAGCCACCGAGAGGTCCAGGAGTATCAACAGGGTTGCACTCCCCCTGTCTCTCTCCCAGCAAAGGTCATCGTACAGGGCGACCAAGGCAGTCTCTGTTCCGAAACCCGGCCTGAAACCAGATTGAAATGGATCCAGAAAATCCGTTTCATCCAGCAGCGCCTGGAGCTGTCCGGCCACCACCCGCTCCAACACCTTGTCCAAATAAGGGAGGTTCGCTACTGGCCGGTAGTTGACCACCAGTCCTGGGTCCAGGTTGGGTTTTTTAAGGAGTGGTCTAATTACTGCCTCTTTCAAGGCAGCAGGGACCACTCCCTCTCTTAAAGAGGCATTTACAACTTCCTGGACCCAGGTGCGAACCCCCTTGGCAGATCTTTCAATTAGCCAAGAAGGGCAAGGGTCGAGCAATGTGGTGGTGGAAGGGACAGATCCAAGCACCCTGTCCACATCCTCGGGTCTCAACAATTGAAACTCATCCAATAACACTGGACCTAAGCACGGTGCACTGGACACATCCCTTGATACTGTATCAATAGTGGAGTCCAGTTCACTGCGAATCTGAGCAATTTTTCCCTCAAAGTGAACAGCAAACTCCTCACAGCGTGCCACCGAATGGTCCTGGGCCTCCACCCTATCTCCTGGCTGAAGAAGTTCCCGGACCACCCGAAACAGCTCCGCTGGACGGCACTCTGAGGAAGCGATACGGTTGGCGAAATACTGCTTTTTCGCCAACCGTATAGCCACTGAATAGGCTCGATAGTGGGCTCTAAGTCGTGTTTGATCAGACTCACTGCGATATTTTCTCCACTTGCGCTCCAGCCGTCTCCCCTCCCGCTTCATTGCCCGCAACTCAGATGTATACCAAGGAGCTGTCCGGGCTCTGCGTAGGGGAGAGGGGGCGCTAGGTGCGATCATGTCAACTGCCCTGGTCATCTCCTTATTCCATAAAGCGACCTGAGCTTCGACAGGAGCGCCGATCATGTCAGCTGGATAGTCCCCCAGAGCTTTCAAGAAACCATCCGGATCCATTAGTCTCTGAGGGCGGATCAACTTAATGGATCCCCCACCCTTGCAGAGAGTTGGAGTAGCTAATAGCCTAAACTTGACCAGGAAGTGGTCTGACCATGACAATGGAGTCAAAGCCAACCCCTCCACATCCAAACCACCATCCCCCAGTCCCGTTGAGAATACTAGGTCCAGGGTATGATCCTTCTCATGTGTTGGGCCGATGACATGTTGAGACAGCCCCATGGTTGTCATGGTGGCCATGAAGTCCTGAGCTGCTCCAGTTAAGGTAGCCTCGGCATGGATGTTGAGGCCCCCCAGTACCAATAGTCTAACAACAAACAGAAGCACCTGAAAACCTGGGACCTCTTACTTGGCCAAGCACCGGGCCCGTTTCTCCTCGGGGTTCTCCAGACCCTTCATCAGCTCCTTCTGCGTCGTCTTCTCCTCTTTCAGCCAAAGGCACTCCTAGAAGCTTAGCTGCTCAAACAGGTCCACCCGGGAGGGCGACGGGAAGGTCACGGACACCAAGGACTGGGAAGCTGATTGACTCTGTGATCGGGGAGCAATCCCGGGATCGTGAGGAGCGCTTTGGGGGTCTTTGGGGTTGACCTTCCCTGCTCTTCTCTCTCCAATTCCTCCATTTCCGGCTGTCTTCGTCGGAGCTGTCGCAAAAGACATATTCTTAGAATAAACCACCAATAAAACAAAACCGATAGACTGGAAAATCTTGCAAGGTTTCCTTCTCTCCCTCTCTTCGACAGTGATGTAGATGGTCAGCAAACTAATAACCCAGTAATCAGTTTCAGGATGGGACTCGTGTCTAACAGGGATGTTTTTGCCTGCCCTTTTCAAGAGAGCAAATGCCAGGCACTCTGGACCCTTTTCACCCTGGATTCCTTTCCGTTCTCAATTATATATTTATCTTTTCCTGTGTGTGTGCCCCCCCCAAACAATAGATTTTTTCGTTTATTAACTTATCAGATTTTTATCATGCCTTATGTAGCAGCATGCCTCAACAACAACTAGCTAGCTAGACAGGCAGGTGGATACAGTGGATGGATATTCATATGACAAGTTTACTAATTCTTTGTTTCATAAGTTTCAAAAGTGCTGTTCTTCTTTCTTTATCCTTGTACATAAAGTATTCTGCTTCTGCTTATATACCGCCCCATAGCACTTCAAGCCCTCTCTGGATAGTTGACAATTTAATTATGCAGTCTACATAGTGAATCTGGATTCAAGAAATGCAACCAACAATTAATCAGTCAATTAATTCAGAAGACACCCTGTCAGACCAGAACTATGCCTGCATGCAGCAAAGAGCTGACCTACTCAGGGTTATAATTTATATTATAGTTATCTTGATTATGGTTTGTTTTGTTATTTAGAACTTTGTTTGTATTTGACTTGTATATATTTACCGTATGTGTTTTATAATTTGAATTTTGCACTTTGTAAACAGCCCAGAGTAGCCTTTGGGCTAGGTGGCTGCTGTATATGAAGCTCATAAATAAATAAACTAACGAGTCAATCAATCAATCAATAAAGCTATTTTCAAACCTAATTCAAACCTAATAAATGCAAAGCTATGGATGTCTTCAGAGTTCCCTTCTTACTGGTAGTGGAGGAAGGGGCATAGAGGGCCTGGGAAGGATGGGAGGAACCGAGGAGGACGGGGGTTGCCTTAAAGGCACTCTGCAGCAGCTCAGGAGCACCCTTTCCTTCCTTTGACCTAGGTCTGGCTCACAATTAACCCAGCCCCAAAAAAGAAAAAACCTTCGGAACGCAAATATTCGCAAATTGCGGCCCCTCGTATACAAACCGCTTCTTCCCAATGGAAATTTTCGCCTTTTCCTTCTTAAAAAGAAGAAAATTCACTATATAGAAAAAGCAATATAGGTGGGGGAAAGGGTGCCGCTCTATCCCTGTTGACTCTATGGTACCCGAACTCTATGATCCCCCGAGGAGACTCCCACCTTTCTCGCCCACCTTTTTGGACTCACCTCCCATCCCGGTCTCGTCTCCTTCTCCTCCGACTCTCCCTCGATCCGAATCTGGACCGAATTCTCCTCCGGCGCCGTTCTCGGGACCGGGACCGCGATCCCATGGCCGCTCTAGCTCGGCCCTCCCTCCTTGCGACGCGTCACTTCCGGTATCCCCGATGACGCGCCAAGGGCCTTTCGGACGCGCTTCTTCCGGTTTTTGCGAGTGACGCCAAGAGGGGGCCAGTGTCTCCCTCCTGTGGCCCAACTGGGCATTGCAGCCTCCCGTTGTTTCCAATGGGGAATTTAAAGGCCGCACCAGTGCTGACATCCTGTGGCCATTTCTGGGAATTGCAGCCTCCCATTATATCTTATGGGAAATCATCGCAGAGTAGATTTGTGACACATAGAGCCAAATTTTTTTGAAGAGAGGGGCGGGAGTAGTGTGACCCATAGAGCTAAATTCAGAAAGAGAGACACAAAGGAATGGTTATGTCCTTACGCGATAATTATTTTTAATCATTTTAATAATGTTTAATTATTCTAATACTCACCTTTTTAAGGAGGCGTTTGGCGACCTTTCCACTTAATTTTCTTTTTTTCCCCCTCTCTTTTTTGCCGCTTGTGTTATCCCGCTGGAGGGTTTTACTCCCCTCCTTTTTTACTGCAATCTGTGGATTGGCCTTTTATTGTTTTGTTTTATTTGTTAACTGCCCAGAGTTCCAATTCGGAAGATGGGCGCGATACAACTGTTCTAAATAAATAATAAATAATAAATAAATACTTTTAATTATTATATGTTTTATATCATATGAGGTGGGGGGTAGTGTGACACATAGAGCGAAAAGAAAAGGAAAAAAAAGAGAGAGAGAGAGAGAGAATGCAGCTTAGGACCGGATAAATTATTTATTATCTATTATATTGTGTTTTATTTTGCTTTATTGAAATAAATATATTTAAAAAAACGCAAGTGACGCATCGCAAGGCGGGGTTAATTGTGAGCCAGACCTAGGTCAAAGGAAAGAAAGGGTGCTCCTGAGCTGCTGCAGAGTGCCTTTAAGGCAACCCCCGTCCTCCTCGGCTCCAACCATCCTTCCCAGGCCCTCTATGCCCCTTCCTCCACTACCACTAAGAAGGGAACTCTGAAGTCACCCATAGGTTTGCATTTATTAGATTAATTAGATTAGAAAATAGCTCTATCTATCTATCTATCTATCTATCTATCTATCTATCTATCTATCTAGAGCTTCATATACCGCAGCCACCTAGCCCAAAGGCTACTCTGGGCAGTTTACAAAGTGCAGAATACAAATTATAAAACACGTACAGTAAATATATACAAGTCAAATACAAACAAAGTTCTAATGTAACTATAATAAAAATTATAACCCTGAGTGGGCCAACCCTTTGCTCTGTCCAGGCATAGCTCTGGTCTGACAGGGTGGCTTCTCAATTAATTGACTGCTTAATTGGTTGATTGTGTTTCTTCAATCCAGATTCAGTGTGTGGCCTCAACAATTAAATTGTAAAGAACCCAGAGAGTGCTTGAAGTGCAATGGGGCGGTATATAACCAGAAGCAGAACAGTTTACGTACAAGGATCAGGAAAGAAGAACGGCACTTCTGAATATTATGAAACAAAGAATCTATAAAGTTGCCCTATGAAATATCCATCCACTGTATCTACCTAGCTAGCTAGCTAGTTGTTGTGGCATGCTGCTAGATGAGGCTGGATAAAAAACCTGATAAGGAAACAAATAAAAACAAAACATCTACTGTTGGGGGGGGGGACAACACACACAGAAAAATATACATATATATAATTGAAAAGGGAGAGGAATCCACAATGAAAAGGGTCTAGAGAAGTGGTTCTCAACCTGTGGGTCCCCAGATGTTCCTGGACTGCAACTCCCAGAAACCCCTTCCGGCACAGCGAGTGGTGGAGGCTTCTGGGAGTTGCAGTCCAGGAACATCTGGGGACCCACACACAGGTTGAGAATCACTGGTCTAGAATGCCTGGCATTTGCTCAGTGGAAAAGGGCAGGCAAAAACACCCCTGTAAGACACGATTCCCATCCTGAAAGTAATTACTGGGTTATTATTTTGCTGACCGTCTACATCACTGTCAAAACGGTTTGAGGAATTTGGATGTGGAGCCTAGAGATTTAAGAATTCGAATCTTGCTCGGGGCCTCCTTGGCAGGGGATGGACTGGATGATGGGAGGAGCAGACTGTCAATGCCATCTGGGACCATTGAGGCCGGTATGCAGCTGTATAACTGTATACCTTTGTATAACTTGTGTGATTGCATTGACACTATGTTATCCAGCCGTTGTGTTTATAATCACTTATAAGTTAGATGTATTTATCTCTTTCCTTGTGTAATTGCATTGACACTATGTTATTCAGACTTTGTGTTTATAATCACTTATAACTTTGTATTTATATCTCTCCTTGTGTAATTGCATTGACACTATATCCAGACTTTGTGTTTATAATCACTTATAACTTTGTATTTAGCTCTCTCCTTTTGTGATTGTGTTATCAATAGTTAGTTTTAATGTTGCCTTCTAAATGCTGCAGGATGCCCCTCAATTCCTTGCTTCTCAAACGGTTTGTGTCTTAATTGTAATGGACTGCATATTGTCTCTCCTTACCATAATCCGCCTTGGGTCCTTTTCCAAGGAGGAAGGCAGGGTGAAAATAATAAATAAATAAATAAATAACGGGTGGTACAGAAGTAAAACCAACAAACACGCAAAGCAAGCAAATTAGAAAGAAAGAAAGAAAGAAAGAAAGAAAGAAAGAAAGAAAGAAAGAAAGAAAGAAAGAAAGAAAGAAAGAAAGAAAGAAAGAAAGAAAGAAAGAAAGAAAGAAAGAACTTGTGGTCTCCTCTCTCTCTCTCTCCTTTGGGGCTGGAGATATTTACTTATTTATTTTATTTCTTTGATTTTTATGCTGCACCATCTGTCCAACAGTCACTCTGAGGCCAAGGTGGAGATGCTGGATTTTTTTCTCTTGCTAGAGAGAAACAGGCAGCCAGGAAATGGCATCCCTCAAAAAAGAATCAGTTTGAAAGCTATCAAAGCAGAGTCCTGGGGCCGATTTCTAGGCTGCACAAACGGGGTTTGGACTGGGTAGCATGCGTGGCCGGGGTTAATGGGACTTGGAGCACTGCACTACACTGAAAGGACGTACATTGGTTCCCCTCCTTAGACCCAACAACAGGGAAGCAGGGGGAGATTACTCCCACCTTGATTTGAACATGATGTACAGTAGGACCCCCTTATCCACTGATTCAGTTATCCACGTTGGCAGGGGGAAAATTAAATAAATAATTCTGCAGCTGCAGAGCAAACTACTGTTACAAACAGCAGCTGCAAAGCAAGCTACTGTCACAAAACAGAAGTTTTGGGGCTTTTGGTGTTCTCTCTTATCCACGTTTGTCATTATCCACGGGAAGGCCCAGAACCAATCCCCAGCGGATACCGGGGCCCTACTGTATATATAGAATAATAATAGATTGTTTTAGAGCTGCAGAGCTGCGGGGGGGGGGGTCTGCTAGTCAAGATCATCCCGATCGGCCGCTGGGGAAATCGGGCGCCGCTCCGAGGAAAAGAAACCACGCGTGGCGATCCTTCCTGTTTCGTTTTGACGCCTCGCTTCCCCCGCCCCTGTAACACAACCGCACCACACAACCCTCCACCCCCCCCCGAAGGGGGTGGGGTGGGGAGGACAAAGGTACACCGGGCAGCTTCCGTGTCTCAGCTCCTGCCTCGGTCGCTTCCCCCTCCTCCCCAGAGGCTCCCAAGAAAGTTTGGCCAAAGTTTTTGCAACTTTTCCCGACGCGCCCCCCCCACACACAAAAAAGGTAAGAAGACCAGCCGGGGAAACGGGGCGCCGGGGGGGGTAGGAGGGGACCCCTTCCTTTCCCTGCGACTACTAGGAAACGAAAATCGAGTAACAGAGGTTTTATTTTTTGGGGGGGTGTCCCTCCTGAGCCCCGAAGCTTTTTTGAAGCCGGGTTAAAAGCGATCGGGAGGATGTTGGGGTCTGCCCCAAGTAGGAGAGCAAGGTTGATTATAGTAAGGGCTCAGGGGTGCAAAGCCTTTTTCGGGGTGCAAAACCCACATCCCAGAGGACACCCCCTCCTACCCCCCAAACGGGCCATGCTTTTCTAATAGGATCAACCCTACAAAAGGGACCAAGCGCGGTGGGAGTCGGGCTCTGGATCCTAAGGGTCTGTTTCCCCCACCCTACCCCAGATTTCCTCTGGGGAATATAAACCCATATTTATTACCCTAACCGCCCAGAGTAGCTTTTCGCTAGATGGTTCCGGTACATAAATTCCGTGCGCCTCAATTTAAAAAGGATGTTGACCACCTCGAGCGGGTGCAGAGGAGGGCGACCAGGATGGTTGAGGGTCTGGAGGAAATGTCTTAGGAGGAACGGCTTAGGGAACTGGGAATGTTTAGCCTCTCTAAAAGAAGACTGAGAGGGGATAGGATAGCTATGTTTAAATATTTGAAAGGATGTCCTATTGAAGAGGGAACAGGTTTGTTTTCCATGGCTTCAGAGACTAGGATTCGGGGCAATGGTTTCCAGCTACAGGAAAAGAGATTCCATTTGAACATTAGGAAGAATTTCATGACAGTTAGAGCTGTTTTGGCAGTGAAATAAGATGCTGCCCCCAAGGAGGGTGGTGGAGTCTCCTTCTTTGGAGGAGGTTTTTAAGCAGAAGCTGGGTGGCCATCGGTCGGAAATACTGTGATGGGGTTCCTGCATGGCAGGGGGTTGGACTGGATGGCCCTTGAGTTCTCTTCCAACTCTGGGATTTTATGCCCATCTCTATTCATAAGCCAAAGGACCGGTGTTGGGCCATAGCCTTACTACTGGGATGGAGACATGAAGAAATGGGTAAAAAGGGTGACTGCAAAACAACAGGGCATCGTTCTACTCTTTCGGGAAGAGTAAGAGAATGGGAAGGGACCCTCTAAGGCAGTGGTTCTCAACCAGTGGGTCCCCCAGATGTTCCTGGACTGCAACTCCCAGGAGCCTCCACCACTCACTGTGCTGGAACGGGGTTTCTGGGAGTTGCAGTCCAGGAACATCTGGGGACCCACCGGTTGAGAACCCCAGCGCCATGCTTTCTATCTCAGCCTACAGTGGGGCATTGTGCTGAAAGGCTGCTGCTTACTACGGAGAGTGCCCAGACTCAACCAATATGTTTTTTAATTCACCCCACCCACCCCGCAGGTCCGTCGTCGCGTGTGCAACCAGAGAGGGGAGCCCCGGCCGACTGGAGCCAACCCTCCTTCCCGAATTGATCTCTTGAGGATCTCTGCCAGACCGGAGACTTAACCCTTTGTGGCCTTGCTCGGGCTGAGACTTGTAGACTTCAGAGATGTCTCTCTCCCTCCTCTGCCGTCCTCGCTCTCCCAGGGCGTAAGATGGTCTCCGGCAGGGGCAGCCGGTTGGAAAGATGGCCAAGAAGGCCGGTGCCCCTCCCGACGTGGAAGGGATCTTTGAGATCCTCCGCCAGATCCCGCAGGAGAGGCTGGTCTGGTACAAACATAAGCTGAACTGCGCGAGGGGAGACCAAAGGACCTGCCAGCTGCTCCGTGGCATAGTCCTGCTGACCCTGAAGGAAGAGGCAGAGGCCCGGGTGAACCTGGACGCTCTGGGTTATGACCTGGTGGTAGCCCATATCTACCGGAGCCACTGGGGACCTGCCAAAGTGGGACTGCCCAAATGGGCTCCCGACAAACCGGACGCCGAGGTGGCCCTGGCGGTGGCTCGGATCTACGCCTTACTGGCCGAGGAAGAGTTCTGCCCACCCCAGGACAGAGACGAGGCCTACCGGGCGGTGGTCCGAGCTTTTCGGGAGAGCCAGGTGGATGCAGCCCGGCTGGAGAGCCTGGTGGACGAAGCGCGGGCGAAATGTGGCATGGGTTTGCTATCTGCGCTGCCGGGAAATCATTTGGGGTTGTTCGCGGCCGACGCCGGGGGTTCTCCCACCCAACGCTCCTTGGAGCCTCGCTCCTTGCGTTCCACTGGGACCCCGCTGTCTTTTGTCAGCCGCTTTGAGATCAGCCCGACGACGACCGTGGCGTGGGTCTCGGGTTCGGATCACGAGCGGGACCCCGAGGCCGGAGAGGTGGGCGGGAGCACCTCGGATCCCCCGGGACCGGCCGGCCAAGAGGACGCTGGCCTCCAGTCCCCTTCCAACGCCCCACTGCAGGACGCGGGTGCCAGCGAAATCTGCCCGCCCCGTTGGCCAGGTCCCGATCGCCCTCCGGCCACACGGCCAGCAGAGGGAGAGGTTCGACACCCCCCGCACAGCACGCCACCCCTAAACGGCGCTGAGAAGGAACTGCAGGCTCCCGAAGATGTCCCGCAAAACCCAGACACCTCCACGCCACAATCCACCTCCTCCAACCCCGCAGGGTGGTCCCCGAAGCTGACGGAAAGCCCATTTCCACCGACGTCAAAGGAAGAAGTGGAGCCGCAGGGTTCTCCCAGCTCGGCCTCCCCGCCGGAACCGGGGGATGCGAACCAGTTCTTTAGTTTCGTGGTCCTCCACGCCGCGGAAGACGAGGAGGTGGCCTACCGGGTGAAGAGCCTGCTGGAGGACCTGGGCATCCCCGACGGAGCCACCTACAGCGATGATTTCCTAATCCCCGGGCGCTGCCAGCTCGGCTGCTTCCAGGACGCGCTGGACAACTCGGCGTTCACCCTCTTGCTCCTGACCCAGAACTTCCAGAACGACTTCTGCGCCTACCAGACCAGCGTGGCCCTGACGGAGTCCTTCCGGCGCCTCTGCCGCCGCCACACGGTCATCCCTTTCGTCCCGAAGGAGAACCCGATGCCCAAACGGGAGATGCCCTCCGTCTTGGCCGCCCTGGTGCCCCTGGAGGAGGCCTCCCCCGTCTTCCGCAGGAGGGTCGCGAAAACGTTCGCCCCGCAGGCGATCCGAGAGAAGAAGGACGCGTGGCGCCAACGGCGGCAGGTCCAAGAACTCCAGCGGCAGCAGGAAGCCGAGCGGGAGGAGGAGGAGATGCGGCAGCGGCTGTCCGAGCTGAGGACTGGCGTCCGCCTTCCTGCGCCACGGCCCGGCTTTCCACCGCCCCGGTTTTCCACGCCTTTCCCGGCTCCTGGCCTGGGCCAGCTTCCCACGGGCCCGGATCACCCCTCTCTGTCGCAGCCCTTCCTGGTTTCCTTGGGCTCGGGAGGGCCTCCGCCTCAGCTCATCATCCAAAACGCCCAAATGATCCAGATCGGGGACTACAACCGCATGCAGGCGGAGGAGGCCAACCTGACGCTCGGGCCCACGGACCGAGGCCACTGAAGCGGGCCGGTGTGTGGGGACGGCACGGGTTCGAATCCTACCCCTGACACCGTTGATGCGACCATGGTTGGCGATGCCTCCCATGGCAGCTGAACCTCAAAGGCTCTTAATTCAGCTTCTCTCTTTCTCTCTTTCTCGTTCTGCCCTCGCTCCGGAAAGGACCGATCCTGCAATTCTGCCTACTCGGATCCTGTTCTCGGGTCCATTTCCAAATCAAGACAGGACTTCCGCCAGGTGGGACGGACGGCTCAGCCTCGCCCTGGACTGACCGGCGGCTTTTCATCCTTCCAGCGTCTCAAGGCTGGAAGATTCATTCCCGTTAATGTTGTACCCGTTCGATTTTCCAGCATTTTAAAAACCACGGGTATTGCGGGGTGGGTGGGAATTTAGTCTGGCTCTCTGCCCAAGAGAGGGACTGAGTTTCCACTTAGGGCTAAGAGGTCTCCCGATGTTTCGGGCAAAGCGATCTTCCAGGTGCCCTGGAAGGCATCGTGGCTTGTGCAGACACCCAAAATACAACATCAATGTGACTATTGAATCCGTACGCCTTGCTGTCCTCCTCTAAAAGCAGATGTGTTGGGGGCCTTGATTTAGGCTGCCAAAAAAAACCCACACCTTAATTGCAAGCTTTGGGGGGAAAAAAAAACTCATTTCCTCGGGATGAGGAGTAGAAAAAAAGAAGGAACCCAGGTGCCTTGGCCATCTTAAAATAACTTCCTTCTGCTCTCTCCGGACCCCTCTGCCTCTCCCCACTTCTTGCTCCTTTCTTTGGGTATGGCACCCTCTCCTGGTAGTCCTGATCCAGTGTCGCCTCCCACCCTGACCTCCTCGTGATCCTGGGGCTATTAGACCTCTGCGAGCGGCTGCCGTCCATCATCCTCCGGGCGAGGCCAGGAGGCTGATGCCATCGCTCCTCCTCCTCCCCGTCCCTCCCGGGGCTTCTCCAGCGGGGGGGTCCTCTTGGGCACCAGCTCCCTTGGGGGGGGGATCCTGCTCACGACCCCCCTTCCCTCTGCCGGCTCCTCCCTCACTCGCGCGCGCCGGGGAGCCCCCGCTGCTGCCTCCTGAGGAAGGGGACGGCGAAGGGGCACGAGGCTGGTGGGGATCGGGGCTGTGCCAGGCCGGGGCCCTCGAGGAGGAGGAGGAGACGGTGCCCGGGGACCCCCCACTCCGGCCCAGTCAGCCTAGGGTTCGGAGAGGGTTTGATGGCCTCCGGGTGACAACTACGTAAACCACTCGCCTGTCTTACGTTGGTGGCGTGCTTTGGGACGGGCACAAGACCCTGGAGAGACTTCCGTCGATTCCCCTTCACGCACACACTGATCAAGTGCAGTAGATGCATTTGCACACACACACACACACACACACACACACTCACGAAGAGAGCTATGTGCAACCGCAAAAAGAGTCAGAAGACGTGTTAGGTTTTAGCAGCGATAACTTTTTTAATTTTATTTTCTCCTCCCACCCACCCTCGACACCCCAAAATGAGTTATTTTATTTCATGTCAGGAACGACGGCTCACAAATGTGTCACACATTTCAGCAGCTTGTGGTTTAGAGGTGTTCCACTACCACCGACACCCTCCCTTCCACCCCACCCAAGTTGCAAAAGGAACTTGATTCCCCCCTACACACACCTTGGCGGCCAAACTCCCCAAAAGCAAAAGAACGAGCAAAAATAAAATAAAATGAGGAAACGAGAACAGCAAAAAACAAACCCAAGGATAACCTGAAAACCCTTGGGGGGGGGAGCAAGCCCTGGATCCGTGCCTCTGGAGGCCGTGCTGGAGTGGCGGCCGAAGGCTCTTGTTAAATCCTACCTCCCCTCTGCCGAGGGATTTCCCTCTTGAGATTTGGAACAGCCTGGAGTTACGATGATGGGGGCCATGATCGCAGCCAGGCTGGCATTGGAGGAAAAGTCCATCCCAGGTGACAAGCCATGATGGAGAGCGTGTCATCTCCAGGCTTAAAACCAGGGTACTTCAAGGGCCAGATGCAGGGGAGTGGACTATCAGGAGACAGAGATCGAGTCTTGTGCGCTCCCAGAGGCATCTGGTGGGGCCCCTGGGAGATCCAGGAAGCTGGACTAGATGGGCCTTTGGCCTGATCCAGCAGCAGGCCTCTTCTTAGGTTCTTCTGTACTTACTGTATCAAGCTGCCCTTTCAATCATCCCCAAACAAATCAGAAACACTTCACACCTCTTATCGGAAAGGCCATGGCAACCAACCCATACTTAATGGGTGTTGGGAAGGGTTGCAGGGGTGGGATATCGGTGGGGCCATTTGGTGGGACCACTGTGAGATCCAGTGGACTAGATGGGCCGTTGGCCTGATCCAGCAGGGCTCTTCTTAGGTTCTTGTGAAGGGACCGTATATAGATAATCAAGTCCAACCCGACGTTGGCGGAGACGGCGTGGAAGGGTCTGAACTCTCTCAGTGAGATCAATCTCCACCCCCCTCCACCCACACCCCAACCTGCCCCAGAATTGGGGGACATTCAGAGGGGCTCAGGACCCCTGTGGCCGTGCCACCACCATCTTGCCCTAAACCCTGCTTCAAAATGGGGGGGGGCGTTTTGGGGAGCTTCTGCCAAAAAGTCGTGCAGTGCCCAGAAATATATGCACGCATTCCAGCAAACACACCGCCCGCCCGCTGAAGCCTTCAACACAACATTACAGCCAGTTCAAGGCCAGCAAATGCGGCGGCGGGGGGGGGGCAGTGCCAAACGCCAAACCAAAGCCCAGAAATGCAATCGCCCCCAAAAGCAGCAATGTAAATGACTTCCAGAGAAAGAAAGTGGCGAAAAAGCCAAAGAGAAGGATAACTTTAAAAAAAAAATACTTTGGGAGGTGCCCTAAAGTCCTAACCTTCCATTCCTAGATTTCCACGGGGGGGGGGCAGGAAAAACAAGCGGAGGCAGTGGCCGCCCTCCCAAAGCTACAAAGGAAGCCAAGTTAAACAAAACAAAAACAAAAATAAACCAACCCATCGGCATTAAAAAAAAAACAGATGGCAAAGAGCGTCCAGCAAGGATCTAGACCCCCCCCCCCTCCACTTGCCAGACCGGGATTTCTAGCTTTGAGCTGTCTGGACCTGGATCCTACCGCCTACGGGGCAAATCTTGAGGTCTGGAGCAGGCGGCCCGAGGCGAAGCGCCCGGCGGCAACGCTGAGGATGGGCGAGCGTGTTCCTTTCACAAGCGGCCCAGAGCACCGGAGGTGTCGGGGGGGGAGGGGGAGGGACGTTAAGAGAGACAACAAAAGCCATCAAGAGCAAGCCACCTCGTTTCGCTCGGGGAGCCCTGGGCCGGAATAAATAACAACCAATCCCCACTTTAGGATCCCAGAGGTGGAAGGGATGCGGACTTGCGGGGAGCTTTGAAAGACGTTGGTGCTGGGGGACAGAGAGAGAGAGAGAGAGAGAGAGAGAGAGAGAGAGAGAGAGAGAGAAGTACAAAAAAACACAGCAGGACCCCCTTATCCGCTGCATCCCAGTATCCGCTGACTCTTCTGAATAAGTCAACCAGCAGATAACGATCCCGAAGATAAAGGAGGAGAATGATTCCTACTGAAGTTAGACCGTGAAATGGCGAAGAGAGAGAGAGAGAGAGAGAGAGAGAGAGAGAGGATGTATCACCCGGCCCAGAGCAAAACAAAACCTTCCTGATTCGGCGAGGAATTCAGGGACACGACCCCCCCCCCAATCCCTATGGACTTTGCTTGTCCCCCTGTTTTTGTCTAATGGAGTTCAATGAAAGCTTCCAGTTCTTCGGGGATGAAGCCCTTGTAAGGGACCTTGTGCCGATCGAGGGCCCGGGCGGCCAGGCACTGCAAGGTGACGTAGTTGAACGGTTGCATGGTGGCCTTAGCCAGCAGCCGCCCGTCCAGGAGCTCGTAGGCCGTCTGCTTGAAGGCGTTGGTGGCGTCCATGTGGGCCCCGGCCTCGGTCAGGGCCCTCATGATGAGGGGACAGTTGTTGCGGGCCGCCACGTGGAGCGGGGTGTTGTTGTCGTAGTCCCGGCTGTCCGGGTCGGCCCCGCACTCCAAGAGAAGGTGGACCACGTGGAGGGAAGGGAATTTCCCCACCGGGTAGCGCCCGACGGCGGTGGTCTCCTTGTCGGCCGCCATGTGCAGAGGGGTGAAGCCGTTGCGGCCCCGGGGGTTGCATTTGAGCAGGCGGTAGACAGCCTGCCGCTTCTGGTGCTCTTCCTCCGGCGTGCACTCGACCCGCTCCAGGAGGAAAAGCAGGTGGAGGATGATGGCCAGGGCTTTGGCGAACTGGGCGCCGCCGCCGTCGGCCACCGGGTCTTTCCGGTGCAGCAGGGCCCGCTCCACTTCGCGCACCCCTCTGCTCAGCACGCCCATCAGGTCGGGGAAGGCCAGCGGCGGGGCCAGCGCCCCCTTGGAGCGGTCCTGCAGCACGTAGGAGAAGAGCTCGGCGAAGGAGAGGAAGCTGCTGGACGTCATGGGGCTCAAGGGCTCCAGGTGGCCCTGCTGCATCTCCAGGGCGTACTTCCACAGGTGGATGCACCGCTCGAAGTTGCCAGAGTCGGCGTAGACGGCGCCCGGTAGCGGATGTAGTAGGAGGTGTCCGGGTGCGAGGGGCCCAAGGCGCTCCCGGATCAGCAGGGCCTGCATCCGCATCTCATCCGGATCGGTCGCCAAGGCGTCCAACTCGCCCACGGTGTTCACCTCCCGGGCGTAGTCGTAAGCGAGCACCGACTGCCGGGGCTCCAGCTTGGAAAGGTACCGCCCTCCCTGGTGCCGGAGCTCCATGGCTCTGCGCCAGTGCCGGAGGGCGCCCAAGAGGTCCCGCTTCTTGTCCACAAACGTGGCTCCGAGCAGCTCCAGCGCTTCCGCCGCCGCCTCCCGGGTGCAGTAAACGGGGGCCCGGGTGGCGTGGCCTTCCCCGCCTTCTGCTCCGTCGCAACCGGTCTCGCCCTCTTCTCGGGAGCTGTCCGTGGTCTCTCCTCCTCCTCCTCCTCCACAGCCCCCTGGATGAGGTACTCCACGATATTGGCGTGGCCGGTCACGCTGGCGGCCAGCAGCGGGGTCATGCCGTAGCCGTCCTTCTCCATGCGGGCGTGGGCGTCCAGGAGGAGTCTCAGGATCTCGAGGCTACCCGACTCGGCGCAGTCGTGCAGGGCAGTGTTGCCTTTGACGCTGCGCCGGTTGACGTCCGCCCCTTTCTCCAGCAGGTAGCGGGCGATCTCGGCGTGGCCCTTGTAGCAGGAGATCATCAGGCAGGTGTGCCCGTGCCGGTTGGCCACCTCCAGGTCGGCCCCCCGCTCGCCCACCAGGTAGCGCACGATCTCCAGGTGGCCGTCGAAGCAGGCCGCCCGCAGCGGGGTGGAGTTGGTCAGGGTGGTCTGGTTCACGCAGGCCCCGCGCTCCAGCAGGGCGCGGACCACCTCCAAGTGGCCGGCGGCCGAGGCGGCCCACAGGGGCGGCGCCCCCTCGATGGTCTCCCCGTCGAAGTTGACCGAGCCGCCCACGTCCACCCGGGCGCCGCAGTGGTCCAGCAGGTATTCCACCACCTCCCGGTGGCCGTGGCGGGCGGCGATCAACAACGGGGTGCCCCCGGATGCTTCGGCGCTGTTCCCCCCGCCGGGCCCGGCCGTCAGCTCCTCCAGCTCTTCCCGGCTCCGGCTGCCCAGGAGTTTCTGGAGGAGCCTCAGCTTCCCTTCGCGGGCGGCGTTGTAGACGGCCAGGCGTAGGTCCATGGTGTCAGGGCCGGCCGCGGGGGCCACCTGCTCCCCATGGGCCAGCGCTGGCCGTCCTAGGGCTGCCCCCTCCAGGCGCTCAGGGGGCTGGGGCTCCTTCCTTTGCCTCTTGGCCAGGCAGCTGGGGGGGTGGTGGCCACCACTAGCCCTGTTCACTAGCCCTGTGGCCAGGCAGGCCAGCCTAGCTAGGCAGGGAGGCCTGGATGCTTGCAGGGGATGGAGTGGTGATGGTGGTGGTGGGCTTGGCGCTTGGTAACCTAGCAACCAGCCACCCTCTTCCCGCAGCTGCCTCCTTGCCCAGGCAACCTTCAGGCTCTGCCTCCCCACGGCGCCATCTTAAGCACGGTCGGGCGAAAACAAAATGGCGGGTGCCCTCCTCTTTGCCCGGCGGCTGCCGAATGGCACGCTGGGAGTCGTAGTCCCACCTCTTGAGGAAGGCCCGGTCGCCCTCACGCGCCAGGACTCCATTTCCCAGAGGCAATAGCAAAGCCGGCCCCAGTTCCCTCGTTCCGCCTGGCCGAAGAGGCCGCCGGGAAGGCGCGCAAGGGCGCTCGGGAAGCGCAGTCCCGTCGCTGGGGCCGCTTTCCTATTGGTTGCCGTGCTGCCGGGAGCGGGGATGGTGTTTCCCAAAAGGAGCGGCGGCGGCGGCGGGGGGGTAGCGCAAAGGGTTCTGGGAAACAGAGGCGAGGCTGGGGAATTGTGGGAAATGTAGTTCAGGCGCTGTAAACGCCATAAATGCCGTATTTTCCTCCCGCGGAAAGGGTGGAAAATGGGAACAGAAACGGGCTGAGCTCCGAAGCGCTCCTCCTGCCTCCCTTTAGATTCAGAATATCCACTCACGGAACAAGGCTGCTAAATCTAAGGCGTTTCTAACATCCCCCAGGTTGCAACTACAAGTTCCACCATCCTCCCGACTATCCACTGATGATATGGGTCCTCCAATAAATAAATAAATAAATAAAATAAAATATTTTTAAAATAAAAACCCTAAAGAGGGAAAAGGTTTCTCTTCCTGTCTTCCTTAGAAAGATGCAGGAATTATAACACCGTGCGATCAATGCCATACATGTTTGTTTGTTTGTTTGTTTGTTTGTTTGTTTGTGTGTGTGTGTGTGTGTGTGTGTCACACCCCAATTCTCTCTTTTCTGGGGACGATCGCTGCCCCGAGGTGGCAAGGGCGTGGAAACCCATCAGCCACGCATCCTTCCTTCGACTACTGACCGAGCAGCCCAGGGAGGATTCGAACCCGTGACCTGCCTGGTCCCAAGATCCAGGACACTGAATGAACGGAGGTGTGTGTGTGTTGGGTTGGGGGTGCAGAACCCTCCCCTCTCTCTGCCTTTGCTTCAGGCGGCGAAATGCCTGGAGATGGCCAGGGACTGGTCCGTGCCTTACTCTGGCCGTACCATTTGTCATCTCTGACCTTCAAATATTTATATATATATACTGTCATATTTATGGAGCTTGCAATGTAGACCATAAGAACAGTAGAAGCAGAATTTGCAAAGGAGGAGGCATTATGTCCACCTGAATAAATAAATCATGGAGGTTTTTTGTGGCTTTTCTTTTAAAGGACAAGAATATTTCCTCCTAAGCTATAGAATCTAAAATATGTAGAAAATAACCTAAACTTATTTTCTTTTGGGGGCGGGTACTTCCAGCTACCCCCCCTCCATCTTGGAATTAAGGAGTTTGTATTTGTGTTAAGGAATTTTTATATCTGTTAACCACCTTGAGTTCCTTTGGGAAAGTCTGGCGGGATATAAGTATAAAAATAAATAAATAAATAAATAAATAAATAAACAAATAAACAAACTCATGGAGAGACTGGCACCAGAAAACCCACTCCCTTTTTGCTTCCGAAACCGTTCCATTTTGGGGGGGATTATTGAGTTTGTTTTCCTCTTCCCCCCCAGGCCAGGAAATTGACCCTAGCTCTTTAACTAATCCTGGCACCATCCCCTCCCTGTTCTTTTTTTTTCTTCTGTCTTATTTTTGGCTTTAATTTCATTAAGGTCCTCTCTCTCAATCTCTCTCTTTTGGAAGGAGTACATTTTCTAGGAAATAATAATAATAATAATAATAATCACCTAAAAGCGCCAAGCTGGCTCCAAAGGGAGGGTGGAAATCGAAGCTTGGAAGGAGTGTGAGGCATGGACCCGGGAAAGGTGAAAATTATCCCCTTTTGACACAACCTGCCAGACGTACGGACGGGGGGAGGAAGGAGGTTTAATCTATTTCTATAAATTGCTACCTATTTTCCGTGTTATTTTACTGACAGCTCTGAGCAGTTTCTCTGTCGGCTTCAGGGGAGGGAGATGGGCACTGCCCTGACCCCCTTCGGGCGGGATCCTATTAGAAAATTGCTCAAAAATTCAGCGTATTCCACCTAACTATGAAGGGGCCGAGCAGCGCTGAAATAAACGTTTACATTTTAAAAAAATATATTAAGCCTCTCAGATAGACAAAGGACCTTTTGAGTCGACGTCCATCTTGCCCACTTGACACATAAATAACACCCCTTGAGCCAATGGGTCTACTTTAATGGGAAACATAAATAGGATACTGCCTTAAATTTTTATTTTTATTTTTTCACCCTGTTTGTCTTTTCCTTTCTTTTTCTCTCTCTCTCTTTCTTTCCCCTTTAATTCTGACACAAAATAGCCCTGGTTTTGCCTCTCAAAAGGATTTTTAAAAGGAAGTAGTAAACAGACTTAAAAGGTGTTACAAAGTAGACCCACCTTGCCTCAAAGTAAATAAAGAAAGAAAGGAAAGGAAAAAAATGGCTTAAAATGTTACCAAATATCCCCATTCACCTCGGAAAATACAAGCAATATGTTGTCAAATACTCCCTATTTAGCTCAGAATAATGAAATGTAGAATGAAATATAAGTAGCAGGAAGAATGAAATTAAGAATGAAATACAAGTAATATTTATAAGAATGAAATATAAGTAATGAAACTATTTTATCAACAAGTCCCCATTGGGAATATATACAAAACAGATACTGTAATAAAAATAGGTCATAAAGGAAAATAAAAGTATGTGAGAAAATGGACCCCATTTGTCCCAAGAGAAAGAATAAAATAAACAGCAAAAATACATTAGTAAACAATCCTGAGCAGCCTCAAAGTACATAAATAATGAAATCGAAACGAGCTATAGAAGAAAATAAAAAATAGAAAATGTTCTCTGTTTGCCTCAGAATCAAAAAATATAATGAAAACATGCCATCAAAACATGCCATCAAAACATGCCATTAAGCTCACAAGTAAATGAAAATAAAAGTAATAAGGTGATGTTTTTTTAAACAACGCAATAAAATGGTTAAAAAAAATTCACAGTAGAACAAAATCAAAACGTGTCCAGAAGCAGTGCCTTAAGAAAATGATGGCTAAGGAAAAAGACATCCAATAAAAAGAAAATAATAAATAAATTAAAAAGAAAATACATTAAAAACTGACAGGGTTGGGGGGGGAACACCTTTGGCTCTCTGTGGCCACAGCAATGCTTGCTTTTCGGGGAGTGAGGGAAATTTCCCTCCTTCCATAAACTGTCATTATATATAGATTTCGTGTGGTTTATATATAAATTGCAGTTATTTTCTGTGGTCGGTTTGGGTTCGGCTTCAACCCCTTTGGGCCAAAAGGGTGCCTGAAAATTTGGCCCCGGGAGGGGAGAACCCGCCATTGGGTTGAGTCAGGCGGCGGCCGCCTCTGGCAGCACTTTTTGAGGTGTCGGCAGGCCTTCTCAGAGGGAAAACTTGGCGTGAGGGAAGCCATTTTGTCCCCTTTTTTATATGGTTGTGGGGAAACATGAGGCGACCAAATGCCCAGGGTCAAGCCTGGCTAAAGTGGTCTCTGCTAGCCAACTAGTAAATATAAATAGACATCTGTTTTTATATTAAATAGGCATCTAGAGATTTACGGAGGGGTTTGGGTTTGGTGGTGGTGGGGACACACCATCTCCAGATGTTGCCAGGTCCTGTGGGGAATTCTGGGAGATGTAGTCCCAGAAACACACACAAATACACACAAACCACCTATTTGCTCCCTTGCTACCCTTTGGCGAGACTACAACTCCCAAGATTCCTAATTGAATCAGCAGCCAGCATCGTTCCCTCTGTTTTATTAAGCAGAATTACACAAGGTGACCTAAAAGAGAGGAAAAACTGACCGGCCAAGGAAATTGACCCATCCACGGAAATTGACCAGTTCAGGCTTCATAGGCCAGCGGGGATCAGGAGGAAGAGAAGGCCTGGGATGGAGGAAGAGGGTGACCGGTACGGATCGTGGTGAGCATGGGCCAGTTCTGGATGGCAGGCTGTGATTTGTTGTCTCTTTGATTAGCTAGAACAACAAAATCACTAGTCTTCCAATCAGAAGCAGGCCAAACGACAACCGCACCACGCACGTCGGCGTGTAGCGACCACCGGCGCATCTCACTCCACTGGCTGTCATTTCTTTGGAGGTTTCCCCCTTCATTGCTTGGGATTCCCTGCTGGAAAAGAAAAGTCAGTGAGTTCCATGAAACAGAATTCAAAGGGACCCTTAGAGGTCATTCAGCTCAACCCCACCTCCCCAATTCATGGCTGCAAGCCTGGCCAAGGTCCTTCGGTCCTTCCGCCATCTGATGAGGCGTTGGAGAGTAAAGAGTCTCCTTTCGCCTTTCCCATAGCTTCTTGCGGGGGGGGGGGGAGGAGAGGCCCCCTTGTCTTAAGCATCAATTGAACATGACCAACCAACATTTGAAAATAAACATTTTTAAAAAGACGCATACAAAGATCAGCCACCAAATCAATCCAGCAGGATCCCCTGTATCTATGGACAATTGATTCCAAGGTTCCCGCAGATATGGAAAAATGTGGATGATCGTGAACTCTATGCATAGATCTCTCTAGTGATGGGTTCTGGTCACTTCACCTTTAGAAATATATATATATTTCCATCATCAGGCAAAGTTGCCAAGAACTTTATATCTAACAACTAACTCCTGGCAATTCCATCTTTTGCCACGCTTGAACTTTTGGTACAGCTCTGAGGAAGAGGGTGTTGTCCTTGAAATATTAGCATTTTTTTGTTATTTTACTAGTAGCCTAAAGGTATCACCTGGCCTAGTTTTGTATTTTGATTTTTGAAATGCCTGCATGGTTTCCCAACTTGTTTTCCTTTTAGGTGTAGAGGAGTATGATTGAACCCCACCTTTGGCTCTCTCCATGTGGAAGAAAAGGCAGAGTGTAAATGGAAGGAAGGAAGGAGCTGTTGATGGATGGGTGGGTGGGTGGGTGGGTGGGTGGAAGGCAGGCAGGCAGGCAAGAAGTAGCTGCTGATGGATGGGTGGATGGAAGGAAGGAAGGAAGGAAAAGGATAGAAGGAAGCAGTTGATGAAGGAAGGAAAAGAAGGAACTGATGATAGATGGACGAATAGGTGGATGGAAGGAAGGAGGGAGCTGATGATAGATGGAGGGAGGGAAGAAAGGAAGGATGGAAATGATGATGGATAAAAGGAAGGAAGGAAGGAAGGAAGGAAGGAAGGAAGGAAGGAAGGAAGGAAGGAAGGAAGGAAGGAAGGAAGGAAGGAAGGAAGCTGTTGGTTGGAAGGTTGAGTTGGTTGGTTGGTTGATGAATGGATGGATGGATGGATGAATGGGTGGATGGATGGATGGATGGATGGAAGGAAGGAAGGAAGGAAGGAAGGAAGGAGCTGTTGGTTGGTGGGTTGGTTGGTTGGTTGGTTGGATGAATGGATGGATGGATGGAGGGAAGGAAGGAAGGAAGGAAGGAAGGAAGGAAGGAGCTGTTGGTTGGTTGGTTGGTTGGATGGATGAATAGATGGATGGATGGATGGATGGATGGATAGAAGGAAGGAAGGAAGGAGCTGTTGGTTGGTTGGTTGGTTGGTTGGTTGGTTGGTTGGTTGGTTGGTTGGTTGGATGGATGGATGAATAGATGGATGGATGGATGGAACGAAGGAAGGAAGGAAGGAAGGAAGGAAGGAAGGAAGGAAGGAAGGAAGGAAGGAAGGAAGGAAGGAGCTTTTTTGGTTGGTTGGTTGGATGGATGAATGGATGGATGGATGGATGGATGGATGGATGGATGGATGGATGGAAGAAGGAAGGAAGGAGCTGTTGGTTGGTTGGTTGGTTGGTTGGTTGGTTGGTTGGTTGGTTGGATGGATGGATGGATGGATGGAAGGAAGGAAGGAAGGAAGGAAGGAAGGAAGGAAGGAGCTGTTGGGTGGGTGGGTGGATGGATGGAAGGAAGGAAGGAAGGAAGGAAGGAAGGAAGGAAGGAAGGAAAGAAAGAAAGAAGGAAGGAAGGAAGGAAGGAAGGAAGGAAGGAAGGAGCTGTTTGGTTGGTTGGTTTGGTTGGTTGGTTGGTTGGTTGGTTGGTTGGATGGATGGATGGATGGATGGATGGATGGATGGATGGATGGAAGGAAGGAAGGAACTGTTGGGTGGATGGATGGATGGATGGATGGGAGGAAGGAAGGAAGGAAGGAGCTGTTGGTTGGTTGGTTGGTTGGATAAATGGATGGATGGATGGATGGATGGCAGGATGGAAGGAAGGAAGGAAGGAACTGTTGGGTGGTTGTATGGATGGATGGATGGGAGGAAGGAAGGAAAGAAGGAGCTGTTGGTTGGTTGGTTGGTTGGTTGGTTGGTTGGATGGATGGAAGGAAGGAAGGAAGATTAGAAGCATCTTAATACTGTACTGTGAACCTCTTCCGCTACCTTCAGGCAGCCAGGCAGCGGACTGCCCTCTCCAAAGAGGCCAACCTCCAGCCTAGCCTGCCTCTTCTCTTCCCTACCCTGCTCCCTTCCCCAGCTGGACCCCCCAAAAAGAGCTTCTGAACAATAAGAATGAAAAGATTCCCCAGGAGAAAGGAGCCTTGCCTAAGGGGGGGGGCACTTAATTGCTCTGAGAGAGGGGGACCAGGCAAGGCTGCTCAGCTGCTTTCGGGAGGTGGGGGGAGGCCCGCCCGCCTTCCCTGGCCTTTTGATGGGCCCTTGATAGTTCCTTTTGTCAAAAAGCAATTTCATCCCTTCTACTCTGCAATTTGCTGCTCTCCCCCCCTCTTCCCCCTCTTTTTCCCTCCTCAGTTTTTTTTTAAACTTTTTCTCTTTCCCCTCCCCCCCATTTGAACAAACAATAATAACAATAAAAAGACAGGCCCATGAAAGAAGAGAAAGCAGAGGGAAGAAAAAGGGGGGAAAGCCATTTTACAAGAAAAATGAACAGACAGGCGGCTGATGATGGATAGAAAAAAGGAAGGAAGAAAGGAGCTGATGGTGGAAGGAAGGAAGGAAGGAAGGAAGGAAGGAAGGAAGGAAGGAAGGAAGGAGCTGATGATGGATAGAAAAAAGGAAGGAAGGAAGGAAGGAAGGAAGGAAGGAAGGAGGGACGGAGGGAGGTGATGTGGAAAGAAGGAAGGAAGGAGCTGATGACAGAAGGAAGGAAGGAAGGAAGGAAGGAGG
The DNA here is from genome assembly GCA_029282475.1 of Phrynocephalus forsythii. Classification (NCBI taxonomy): domain Eukaryota; kingdom Metazoa; phylum Chordata; class Lepidosauria; order Squamata; family Agamidae; genus Phrynocephalus; species Phrynocephalus forsythii. The sequence goes on from JAPFRF010000018.1 coordinate 10,912,898, forward strand.
AAGGAAGGAAGGAAGGAAGGAAGGAAGGAGCTGATGGTGGAAGGAAGGAAGGAAGGAGCTGATGACAGAAGGAAGGAAGGAAGGAAGGAGGAAGGAAGGAGGAAAGAAGGAAGGAAGAGCTGATGTGATGAAGGAAAGAAGGAAGGAAGGAAGGAGCTGATGGTGACAGAAGAAGGAGGAAGGAAGGAAGGAAGGAAGGATGTGGAAAGAAGGAAGGAAGGAATGACAGAAGGAAGGAAGGAAGGAAGGAAGGAAGGAAGGAAGGAAGGAAGGAAGGAAGGAAGGAAGGACTGGCTTTGCACCAAAGTTGTGCAAATCCGTTGGCTGCTCTTTTCATTTTTTATTTTTATTACAACTCCCAGTGTTCCATAGACAGTAACTGGTCCCAGAATCCCCCTGAAAACCATCTTGGGGAATTCTGGGAGGTGTACTAGGAAAAACAAAAGCAAAATCTGCCTGCTACTCCTCCTCACTAGAGTGCTTTACACCCTTTGAAAGTTTGGGCTCGGTTTCTGGCCCTCTCCTGGCAACTTTGCCGTGGCCGCTGGCCCGCCACGAGTGCAGAAGGCCCACCTTCTTGGGATCAGAAGTCCCTTTTGTAGGGAACCGGGCCAAGTTTCTAGTCCTTAAGGGTTCTGTTTTCCCAGTTGCTACGGATTCCCCTCCCCTCCACCACGCTGCCTCTCTCTTCCCTTCTACTTAAGGAAGGACAGATAAAAACAACCATGGATGGCCTTGCACGAATTTCCCCCGCCGTTGTGCAATGCCGGCTTATATAACCACCGTTCTTCACTGCAGAAGTGACGCACCCTACGGCCATGGTTACCACCGGGAGGGGCGCGTCAGCCGATCGAGCATACCTGTGTGCAGAGAAAACAAGCAGTCCAGTGCAGGGGTGTGCATTTCTGTTTTAAATGGCCCACTAGCTTTCCATCTCATGAAACGGCCGGTGGGCCAGAGAGGAAAAAAACGGATTGACTCAAAAGGCTCTTGTAGAACCAAGATTTTTCTGCCCTGGCCTGCTGAAAGGGTTTGCGCGATCCTTACGCAACGCAAGCTGCTTTCCACTGGAGGAACGTGCACAAATAACGATTTTTAAAAAAAATTAGATATCATTCCTCAATGCATGCATTTAAGGACATCGGCTGGCACAGTTATCTTTAGGGGCCAAATTCCTGTTCTCAAGGCATGGATCGCCACAGCTCACCGAGATCCAAATTTAATTCCAGAAGAGTGAATGGAGAAAAAAGAGAGAGAGAGAAAGAAGTTTAAAAACAGGAAAGCTGTTACCACCATAGAGGATTAACAGGGAATAAGGGCAGGGTTTTAGAGGTGATCTAGTTATTTTTTAAAATTCATCATAATAAATGATTTATTTATCATACCGGCAATCGACTAATAAGGAGAGCGGATCTCTCTCTGTTCGCTGGGCAAAGGAAATCACAGGCAAGAAAGCTTATATTGTTCCGCCAAGAGGAGACCGAGAGAGTCCCTGCTAAGTAGTTTGGCTTCGCTAATGCTCTAATCCTAAATAGGGTTACTTTAGATTAAGGTTGCCTTCAGGAGAGCTTTTGTCTGAGAAGGTGTCGGAGCAAGGGGGGTGTCTCAGCCCCTGGGGGGGGGAATAAGGGGCTTTGGGGATCAAGGTACGAGGTTTGCACCAGAGAAAGGGGAGAGAGAGAGAGAGAGAGAGAGAGAGAGAGAGAGAGTGTGTGTGTGTGAGAGAGAGAGAGAGAGAGAGAGAGAGAGAGAGAGAACAGAAATGGAGAAAAAAATTGGGGGTTTAGAATTAGTGGATGCTGATATAAATAGAGAGAAATAAATAAAGAGGAATAGGAAGGAAGGAAGGAGCTGATGATGGACAGAAGGAAGGAGCTGACGATGGAAGGAAGGAAGGAACTGATGATGGACAGAAGGAAGGAGCTGATGATGGGAGGAAGGAAGGAAGGAAGGAAGGAAGGAAGGAAGGAAGGAACTGATGATGGACAGAAGGAAGGAACTTATGATGGAAGGAAGGAAGGAAGGAAGGAAGGAAGGAAGGAAGGAAGGAAGGAAGGAAGGAGCTGATGATGGACAGAAGGAAGTTACTTATGATGGAAGGAAGGAAGTAAGGAAGGAAGGAAGGAACTGATGATGGACAGAAGGAAGGAGCTGATGATGGATGGATGGATGGAAGGAAGGAAGGAAGGAAGGAAGGTAGTAGTTTGGAATTGCCCCCAACCTGGGGTCCCCAGGTGGTCTTGGGGTACTACACCCATAAACCATGGGCAGCACAGCCCACAGTGAATGCTTGTGGGAGTTGTAGTCCAAGAACATCTGGGGACCCACAGTGAGGGACCCCTTGGCTTAGAGAAGAGAGGGAAGTATTAAGAATTTTGGGCAGCCCCAAATTGTGCACATGGAAGCAGCAGACAAAAGGCACCTGCATTTTCCCCGTCTATAAGGCGCCACCATGTATAAGACGACCCCCCACACACTTTTCCAACCCAAAGTTACAGCTTCGCAACCTCATGGTTCTCGCCTCCTTATACTTCCATGTATAAAACGACCCCAAGGTTAAGTCTAACATTTTAAGACAAAAAATATAGTCTCCACGTTCAAATACCGCGATTCCAGTCAAAGCGGGTGGCTCCGACGCCAGCAGGGCAGAGAATCCAGTCCGGGTTTTGAGCTTGGAAAGGTGTTCTCTGAAGGGTGGAGAGCCTTTCAAAGAAGAGGATTTCAGCACCTTGGAGAGCTCTTGGCCAAGCCAGAACTAAACCCTGAAATCAACCGCCCTGCTGAAACCGCCAGTTGCTTCCAACACCCCAACACCCCACCGTCCTAAGAAGTTGGGTTCTCTGCGCCTCCAACCTCTCATTCATGGCCATGTTCTGGCTTCCCGGGGTCTCGAAAGGGAACACAGCTCCTTTGAAGAGACTCTGGACTCAAGATGTACCCCGCTGCCTTCCAAGGCAGAAAGTTTAGGTTCACGGAGCAGAAAGAGCCATAAAGCAATCATCTTCTGGCAGAAGAAGAAGAAGAAGAAGAAGAAGAAGAAGAAGAAGAAGAAGAAGAAGAAGAAGAAGGAGCAGGAGCAGGAGCAGGAGCAGGAGCAGGAGCAGGAGCAGGAGCAGGAAAGAGACATTGCGGCCTCCAAATATCAACAGACTACAGCTGCCATCATCCTAGACCACCAGCTGCAAGGAGGAACAGGTTTAAGCAGGGATCAGCCCATAAGAACCTAAGAGGAGCCCTGCTGGATCAGACCAAAGGCCCATCTAGTCCAGCTTCCTGTATATCTCACAGTGGCCCCACCAGATGCCTTTGGGAGTGCACGAGACTAGATCTCCATCTCCTGGTACCACTCCCCTGCATCTGGCCCTTGAAGGACCCTGGTTTTAAGCCTGGAGATGACACACATCTCCATCATGGTTTGTCACCTGGGATGGACTTTTCCTCCAGGAATCTGTCCAATCCCCTTTTGAAGGCATCCAGGCCAGATGCCATCCCCACCTCCAGTGGCAGGGAGTTCCGCAGGCTAACAACACGCTGGGTAAAAAAACGTTTTCTTTTGTCTGTTCTCACTCTCCCATCATTACCGGACAGCTCCTGACAGCCAGAGGTGGCAATACAGGACTAGACGGAGAAAGAATCCATCCACGCTTGTGGCTCCCTATAAAGGAATGATGGGGATTTTATTCGTAACTAATGAATACCCCTCCCGTGGGTGCATATTAATTCCGGGTTATCTAGATGGGATTTCAGCAGTTCAGGAGGGAGCTTGGGAGGGGAGGTAGGCTCTGTGCAGCTCAAGTCTGATCCTCTTAAATCTGGTTTTAAGGGGATATTTCACCTCTCTCTCTCGCTCTCGCTCTCCATCTCTTCTCTCTAATTTAAATTATCAGAGCCCATGCTGTGCTTTTGGCACAGGGTCAAGAAGGGAAGGAAGGAAGGAAGGAAGGAAGGAAGGAAGGAAGGAACGACGGAAAGAAGGAAGGAAAGAATATAGAAAAGAAACAAGGAAGGAAGGAAGAAAAGAAGGAAGAAAGAAAGAAAGGAAGGAAGGAAGGAAGGAAGAAAGGAAGGAAGGAAGGAAGGAAGGAAGGAAGGAAGGAAGGAAGGAAGGAAGGAAGGAAGGAAGGAGGGAGGGAGGGAGGGAGGGAGGAAGAAAGAAAGAAAGTATAGAAAAGAAACAAGGAAGGAAGGAAGGAAGGAAGGAAGAAAAGTAGGAAAGATGGTTAAATAGTGCTAGGGCTGAGAACCAGAGAGCACCAAATGTTTTAAGCAGACTCAGAACTTGTCTGAAGAGAAAACCTGTAAAAAAAGATATTTGGAATTAATGCTGAAAGGGGGCCTTCCGACCGATTTCAAATAACACTTTGCTTCGCTGCCGTTGTTCTGCTGCGATTTTTCAACGCCATGCATTCAATGGCCCCTGATGGGCAGGAAAGTGATGTGGTAGATGTTTTAAATCCATGCATAGATAGATGGAATGAGGAACGTCGGCGGCCTCGGAGCCGAGCCAGCCAGCCACCTGGTCGCCATAGGCGACTACGAAGGTGAAAGCAGGCGAGCGGACAGGTGGAAAACAGGATGTGTTAAAAACCTCCCTTCCTCTGAACAGTGAGAGAAACAATAATGGGGGGTCAGAATCCTTTCCATTGGCCCTCAAGTAGCATCAGGTGTTTCTGTGTCGGCTTTGACAGATAAATTTCCATTTCCCCCCCCCGTTCTAGACATAGTAGCGGTAATTTCCCCAAAACGGGGGGCCGTTGCAAACAATTTTCTCTGGGCTACTCATCAAGGAATGCCTTCCGTTGCCTCAAAGAAATTTAAGCAAATAAAAAACAGGCTAGCAGGGTTTTTTTTGGGGGGGGGTTGCTCGTAATTCTTGTAAGGTCCTTGGTGATGCAGCAAAAGCGCCAATTCAAAACTGCACCAATTCCGTCAAACGTCTACGGCCCCGGACGTGCATGAAACAAAGAATCACAGGAAGGCCTTGGACCTGAAAAGGGAAAAACCAGCCTTGCGTAATTCTTCTTTGCTTGCAAAACCTGTGGCATCGGGACCCGCAAAGCCGACACGCACTTACCTGGGAGCAGGCAGCGGGAAACAGAGTTGAGACGATGCCTGAATAAAAAATGGACACGGGTGCTCCGTAAACCGACGGGAAAACAGCGACCGCCTCTCTCCGTGCACGGCTGCGTCGCAAAATTCTGGATGAGAATATACAGATGAAAAGGCTTGGAGTGAAGGCAATGGAGAAGCAGCCGTGGAGGAAAATTGATGCGGAGCACCTACCTGCTCCTGGCTGCTCTCTTTCTCTTAGCCGGGCCTACCTCGTCTGGTTGTTGTGACGATTACACGACAAGGCAGGGAACCACGCCAGCCCCTGTTTGCTCAGGGGTGGAGAGAAGGGGTCTTGGCAGACTCCTTTCAGAAAGGAATTGCCCTCTAACCGGTGAGATTTAACAGCCAAGTCGCTTTAAATCTTAAGCCCACGCTGTACGCTGACGCACAGCTGATTACAACCGGGTGCTTTGGCAAAGCCAGCCCAAATGGGAAAGGTTCAGGCTGGCGGGATGCCGTGACGAGGTTTGAGCAGAGGGGCGCGAGGAAAAAGGACTTTTTGGGATGGTGGCACCAAACTTGAAAGGTTTTCCCTCAAATGAGCTCATACGTTTCCCCCACTTTAGGCTGTCAGGAGCCTGCAGAAACCCTACATCTTTAAATTATCTGTCAGGAACCTATCAGGAACCTGATCTAATTTAAATACCCAGGATGTTTCGTTCCATTGCGTCTCTTGATTTCTTTCCCCGGTTTTGGGCTGCTACGGACTCGGGACGCGCCTAGAAAATAAGGACGAGGCTTCTAAAAAATAATAAATCAATTAAATAATATGGCGCATTTCCTCCTATGTCCAAGTGACTCTGGAACGGGCTAAGAAACTGTCTTTCTTCTGTTAATCTGGTAGCTGCCTCTCTGAGTCCCCCCCCCAAAAAAAGTCCCAACAATTATTCCACATTTCAGCTCAGTTTCTCAAGAGCTTAAACGGAAAACTAGGGACATCCGGCCCTCGGGATGCTGGTGGAACACAACTGCTATTTCCCCTTCCTCCTCGCTGGGCTCGGCAAGAGGCTGATGGGACATGTAGTCCAACAGCACCCAGGCGGGGAACCATGCTCTGTGACCGATGCCTATTTAACTCCTGTTTAAAAGAGAGATGCAGTACAGTACATCATTAGGAGCAGCAATCCCTTTCTGGATATTTTTTTAAATTAAGGCAAATTAATTAATTTTTGTTTTCAATTTAGGAAAACCAAGCCACGTCACTCCTCCTGATGCACCACGTTGGCTTCATTTGGTGGCCCTCGAAAGCCCTGGAGCTTTTAAAAAACAAACACAACAGTATGGTGATCTTTTTTCCTCTGGACCAAATGTGTACCTTGGAGGCGGAAGGCCTTAAAAGTGACTTCAGAAGCATCACAAAACTCTTTTCCGGCTTTCCGAGATGACGAGGAAGGGTTCTGTGCTGTTGCAAAGCCTCCGATTGTCAACCCAAAGTATACTTTTTAAAAAAAAAAACTTACATGTTTTCTCTATGGTGCAGTGCTTATGCTTCTTTAATAATCTCATTTATTTTATTGGGGGTTATGGATTTCTCTCGGTTGCCTGGGCTTCCTGCGGAGAAGAACCGTTCGCGGATGGGGCAAGCGGATCTTGGTTGAGCTTCACAGCGTCCTTTTTCTAAGGGACGTCGGCCAAGCTGGGCGCGTTAAGACAACGCTTCCCATCGTCCTAGCCAGGGTGTTGAGGCCCAGCCGATGCGGAGGGCACCGAGCTGGCCAAATGGGCTTGTCATCATTGGAGGGAGATTTCCCCAATACAGTATGCTGCTTTTGATCTCTTTCATAATACAGTGGACCCTCGTATAACAAAACAGTTTGTATAACATAAAATCTGTACAACATAAAAAATTCCAGAGATAGGGGAAATTTGCTTAACAGAATCGCCTAGGGGGCAAATCCGTACAACACAAAAATGGTCGCGATGAGGGATGACTCCGTTTTCGATGCCTTCCTATGGGAAATTTGTATAAAGGAAAATTGGCTTAACATAATTTCATTTGGAGCGAATTAGTTCCTTTATACAAGGGACCACTGTATTTGATCTCTCTCATAATAAAGTATTGACTAGAGATGGGCACGAAACGAACAATTTTTCGTTTCCGTTTCCGTTTTTTCATTTCATTTCGTAACGAAACGACAAATGAATGTTGTCTCCAAAATGAAACGAAACGAACAGAAACACCAGAAATTTTGTCGTCCGTTTCGTTTTCGTTGCGGCAATACATTGAACTGCTTTAAATGCTAAAAAAAAAAATCACAAAAATTGAAAAAAAGGTAATGAAACAGTAACGAAACGAACGAAAACGAAAACAAATTTTTTGCAAAAATCACGAAAAACGGAAATGAACCGAAAGGGACCCCCTAAACGACAAACGACAAACGAAACACCATTTTTTTTGATTCGTGCCCATCTCTATAACTGTTTTGGATGGGAACTGTCCGTGGTGCTGAAATGAACAAGGACCAGCCAAGAATCTGATCCAGAACAGGATGTGGCTCCAAAGAGATCCTGAGAAGGAAGCCTCACCGAATTGTCTATTATTTCCAAGTATTGCAAGCTGTTTTGGGACTCTTATTTTTTTTTTGGAGTGGGCATTTCCCCCCTTTAAATATTTAACGCTCACGACACCGTTCAGGCGGGACAGTGAGCAAATCCGACATGCCTCTTTTCTGTGGGAAAGATGCTCCTAAAACCCGGGACACCTCGGGAATGTTTTCAAAACCATCCCAAGAATAACCCCAGGGAAGACTCTGCTCAACGGCCGGAGTTTGGCCCCTGAACCCTTCCCTTCATCTGGGAGCAGTAAATTGAATATTCTGGCCCATGGCGGTGGGTGGGTGAGTGGGTGGGTGGGCAGGCCATGTGTGGCTGCTAGCTCCATTACGTTGTAAACCACCTTAAATACGACAACGGGACAGTATAGAAACTCAATACTCACTTTTGGGCTTTTACGCCAGGACTTGGCAGGACTGGATGGGTGGGCTGTCGCCTAGAATCATAGAATCCTAGAGTTGGAAGAGACCTCAAGGGCCATCCAGTCTGACCCCCTGCCATGCAGGAATCCCCATCACAATACCTCTGACAGGTGGCCATCCAGCCTCTGCTTAAAAACCCGCAAAGGAGGAGACTCCACCACCCTCCTTGGTGGCAGCATCTTCCACTGCCGAACAGCTCTAACTGTCATGAAGTTCTTCCTGATGTTCAAATGGAACCTCTTTTTCCTGTAGTTTGAAACCATATCAGCTATATCAGCTATCTGTTTTTAGAGCCGTCTGCATGTGGGGACAGCGCTTGGGGTCACCCCCCCCCCAATGAACCGCAACATGGGCCGGATGTCAAAAACAGAGAGGTGCCTGCCCCAGGGAATTCATAATTTGAATTCCGCTCCTCCAATATTGAAGGAGGAGGCTTGGCATTGTCTCAGGCGTGGGGGTCTAATCTCCCTCGTCCCCTGACGGCGCTGGAAGGTGGGGATTTGAATTCTGGACTGCTTGGAAGATGGAACGGTGGCGTATCCTGTCCGATGAGGAAGGGAGGGGAACCAGGAGGGCAAAGGAAGCCTTCTTTTGATTTTACACCTTAAGACTCAGAGGTGGAACAGTTGTTTTTCATGAGTATAAAAGGGCTTTCGAATTTCCCTGGAAACCAAACAGAGGAGAAAATGCGCCGTCTCCAATGTTAAAGTCTCTCTCTCTCTCTCTCTCTTTTTTAAAAAAATGCAGACAAGAAAAAACAAAAATCCGAGGAAGAAGGGTTTTTTTCCACAGCGAGACCCTCTGTAGCTGAGAACAGTCCAGAAAGGGAAACCCATCGGCCTGGCAGGCAAAGTTAGAGGGACAGCAGCGAGAGGGGTGGGAAACGGGGGGAAGAAAGGAAGGTTTTGGCAAGGGAGAGGATGTGAAGAAGGAGGAAGGAAGGGAAAGGAGTCAGGAACGGCCAGAGAAAGAGAGAGAGAGCTACAGGTGGCTCCTGGCTTTTCCCTTACAGTGCCGAGATCAGAAGCTCGTTCTAGGGAACCCCTGGGCGCTTGGGGGGCATCGTGAGAGACCCCCCTGTCACTCAAGGATCAACCCCCCCCAGGCTAAGATTTCCTGAAATTAAGAAAGCTGGAAGGGAGGAATGAGGTTTTTAAAAATGATTTCCATACCCAAGAGGCTGGCCTCTGTGTCTTTTGATTTTTTCCGTCTCCAATTCCAGAGTGCAACACCTTAATTCTTTTAAGGTCTCCCCTCCCTTGTCCTCTCTGTCCTTCTTTATTTTTTTGGGGGGGGTGTTTGCACCCAACTCCGGCTGATGGGGGGCAATCTCAGAAATGCACCCCCAAAAAAATCAACATTTTGTTACCTTCTCCTCCCTGGCCACAAAATCAAGACCCTTGAGAGGGGACGCAGCGGGGGGGGGATTGGGTCCCTTCTCTCCCCACCTTCCTTCCTTCTTCTCCCTCCCCCCCCCATCTGCTTTGGTGGAGGAAGGGGGGAAAAAAAGAAGGGGTTGTAAAATATATAGATATATATGAAGATGCAGACCTCACCTGTCTCTCAAAAGTCAGCTTTCCCAGCTAGATTCTCCAGAAAGCCTCCGGCCGCTCAGAAACTCCCTTTTTATAGAGTCCTCAGAAGAAATCGGCTGGGAGGGGCTGTTTGGGGATGGTGAGGGTGTATTCCCCCACACACACATACCCTGTGCACCCCTCCCCTCTAATTCCAACCTCTCCCCCCCCCATTTTAATGCAACCAATAAGTCCCTGCTTATCCACCACCTCGGGGGGGGGGCTCTTCTCCTATAGACGAGGAAATGAGATTACATCATGGACGGTCGCTTGGGCTTCAGAATAGGAGACTCCACCTCTTTTGGAAGGGAGGGAGGGAGGGAGATTGGGGAGGGGGGACAGAGAGAGAGAGAGAGAGAGAGAGAGAGAGAGAGAGAGAGAGAGAGAGAGAAGAGGGGTGGTAGGAGAAAGGAGAAAAGGCAGCCAGCAGCATGCTTGGCAAAGCTTTGGGAATGAAACTTCCAACTGAGCAATGGCAGAAGAATCTTGGAGGTGGTCCTTGCACCCCCAAATGCAAAATACCACCCCCTCCCAAAACCCCACACTATTTATTCTTTTATGTAAACGGAACCTAAGAAGAGCCCTGCTGCTGGATCAGGCCAAAGGCCCATCGAGTCCAGCTTCCTGGATCTCACAAGTGGCCCCACCAGATGCGCCCGGGAGCGCACGAGACTCGATCTCTGTCTCCTGATAGTCCACTCCCCCCTGCCTCTGGCCCTGGAAGGACCCCGGTTTTAAGCCTGGAGATGACACGCATCTCCATCAGGAATCTGATGGACACGCACTTCTCCTCCAGGAATCTGTCCAATCCAGGATAGATGCAATCACCACATCCTGTGGCAGGGAGTTCCACAGACCAACAACATACTGGGTGAAAAAAATATTTCCTTTTGTCTGTTCTTACTCTCCCAACCCTCAGTTTGAGTGGATGTCCCCGAGTTCTGATATTTTGTGAGAGGGAGAAGAGCGTCCCTCTCTCCACTGGACTCATGCCCTGCATTATTTTGTACATCTCAATCATATCCTCCCTCAGGCACCTTTTTTTTCCAGACTAGAGAGCCCCAAATGTTTTAGCCTTTCCTCATAAGGGAGGTGCCCCAGCCCAGTAATCATTTTAGTCGCTCTCTTCTGCACCTTTTCCAGTTCCACAATGTCTTTTTTGAGATGTGGTCGACAATAGCCTGAATTGGTTCATAGATGGACCATCAAGCATCCTAGGCCATTATCCACCTAACGGGCCTATTGAGATCATGGTTGAACTAACGAACCTATTCAGGCTACTGTCGACCTAATGAGCCTATTCAGACCAGAGGTGTGTGAAATGAAGGTGAGCTACAAAACGGAGGGCGTGCCGCTAACTTTCCGCAGACTGACGAAGCTGCCCGGACGAGCGGCGAAACGTTTCGATCTCTCAAGTAAAGAAGCTCAGTTGCCATGACTCGACTTCCTGATAAATCTGCCTGGACGACTGAGAATTTTCACGGACATATTTTTTTCCAATCAAGTCTCAGGTTTTCCACTAAGCCACCTCAATCCTTAGTCCTGCGGGGAAAGTGGGATGGCTATCAAATAAAGAAAGAAGCTCCAGACACCCCGGGGTGTCAAATGACTTCTTGTACCCTGGTGCGTGTCTCTCAAGGGGAAGGCAGCGGCAACTACCATGTGCGAGGGACCCAGATTTGCTTAACTGCATATGTTCATTTTCGCACCTTCCCAACGCCAGTAACAGGGGACACGACGGAGCCCCATCTAAAATATATCATCAGAAACCAAGCGGTCAATTAGCGCAAACAAGCTGCACGCCCAAATTTCATGAGGCCAGATAAAAGGTCCAGAGAGCATTTCCATAAAACCAGTCACGTTGTGAACTTAAAACCAGGGAGGGTGGGAGTCAGGTGACATGCGGTGTGTCTGGAAAGGTCGTAAAAAGACACCAGGTCACCATGGTACCTGTCGCTGGAGATCTGAGCTTCTCCGTCTTGCAGGTGCAGACCGGGCAAAAGTTACTTTTCTCCCTAACTCTCAGAATCCCCCAGACTGTATGGGCACTGCTCAAGGGGGATTCTGGGCTCGGTGGTTGCTTTCCCCGCCTGGTGAGGAAGAGGTGGCCCATTATCCACCAGGAGAAGCGGACTCGGAATCAGCCACACAGATTACAGCGGTGGTCCCCAACCCCCGTCCCGCCAGTGCAGACCGTCGTGGACCGCCTGGGGTCGGCACCGGTCCGCCTTTTCGCTTGGGAGGCCTCCTCCCTTTACCTCCGCCGCCCTCCTCCTCCTCCTCCTCTTCTCTCCCGCGGGCGGCCGGGTGGAGGAGGAAGGCTGGAGGAGCGCAGGAGGAGCTGCCGCCTCCCTCCTCTGCCCTCCTCCTCCTCGCCCTCCACCACCACCACCAGCAGCAGCAGCCACAGCAGCGGCAGCGCGTCCTCCTCCTCCTCCTCCTCCCGCCGCCGCCGCCAAAAGGAGCAGCAGCAGCAGCAGCGAGGGCAATTGCGGAGGGGTGGCGGCGGCGGCGGCGGACGGGGCGATTGCAGCAGCAGCCAGGCCGCCTAAATCGCCCCCTCCCGCCGCCGCCACCCCTCCGCGGTGGCGGGAGGAGGAGGAGGAGGAGGAGGAACAGGAACAGGAGGAGGCGGAGGAGGCTCGTTGGTGCCGCGAGGGCGCTTCCCGGTGCGGCCTGGCGGGTGCTGGCGCGGGGCGCGGGGCCAGGAGCCGCGCGCGGGTCTCGCTGCTGGCGCCCGCTCGCTTTCCCGGCGGAGGAGGAGGCCCATGGCGGCGGCGGCGGCAGCAGGAGCAAGCGGGCGCCCAGCGAGACCCACGCGCGACTATCCGGCCAGGCGGGGGCCCGCCTGCCCAGGAGCCCCGGGTTCCCCCACCCCGCCCGTGTGGGGGGGACGCCCCAAGCCGGTGAGTGCCGCCGCGGTCTCGTGCCTCCCCCTCCTCCTTCCCTCCCATCATTTGCTTTCACCCCCCTTTTGCCTCCCACGGACCCCCAGCATTCTACCCCGGGCCACAGGGTAAAAATTTCCCTGTCTTGGGGAGCACTTCAGGGTCTCTGTCTTTTCTACTTGATGGGCATTTACAGAGATATTCCACCAAAATAATATTTTAAAAATTCCTAAAATGGCATTTAGAGGAGCTTGTGGGACTTTCCAGTCTTCTTTTCCCTCCCTCCCTTCCTTCCGTCCTTCCTTCTATCATCATATCCTTCCTTCCCTCCATCATCAGCTCCTTCCTTCCTTCCATCCACCTATTCGTCCATCTATCATCAGTTCCTTCTTTCCTTCCTTCATCAACTCCTTCCTTCCTTCTGTCCTCCTTTCCTTTGTTGATAATTATTTCCTTCCTTCCTTCCTCCCTTCCTTGTTTCAATCATTATCTCCATCCTCCCTTCCTTCCTTTTATCATCAGCTCTTCCTTTCTTTTTTCTAGCAACACCTTCCTTCCTTCCTTCCTTCCTTCCTTCCTTCCTTCTTTCCATCATCAGCTCCTTCCTTCCTTCCTTCCTTCCTTCTTTCCATCATCTTTCTGTCTTCCTTCCTTCCTTCTTTCCATCCTTCCTTCCTTCCTTCTTTCCATTCCTTCCTTCCTTCCTTCCTTCCTTCCTTCCTTCCTTCCTTCCTTCCTTCCTTCCTTCAACAGCTCCTTCCTTCCTTCCTTCCTTCCTTCCTTCCTTCCTTCCTTCCTTCCTTCCTTCCTTCCTTCCTTCCTTCCTTCTGTTATCAGCTCCTTCCTTCCTTCCCTCCTTCCTTCCTTCCTTCTTTCCATCATCAGCTCCTTCCTTCCTTCCTTCCTTCTTTCCTTCCTTCCTTCCTTCCTTCCTTCCTTCCTTCCTTCCATCAACAGCTCCTTCCTTCCTTCCTTCCTTCCTTCCTTCCTTCCTTCCTTCCTTCCGTTATCAGCTCCTTCCTTCCTTCCTTCCTTCCTTCCTTCCTTCCTTCCTTCCTCATCTACGCAACCCCATCTGCATCCCAAACAAAATTCAAGGGGGAAAATGTCTCTGCGACAACACGAGAGCGGGACTGCGCGAGGTGGGGATGTGGGCCACCCTATCCCGCTGGCTGGGGCCACAAAAGAGCCGCTCCCCAAGGGCAGCCGGGCCTGGTGTTCCCGGTGTCTACCTGCCAGACCTTGGCGACGTGGCTGGGCCAGTTAATCCCCGCCAACCTGGGCGAACGGCTCAGGTTTCGGAGGCAACAACAGTCCAAGTAAATTTTAGGCCTCCTTTCCTAATCCCCCCTTCGAGGCTCCAAAGCCCAGCCTGGGTTGTCGGGGGGGGGGGAAGAGAAAAAACATGAGGCTCGGTTCAGGTGGCGTGGAGGCCACCATCTGTCTACACAGGCCTGGCTTGGTAAACACTTAGAACAGCAATATGATCATCTCTATAGTAACCGCAGACGGTTGGGGGAGAGAAAAGACGAGATGGTTTCCTCCGTGAAAAGCAGAGGTTGTAAGGAAGAAGGGTTTGGGGAATCAACAAATAAACCCACTCAATGCCTTGCGGGTTCGGTTTGCGGGGTGCCCGACGCCCCAGAAAGTCCCCGCTCGGAGAGGGAGGGTGGCCGTGTGGGGTCGAGGAAATGTGACACGCCATCCGTTGTTCACTTTGCGAACGTTGTCGTTTTCGCAGCCTGCCACGAAGAACGCGGCCCTGAGTGTCTCTCTCCCCCCTCCTTTCTGCCTCTGCAGTGCCTCTGCAGGGGTGGCGAACCTTGGCGTTCGCTCCTCGGGCTCGGGCAGCAGAACGGCACGGGTGGTCCTCATCTCTCAGCCTCCCACGTGCCGAAGCCAGGTGGCGGAGGCCGGGAACGTTAAAAACGGGGTGTCTTTTCCAGATCTACTGACAGATTGGTACTCCCAGGGCTGCTTCTTTCCTTCTCCCAAGTCATTTTCTTCTCTCTCTTTCTTAGAATCATAGAGTTGGAAGAGACCTCAAGGGCCATCCAGTCCAACCCCCTGCCATGCAGGAACCCCCCATCACAGTATTTCCGACGGATGGCCATCCAGCCTCTCTTTGCTAGACCCAGGCCTGCCTGGATACTCCCAATGCAGTGATGGCGAACTGTGTTGCCAGTGACAAAGGACTGTGGGAGTTGTGGTCCGAAATGTCTGGAGGGTCGAAGGTTCGGCCATCCCTGTCCGAGGACCTAGACCAGGGATGGCGAACCTTTTAGAGAGCGAGTGCCCAAAGTGTGATCCAAAACCCACTCATTGTTCACAAAGTGCCCAAACCAGCCATGTAACCTGAATCCAGGCGGCTGTGAAGGGGCAATGTCGGGTGCCCCACAGAAAGGGCTCCGAGGGCCACCTTTAGCACCCGTGCCAGGGGTCCGCCAATACTGTCCTAAAGCGTTAAGACACCCGTCCTCTTAGCTTTCGGAGAGTGTCCGTACCTCCTTGGATCTAGAAACCTCCTCGTTTCTCTTTTCCTTTCTCTGCTCTGTGCCCCGAACTCTGCTCCAAGACCCCGTTTCTTATGGAGGAGATTTTCGTCCCTGCTAGTGATCTTTGTGGCTGAATCTCTTCATATCTTCACAATCCGGCTATCACCTCCGTAGATGCCCCCTGGGTCACCACCGTATCAAGATTTCTCCCTTCACCCCTAGCGACTCGTTCCTTCCTCTCGGGACCCTTCCCTCGTTCTTTTTCTGAGTCTCATTTCCACCGCCATGATTTTCACTCGACTGAGGGATGATCGAACCAAGGGACAGGATGATGGGCTACCTGGTATGCCACTTTTAAGATCGATTCCCCTGTACGATTGCATTGGTGAACTTCATCAGTGCACCTATGTTTCCCGTGTTCGCTTCCATCCCTCATTATGGAATTATTTCCCCCTTTTAACTGTTTGTGTGCTCTTTTTAGTTTTAATGTCGCCTTTTCATGTTGTAAGATGCCTTTTCTAAATTCCTGTTCTTAAGCTTGGATATGCCTTAAATGTTCTGGGCTGTATATTGCCTCTCTTTATTGTAAGCCGACTTGGGTCCTTTTCCAAGGAGAAAGGCCGGGTAAAAACATATTCAAAATAAATAAATACATAAATAAATTTCTTTTAACCCTTTCCGTCTCTTCATTCTCCACTTTGAATTTACGCCATTTCTTTCCTGAATATTATTACAGTAGAACCCCAGTACCCTCTGGGGATTGGTTCCAGGCCTTCCCGTGGATAATGAAAACCGTGGATAAGAGAGAACACCCCCCCAACTGCTTTACGGTCGCTGTTTGTGACAATAGCTTGCTTTATGGCTGCTGTTTTATGGCAGTACTTTCCTTTACCGCTGCTGTTTGTGATAGTAGCTTGCTTTGTGGCTCCTGAATTACTTATTTAACTTTTCCCACTGTCAACTGTGGATAACTGAATCAGTGGATACCGGGGTCCTACTGTATATTATTTTGGCCGTCTTCATGTTCGCCCCGGGGGCCTTCTTGCTTTCTCCTTCATCTGTGACTTGTTTTTAGGCCAACTTCTATGGGTGCCGTCCACATATCCCCAGTTCTCCATTGTTTTAATCCCTTCCTTCATCTTCACCCATGTTGTTTGCCACATGTTGGCTCCCACGTCAAAAACGATGCCCCCCCCGCCTTGCACCCTTGAGTCTTGAAGGACGTTACGGCGTTGGTGTCCCTCTTGAAGGACATCACGGTGCCTTCAGCACCTTCCACGGCTCAGATGAACCTGCACCCCCCCCTTTGTTCTTTCCTTCCTGTTTTTTTTTTAACCAAGCACGTTTGCGACTGACTTGTTTTTTTGTCCTTTTTTTCTAATCCTCTCCGCAGTGCCTCCTTGACAGGAACCGGACTCGGTGTTCCACGGAGGGTCCGTTCCAGATTTGCCGTTCTAAGACAGGGGCGGACAATGTCATGAAAGTTTGGATTGCGGTGGCCTCGGGTTAGGAGCGAAAAGGTCCTCCGTTGGGGTTTGGGGTTTTCGGTCAAAGGGCGAGGGCTCAGAAGGCCAGCCGGCCTGTAAAGAGCAGTGGGTGGGGAAGCAATTAATTATTTTTGAGTTGTCTTCCAATTTTTTTAAAAAAAAATACAATTATTATTTTCATTTAGAAACCCTCCCGCCCCTTCCTTGCTTCTCCCGCGCAATTAGCAGCCAAGGGGAAGAAAAGTTAAGTGTGTTTGCACATAGGGGAGAGTGTGCATGCCCGGTGGACTTTGCCTTGTGCTGACCCGATTTGTACGGCCTCGCTGATTAATTTCCCGACGCGCACGACGCTCTGGTTAGCAACCTGTTGCTGAGCCTTCCTCGTTTCCAAGGGAACTGCCTCAGCACCTGTCGAATGCCCGCCCGGCCCTCCGAAAGTGTCGAAAAGAGAAACACAGACTCAGCGGGCATGGGGTGTGGACAATGGCCCCTGTTTCCCTAAGTCCGTCCCGAGACATTGGGCTGCCTGAGCAGGAGAGAAATGACCTTCCTTCGACTATGTCACCTCGGTTAGGAATCACAGGCCACTCTGTTCTTGCTAGTTTATTTACTTTAAATATTTTTTTACCCCGCTGGTCTCCTTAAAAAAGGACCCTAGACGGCTGGCATCGCCAACGGATGAGATTTTAAAGTTAAAAAGTATGCAAACGGATCAAACCAGTGTCAGACGGATCTGGTGCATGGGGTCAGACTTGATGGCCTGACGATGTATCAAAAGTAGCAGATATAAAAAGTAAGTACGGTTATTTGCCTACAAAATAACAAATAAGCTTACAAATGTATCCAGATGCATCAAGATGTATCAAAAATAGCAGATATAAGAAGTATGTAAGCTTGCCTACAAAATTACAAACTCCACTCTAAGTAATTTCCCCTGTTTACAGAGAACTGCGGCCTCACTAAAGTCTAAGCCTAACAAATCATGTGAAGCATAACTCAAGCAGAGGAAAAATGAATAAGAATGATTTTCCTTCTTCTCTCGATGAGAACTTTCTCGCTGTAACCTCCCACGTGATGCATAATGTCCAATGAATGTCGACGTTGGAAGCTTCTAGAATATTATGTTTTGACTACTTTCTGCATCCCTTAGATAATGTTTCTACTGCAGAGTGAAAAGTGCTTTTCACATCGAGCCTAAGGAAAGGACACTATGTCCCATCATCCTTAATTTTCTTATACTGAGCTCAATCTGAACTCTGATGTCTC